>LS487199.1:0-184053 GCA_900490705.1 Pristionchus arcanus | reverse complement strand
GGGGGGGGGGGGGGAATACAAAAAGGGATAAATTGGAAAAGTTATTGATTATTTTATAAGAAACCGCGACCCTGTCGTACCTTGAATTGGTGTGGCATTGCTATGAATACATGGAAGGGAAGAAACGCAAAACAACCTGCTTTATTGAAATATTGTTTCGGCCTGATTTTTTTTTTTATTTTTTTAAAGTTTCTCACTTATTAGGAGTTTGCGAACCGGGACAGTTAACGAAGAAAATCAGATATCAATTGTGTTTCCTACCGAGAGTTGAAGAAAATTATGGGAGGCAGAAAAAAAAAGATAATTCGTTGGGAGCTTTTAGTTTCAGCAATAGTAGTATTGTGTCCGCTAGCCAGTGAATCAATTGTATCCAGCTGTCCATTCCAAAAGAAAACAGATATGTTTCATAATTTCCCATTGCAGATTCCCGTACTCGTGCGAGTTTGTGCGCCGCGGCACACCTTTGATCTTCCGTCAGGGCAAGACTCGAGGGATCGGAGATGTGGTGGAGGTGATCGAGGAGTGAAGATACCGTACCCTCTGGCCCTACTGTAACCCCTATCCTATCGTAATAAGACTACCGTAACCTCTAGATCTATGTTAAAAATTGTCTAGCAATCCTCGTCCAATTTACAGTAGCCAGTATCTGGCCCCTCATGTACTACTATTGCCTTGCATTTTCGCCTGATCGCCTGATGTGTAATGTAACGACGGTTCCCATCCATCCACTACAGTATCCCTACAGTACCCCTAGAGCTCCTCGAGCTATTTGTTCCCGCCTGTCAATTACTGTAGCACTATTATCATTTAAGTTGACAATTCGTCACGCGCCTCTCCCCGTTTTTCATGCTCTCTAAACTGTTCGAGCCTTCGAAATTGGAGAGACGCTTGTCAAATTGTCACCAGGAACGCCCCAACGTGTACATAGCATGTACAGCCATCTGATTTCGCAATCTCATTAGACAAACTCCTCTGGAATAGGACTAGTATTAATTCACCCCGCCCTCATTTGCACAATAATCTGACACCGTTTTTTCTCGCCTCCCCACTCGATCGATTTTCGTGTCCGGGAGTACGGTAGACTCACAGGCATCAATCGATAATTGGCTTACCAGAGCGCTACCGTATCCACCGTGAGCGCTTGATCGATTCGCTTTCGATACGTACAATCATAACCTCAACCAACCAACCAATCGATAGTCATCAATAATCAGCATAGCCTTTACAAATTAGCTACAGGACCTCACACAATTGTACATTTTCCCACATCCAATCATCCAGCTTTGCCCCCATGTAGTTACACACCGCGTGAATCCTAGTGTTTCTGGTACAGTAGGCTAAATTCTCTTTGTTTTATTCACACTTTTACTGTCTGGTAACCTCTCAGAAGCGTTCGTATTTTGTTTCGTAAGTTGTGACCAATCGATAATTTGCTAATACCGTAACGGTCCTGCCCACTAGCTTATTGATTGCCCCGTGCATTTCATAGGTTCAAAGATGTAATATTAGCACAGTTTATCGATTTGTCGGAGCTACCGTAATCGATGTAACCCCGTTCTCACAGTCTAGTTTTCACGTCTCGCCTCCACAGGTTTGACCGCAAAGTGCGTGGTTTTGTATCTTTACTCACTAATTTTTGCCCCATGCTGCAGGTAGTTTTTTTCCTAGATTTCGTGTTGTCTCGTACTAATCGCAGTCTATTTTTCTACCGTACTTTGAGAAGTGATAAAGTATTGCTGTCTAGAGATGTGTTTTTGAACAGAGCCCTCGAAAACCTAATAACGATTTCGAATTTCTTCTTGAGTGCCAAAACTGTTTACAAACAGACTATGAATCCTAGTTGTCATTATCGAAAACTGTCGATGTTGATGAAGATACCATCCAGATCGGATGAATAGTTCACGATAGAACCAGCCGACAAACCCGTAACAATTGTACCCACTATTTATGAGAATAATTCAAGATGCTTTTGTCTTCAACGCAATTGCTTAGATTTCTTCATTTTATGCCATAAATTATGCGACGACAGAAAACGGATGGTATGGAATTGGCATGGTGAAACTATAGGGAAATGGTAGATAAGATAAGGTAGGCGATTGGTATGGCAGAAGTATGGAGTTTTGCAACGAGTTGGGTGTTTGCAATCGATAAACGGTCAATTCTTCTGGCAACATGGGATGGGGTTTTTATGCGTACATGGGGTGTGAAGCTCGATACACTCTGTCATCAATATAGAGAATCAAAGCAGTGAATAATCTCGAAATTAAACTACAATGTCTATACAATATTGGCAACTGGCGAAAAAAATGGGATGAATCAAGTTGGGGATAAAATTGAGACACATTTGGAGGAAAGATTACGAAAGTCGAGGGCCCGTTTGCGCATTACTCAGCAAAAAAACAATCGAATACAGATGAACGATGGATCGACAGATATCGATCGATACACTTGGCATAAGGGGGAGCGGAATAAATGACTACGGTAGGGGATTACGGTACACCGATCGATAGAAAGAAACGGGCCAGGAACGGGGGACGGAGGAGACCCATAGGAGCGGACAAGGAAGATGTGGGAATACGGTATAGCACACTATATGGGGGGCTGAATCGATTAGTTCACCGGGTCAAGGAGTCTAGGGGTCTGGGGGTCTACAGTTGCGTCGAGCTAGCGACGTGCGGGAGGTTCGGCCGGGAGTTCTGAAATGGAGGAGAGGGAGGTGATGGAAGAGTAGGCAAGACGACGACACGAGCTAGATATTCACGACACGAGAGAAGCTACGAGCTCTGCAATGGAGGGAACATTCAGCTAGAGTTCTAGAGGGTAATAGTCTCTTCATTTCAAACACTTCCGTCGCACTAATCGGTGACAATGAGTGAGTACGAAAAATAAAGAGACGATTACGCGTATTTGACCTCTTCACTCAGCTAGGGATAAATCATGCGGAAAAGCAATAATTATTTTCATACAGTCGATATCTACTTGATTTACAATTGCGAAAGTCATAGTATTTTCACTCTACTGTCAGTGATTGAAATGAAGAGTAGAGCCAGGATGAAGACTTCGTCTCTTCAATACGCTTGGTGTATCACCACTCTGACCAATTATTGAAGAGACGGATTCTTCACTCTGATACACTCTCTTCTAGAGCTCGGAACACGCAACGGCAAGGCGAAATTTGAGCTCTACTAGTTCCTGACAACCACTCTTTGTGCAATTCAGTAATTGAGCGAATCAAGGCCATTCAAAAATGCTACATCGATCACAGCACCATCAATACCACACAAGCGATTTTCCTTTTAGCGCAGCTAGGGTCAAATCATGCGAGATATTGAATTCATTCACTCAGCAACTACAGCTACTACTGCTTACAGGATTCCGAAAGTTCTCCCATATTGCCAAGGTTGGTCCGGCTCCTAACCTCCCTTACCTAAAACGAGTCTCGATGATGCTTGCAAAAATTAGAGCTCGAGAAATGAAACCGCCGTCTCTTCATTGTGCACACCGCTCTGTCGACGAGAGAGAGTGTGTGAAATGAAGAGACGTCGGGATCATTTCTCAAGCTCTAGTAAAAAAATGTATCAGAACAAGCTAGTGCATCACAAATCACATACTTTGAATAAATTTGCAAAAAATCAATAATTCGCTCCAAAACTTACAGTATTCGACGAGAATCCGGGCAGGTTGGGGAAGCGTAGGCCCGGATTGTTT
Organism: Pristionchus arcanus; assembly: GCA_900490705.1. NCBI lineage: Eukaryota > Metazoa > Nematoda > Chromadorea > Rhabditida > Neodiplogasteridae > Pristionchus > Pristionchus arcanus. The sequence continues at coordinate 180,345 of LS487199.1, read as the reverse complement.
TTGGGAACCTGAAAATAGTACCGTACTCGCTGGATATGGTAGCCGTGATTAATCGATTTTTTTACAAATCTAGAGGCTCCCACGGCAAATGCTATACAAAATGGTAGGTCAAGGAGGGGGTTGGGGGAAGATAGAAAAGGGTGAGTAGGATAGAGAAAGGGAAAGGAAAGAGACTCGTGAAATTACACACTCTCTGAAATGGGACAGACATCGTTATCGAGTGTGGGTGCTGTGTGTGCGGTGCGGTGTGGTGCATGCAGACGACGTTTCGGAAAATACACAAAGCACGACACGCACACTTCACACAACGGAAGCACACAACGACGGACATACACGTACAGTAGCTGAGAGGGGAATACCACTGAGGCGAGAGGTTGTAGAGGATTGCCCATATTAGAGAACAGAAAAAATGAGAGGGGAAGGAAGAAAAATTGAAGAGAAAAATAGCGAAATTAGAAAGGACGGACTGAAAATGAGATGATGGAGTAGACTTCGGAGACTGTAGACGTCACAGAGAACAAAGGAGGGGCAACAGGGTGAGGTGGCCGGCCGCCATATCGACTACCGTAACCCAGAGGTTCCAGAGGTCAATGGGATTTGTCAATAGGTCAGCCGGCGTGTCAGAGTAAAGTGTTATTGATGGGCCATGGGGTGTTAGTAAAAAGCAACCGAAAATTGTGCGCCGCCAGGGTATTCCCACTCTTGCTACTCACTCTCAATTGTCATGATGAGGAATTCTTCATTTCACATGCTCTTCATCATGACAGTCTCTACCGTAAAAGCGCGCGAAAACCGAGATAGGTGTCTGGTCCTACCACGAAGAGTACTGTAGGTGGAGATTACTGTAGGGCTATTGTCGGAAGACGGGCGCGGCGAGGAGGCACGGGGCCGACGCGTTTCCCGGGAGGGCGACCGGTGATAGGGAAGAGGGCGATTTGCTGCTGCCGTGTTGCTGCCTTGAAACCTTTCTCGACGCTTTCCTCGCGATCAACGACATCGAGAAGGTGGTCTGGAACAGAGAACGCGCCGCTCGAGGGGCTGCTACACAGTGACTGCATAGCTGCCCCTGGGGGCCACCACACAGCGTGGCTGCCCCGATTATCTCGGAAACTGAGCAGAAGCTGCGATTAGCTATCACACGCCTGCAACTCAAATCTAGCCAGAGAATCGATAATCGATTCCTAATAAAATCTCGGATACGATAGTCAAATCATGCAAGCGGTATGTGCTCTGTGTGCTGATTTCTGAACTAATCAATACTCAATGAGATTACGGTATTAGAGGTTATTTCATGCGATTACAACAGGCTCATGAATGCAGAGAGATATTTGATTCTGAGGCTACAGAGGAAAGGAGAGAGAGAGGAGAGAGGATACGGTAAGTGATGGATTATTGGTGGCTCGATCCGGAAATTAGGATGGTTATGATGAGGAGCTCCGGAGCGAGGGTTACGGTATGAGTGAACTATCGATCGCGAACTGACCTTCTTCCTCGACTGAGCCAATAAATCCTTGTATATGTCGGATCTGAGGAATCTCTGGTACGAATCATTCTTCATCAGACAGAAGATGTGATCCTGCAAGGGCGAGGTTTAGAAAACGTCGCCGGCGTACTAAACCACACACCACACCACACTCACCGCCGCCTCATCGAAGCTCCACCGGTTCGGGTTCTTCAGGTTCTCCTCGGTGATCTCCATGACCTGGAAGAGGACCAGAGAGTTACGGTATAAAAGTCAGTTGTCGATCTCGTGGTGTGCCTACCGTACCTTGTGCCTACCGTACACTCGTGGTGTGCCTACCGTACCTTGCAGTCGACGTTTACCGGCGAAGTGGCGTTCGTGTCAATGAATTCGTTGTAGATTTCCGTGACCAGAACGGGCACCATCCGACACGAGCATTTCCGTAGCTTTTGCACCTGAAATACGGTAGTGATCAGTCAGTTGTCGATAGGATACTATTGTGCTACCGTATATTTGGAAGAAGAAAGTCAGTTATAGATAGAGCGATGATGTGCTACCGTACCTCCCACCAGAACCGTAGGTTCTCGCCCGAGTACTCCTTGTCGAGGAACTTTTGTAGCGTGTCCCGTCCGATATTGTCCGACAACAACTCCTCGAACGAGTCCTCCCACAACTGGAGACGGCGTGTGGAGATGTCTCCGGTGCTGGAATGGGGGATGGGGTTACGGTAGGGTACGGTAGGCTACGAAATGGGACTCTGTACACAACGCTACAGTAATAAATCAGTCGCCAACATTTTGTCGTGCGTCCACAGGTCGACGTTGTCGTAGGTCCACGGGTTGGTGTGCGACTGAAGGGGATTAGATCATTTTGTGATATTTCATCGATTTGTTGAATTTCTCATGCGGCATGGAGGTACAAGATAAAATAAATCAGTTCGTGATGGCTTCGGATACCGTATCTCGCTACCGTACCTGGAAGGGGTCCTGCTGACTGCCTAGCATGACGATGTGCGGATCGAAGAGGCGCCTGTGCTCGTAGAAGCCGATGTAGCTGCAATTATCGATTGGATTACGGTAATCGGGATACGGTAGTGCTCACTTCTCGATCACTTTCGATGTTTTCAAGACGTTCTTCGCTAACCGCGAGTTGAGCTGCTGGATCTGAATTCGGATGATAATTTCCAGAAGACTACCGTATACTTATATACTTTATACTTTATTCACCACTCGACAATTTTTCATTCGATAGGGTAATCGATAATCCAATCGATTACCGTAATCCACTGTATGCTACCGTATACCTCCTGCTTCAAGGTGTCCTGCACTTGCGTGCAGCGCCGAAGCCCCGGCTTGTGCGGGTAGTTGTTGCGAAACGAACCAGATGAACTGCTGCTGTAATTGTATTAATAGTTTCCAAATAAAACTCACAGAAATAAAATGTCTATTATAAAAAATAAAATAATAACCAGTTTTAAGAGATATTTTCTGTTTTATTGATTGACCAAATCAATTCTTCACGGTGCCCAACACCTAATGCAAGTGAAGAAGGCCATCTACACGCCCCGATTGCTGGTTTCCCGTGGTTTCTCTAAATTAGATGGCGCTTTTGGTGGTCTTGATCAGGTTTTTCGACAGAAACATGCCTTGTGCTGGGCGCGGGGGGCGCTGTGCTCGTGCTAGGGCCGCCATTTGAGGTGGATGGCTGCGATTGGGCTGCGTGCGCTGCTGCAGCCGATGTTGAGTAGGGCGAACATGCTGGAATTACTAATATTTTTGCTTGTATTTTTCGATTTGGCATTTTTCTTTATTCTTTTATATATATTTTTAAAATTTATTAATATAATTAATTACTTACACCCACTGGCAGTCGCATTTAGTGTCTGGTGCTGGTACTTGGGCCTGCCCGATCGCGATAGTTTCCGGAAGTCGACCTGCATTATTATATTTTTTTTCATTTTTCATTTTCGTGGTTTGTTAATGACCTATTTGCTTGCAAAAGCATACACACATCATTTTCTCTGCAAATCAGCCTTTTCACCAGCCACTTCCAGTCCCTTTATGTGTTGTTAAGAGAGCGCGCGATGCGTTCTGATTTGGTTTCCCGTTTTGGCGCTACTGCGGGGCGCTTGTTTTTCCGCCACCCGTCTTTCTCGAGAGAGAGTTGAGGTCCGCACACGTCCAATTCGCTTAGCGCTTCCCTTCTTCCTCCTCTTTTCTTTCCTTCCTTTTCAAGAATCGGCCTCCGTATTTTGCTTGATGCCTCGCCTCTACGCCAAGAGAAAGAGTGGGAAGAATAAGAGAGTTTCGCTCCCTTTTCTCGCAACAAGCGAAGGCTTTCCCATGCTCACGCACTCCTTTGCTTGTCGTCGCAAAATGCTCAAGAGGCGGCGCAAGTGTGCAATAATATCGAGAAAAAGAGAGCAGGCAGTAGTTCTGCCCCCTCTCTTCCTCCTCCATTTCCAAACTGTGATAAACTCCCCAGAGAAACCGCCGCCCTCTCTACTCAATTGGCACCCAAAAAGAGGGGAAGAGGGATGAGGAAGATGGATGGAGGGGTTTGAAAAAGAGGCGAAACTGACCCCAAACTCTACGTTATCGTTTTCTGACCTCCTTAAGCCCCTCAATCACTGCTGAGGAAGGCAACCTTCTCATCTATCAAGTGGAAAGCCACTCATCGGTAAGCGCCCTCACAATTTTCTCTGATCGCTAGCTTTGACTGTCTGGCAAAGATGCGAGGAAGTCAGGAGATCATCAAAAGATCTCAAATGAGGGACGAGGAGAGAGGCGCTTTTCCCGGCGCTTCTCACATTTCGTTCGCCTCTCCTTCGCTCTCAATCGATGCTGGATGTGTTTCGTCCCCCCTCTTCCCTCCACTGTATCCCCCCTCTATCTAGGCCCCTCAAACGAGAGCTGAATGGCCGCTGGAAGAGGAGGAGGGGATTCCGCGCCCCCCTACTGACGTCGACAGACTGCCGCGAAGAGGGGAAAGAGATGGTCTGACTCTCTCTATTTCCCATGCTCTCTAGCGCAGTCTAACTCAGAATGAAGGGAGAGGGACAGGCTATGAGTGAGTGAGGCGCGGCGGATGAAAGGCCCCCCGTCGCAGAGAAAGACTCTCTCTCTCTCTAAAAAGGCACGACGAGCAGAGACCCCAATCGAGTTTCTCTGCCTCCTCTTCTAGAGGAGAAGAAGTGGAGTGGCAAGAATCAGAGAGAATGCCTCTTTCTCTCTATAAAGGACGCAGGGATTACGAGGACAGTAAGGCTATTAGTGGAGCGAATGACAAGAAGAGTGACGAAGGTAGCGCCCACGCATGGTTTGAGGCTTTCGAAAAAAAGTCAGTTATCGATGACCAGCATCTGTCGACTACCGTATACCTCAGTGGTGTTCACGCAGCCGGGAACCGGCCGATGGACGTCCCAGAAGGCGCGCTCTTGGCTATCGAGGATCTGACGTTCGAGCCGATCCCGCTTCTTGTCCACCCTGCAATTCAATTCATTTCAATGCTTATTCCGTAACGGTCATAGTATCACGAGAAAAACGACATATTGGGTGAGCAAAGAGGTTACTGGGCAAGGGCAAAATGGGCAATGATTACTATCGTGTATCACGAGTGTTAATGCCTTGTAAGAGAACCCTAGATCGCTGTCTCTCATCTCCAACATTTCTGGATACTTTTACACGAAACTTAACATCTTCATGAATAAAGTCAGCACTAATAGAAAGAATGGGATCGAACGTACTTGTACTGCGCTTCGGCCTGCATGAAGACGAACTCCCACTTGCGCGAGAACCTGAATTGAATTTGAGATCAAAGATCAAAGACCAAAGATCAAAGACCGACATCTTCTGGAGCTTGGCGAGGTTCTCCGCCTCGAAGTCTTCCAACTCGAGATGCGCCTTGTTCTGCATCGTTCGCTTACAGAGGTAGACGGCTGCAAAGGATCAAAGATCAAAGTCGGGCCCTCAACGTTCCCATCTCCCGAAAGATGGAGTGGAAGCAAGGGGCATTTGCGCGCGATCACGAGAGTAGCACAGTAAGCCTGAAGCTCGGGTTAAGGGCTGCAGGGGGCGAGGGCGGCTCTTCGATAATGCACAGTGAAAGAGCATGGTTAATTGGGAGAATTGTAGAGCTCGAGAAATGATACCGCCGTCTCTTCATTTCACGTGCTCTCTCGCCTCTCTGACCGGTCAGAGAGTGTGAGAAATGAAGAGACGGCGGCTCATTTCTCGAGGTCTAGAGAATTGGAGAGAGTATTACTCATATTTCACATGCGCTCGATCATGTTCTTGAGACTGCTAATGATCAGAGGAAAGAGGCGAAACAGGGGGAAGCGAGCCCTCATTAGCGCATGTGAGAAACGAGTATATCTCGCATGACCGAAATTTGAGAGAAATAACCGCCTTGCGCCCCCCATTACTACGCACCAACGATGGACCACAATGGGCGCCCGCCGAATGGCAGGCCGTGGATTCCTGGCCCGGCACTCGACGGCTCCCGGCTTAACCTCTCAGCGGCGGCTAGTGCATACCGTAGTCCTGATCTTGCATCGTACCGTAATCGGTGTTCTCGGGTTCCCAACAATTGGAGGGCCAAAAGTAGGGTGTCTGAAAGCGGTAGAACGTTCCGTCGTTCTTCACTGTCAGCACGTGGTCGTCAATTTGGAAGAGGTAGCCGTGCGATGCGATCAGATGCGCGATGTGAAGAGCGTCCTCTGAAAGCAGATGGGTGATCAAAGATCAAAGGACTGATCGCTCGATCCATAGGTGTCCACTAGGGATGTCCAACCAATTCCAATGCCCAATTAATTGATTTGGCGGCCGCTCACTCCCTCGGAAAATGAGGAATAAAAGTCAATTAATTGGTATTGTCTCCTAGTATTGGGTATTGAATTGACATCACTACTCTGAAAGCAGATGAATGGACTGATCGCTCGATCCATAGGTGTCCACGCCGCCGGCGACCCTTTTTTTGACCATGTGATACATGGTCAAAAAAGGGTCGCCGCTAGTGCTGGACAGATATTGTTCGATCGATTGGGTTGCGGTTGGATTGCATTTGAGTGATGTATAGTGTCTGAAGTGTTTACCGAGACAGTTGAGTCGTTATTATCACTTTTTGCCTGTCTACATGGCTGAATGTGTCTCGAGAGAGCGAAATGACAAGTGCAGTGGCGTCACTTCACTTAATACTCTGCTGACAATCTATTTCGAGAGCAGTGTTCGTAATGACTTGAATGACGCCAATCTCGCACACTCGATTAAGAGAGCAAAAAAGCGTCGCGGAAGAGGGACAGGGGTAATTTTTCCTTTAATCAAAATATATAGGGACTCACGTTCCGCAATCTCCTTCTCTTCCTTATCCTTGTCGAGCCACTTTTTGGTATCGCCCTCCTGGAAAGGATTGTTTAATACCGAACTTTTACCGGCAAGTAGGGTAAGTAACTACTTTTTGTGGTGCATTTGAGTTAATATTATCGAAGTTTCACAGGCCAAAATATCGTAACACACCTTCTCCGCTGTGTACTTGATCAACCACGAGATGAGATCAGCACCAGTGAAGACGGAGGGCACCTTAAAGCGTCATTCAATGATACAATGATATAATACAATGATTTTATCCAATGATCAGGGTCCGGGCCTGTTGGACGATAGCATTCTTCCATGTTAGGGGATCAGTTGTTAGGGGAAGAGTCATTATTAGGGGCCATACATGAGAAAATTATGTGACAAAATCCTACGAAAGCGGGATATGTTTATGAAAGAGACATTGGAAACCTTCGTAGGTAAGTTACGGCAACCTACCTTGTCAACGAAAACCTTAAAAGCGGGCTATGCTTTCAAATTCCCGGTAGTTTTCCACTAGCTTTTTGGCTGGCAGGAGGAATATTTCGTATATTCTTCCCTTTCGAATCTCTCGCTACTTCGATCGGCGAGCGAACGCAGGCAAAGGCAGCCCTAATTGCCATTTTCTTGCCACAGACGCTCCCACCGACTGTGGTATTCTCTGATGCTGCTATGGGTAGTAATATGATTAGGGGCCACAAGCCCCGCCCACTTTCGTGTGACATGAATCCGCGAAAAAGCGAGAAAGCAAAAGCGCAAGCTTCATTCTCAACGAAATCTCTCGATCGAAGTTGCTCTGGATAGCTAATACGATCCCGAATCGATTGAGCACTGCCCAAAATTTGCATAGCATCACTAATTAGGTCAAATTTGCATTTAAAAGAAGGGAATAGGTCGTTTTGAAGGGTTCCCATGTGAAAGTTTTGTTTGGGCAGTAATTTTTCGACTAATTCGAATATTTTAAGAATTTTAGAGAAAAAATTAGATTTTTTATCATGCCTTAAAAGGGTGCGCTTTTTGTTTGAAGATGCGCGGGGGGAGGCGAGCGAGAGAGCGGGAGGAGGGAGAGAGACACACGCAAATTAGGCTCCACCCCCCTTCCCTCTCGTCTCGCCTTTCCCCTCTCTTCCCCAGTGCGTTCCGCGCGTACTTCTCGAGCTGTAGCGCGCCTCAGAGAAAAGATATCGACTGACGGTTAAAAACATGATGTTATTGGGTCCATGTGGGATAGTTTGAACATACTTTTGACTCCATAGTGCAAAATCGTTTACCTGCGTTGTGGCCCCTAAATATGATCAATGGATTTCATCCCATATCTCAAGGTGTTATTCCGACTGAAGATGAGCTGCTGCCCGAAACGTCTCAATTGATGATAAAAGATCTGTCATATCTCTTCCCTCTCTTGTCCCTACCCCGGCATTACTAAGAAGCCCACCCAGTATAATCAATGCCAATCATCGATTTCCCCTGTGACCAGAAAGCGGGGGTGGTGAGCGATCATATGTACCCATATCGCTAATTGGCCATGTTTCACCCTCCTCATTAGCTATCGGCGCACTCGAGATACGAGTGGAGACCCCGTGTGATGATGATAGGTCAGATGATAGGTCAGATGATAGGTCAGATGATATTCAAGTGATGAATGTTTGGAGTGTTTTTTGTGCGTGGTAGACACATGAGAGACGTCAAAACTCATCCCCCCTGACGACGTCAAACTCCTTTCCGGACATTATTCAAACGGCGAAAAACATCCCGAAACACGCAGGCATAGTACAATTGATCTCTAATGTTACGAAAAACTCCCTTTGCAGAAAAAGTGGCCTGCACGTTTCATATACGCCTTTGTTGTGCCTACTTCGAGCTCCCGAAATTGCATGACAAATAGTGCGAGTTGCGAGGGAGGCAGAGTTTTCGCGAAAAGATGGCTTTTAGAGAAGCGCGCCCTAATGAAAGGCTTATTTGAGAGGGCGGCTACACTATATCCTGCTAACCGCAGTAAGTGCGTAATCGAGTGAAATGAGCGGAACGATAAAATACCTTGCTGAGGAAGCTCTTGACCGTCTTGATGGGCACGCCGATCTCGCTGTCGAGCATCTGCCGAACCACGTGCTCCATCTTGTTGTACACGATCTGGTTCGGGTGCACCATGCGCTCGTGCTCGTTCGCGGTCGCGCTGCAAATCGTCGCTAAATACAGTAAGTCCACTACCGGAATGGGAGGGTATTAGCGGAACAGGAAAATACCGAAGTCGCGGGATCGCCATGGCACCGGCGACGAATGGTTGAAGATTGGGGTGGGTAGTGAGATCAGAGATCAATCAGGAGAGGGCATCGAGACGCGACACCTGTGAAAGAGCAAGGGCAATTGGTGCTAAAACCAGGAAGTCGGGCGGCCGGCGCCGAAATGAAAGCAGCGGAACGGCAAAATCGAAACAGATGTGAGCAATAGAAGGGAAAGAGAGAGATCGGGAGGCGCATTGAGCGAATAATGGGCAACTACTGAAAGTCAAGAGGTTGAGTAGTGATGATGCAAGATGTGTAGTGCCGGCCGGCCGCACACACACACACCAGGAGGTGGGACACCCCATTACGCTCCTCTCTCTCTCTCTCTATCGCTATCCATCCCCCCTTCTCCCCTTCTCTCGTCTTCGTCGCTCTTCTCCTCCCTCTTCACAGACGCGGCGGATCAATGGCAGCAGAGAAAGAGAGAGGAGAGTGGGGAGGGGCAGAAGGGGGGGGGGTGGAGAGATAGAGAAGTGAACCTAATTGAGAGAAGAAGGGAGAAGAGGCGCGCATCCCGAAGGGTGGAGAAGACGTGATAGTGAGAGATAGTGAGTCATGAGTGCGACGTTAGGATCATATAAGAGTTAGGATCTTATAGGAGTTAGGATGCGACGTTAGGATCTTATAAGAGGATATCGAGAAACACTTCACGAGTTGGGGCTTTGTAAACAGGTTCGCGAAGTCACCAGACAGAAAGTGCAATCAATGAATGCAATAAATGACGCGCTGGGGAAATCCTGCAATAGATTGAGGCAGTGAGAAAAGGGACGCGGGATTGACGTCACTAATTATTCGTTCGTTCTCTCGGTCTCTCGGTTGTCTCCAAACGACAAAAAGTCGGTTTCCAATGCGACAAAGAAGCTGAACAATCAAACTATCGAAACAGAGCGGCGAGATTGAGGAAATGGAGAAGTTGTGAGAAGGGAGCTGCCTCTCTTTCCGCGCGATATTTCTCGCGCTCTGCGAACAAGAAAGAGAGCGAAATGGAGAGAGAACCGACTACTCCTTTATTATCGATAGAAGGAGGAAGAGGAGGAGGAGGAGGGGGGACTGGAAATGACAGAGATTCAGCATGTTTGGAGCTCCTCGCTAGGGGAGAGTTGGTAATTGAAGGGTGAAGCTCTTCATGTTGCTCGATCGGGGGAAAAATGAAAGAGCGTGCAGAACGTGGAGTTTTGTAGCCAACTGGGCACGAATGCTAGGAAGATGTGTAAGGCCATAAAGGAGCGAAGGGGAACGTTGGTGATTGATGGAGACGATTGTGCTGTCAGACACGTAGACAATGAGGGCGAGCGAGAAATCTGACAATCATCTGACAATCTGACATCTGACAATGACAATGTCTGACATCTGTATGACAATATGTATGACAATCATCTGACAATGTGAGGAATCATGATATACCGCGGGCAGTGAACGCAGAGGCGGCAAGAGTAATTGTAAGAGGATATGCATCCCCGATCTCCCCCCATCCGTTCTCCCCCCTCTCTCTCTACCTCGGAATTCTTTGCCCTCAACTTCTCCAGATTTTATGGGGCTCTTTAGCTATGGGTGCCGTGAGGCGAGAATGAGAGATATGGATGGTCCCTGAACTCTGTGAGAGACATACGTGGGAATACGCGTTGCGAGATGTCGGCATGATAGATCAGACTGAGCCTTAGACTTAGACTTAGCCTTAGACTTAGGCCGAATTTCACTTGCCTAATTTTATTTCAAACCAGAGTGATGAGATGATTGAAGAATCAACTGTGATCATTCTACAGTTCACCCGGCGGAAGTAATGGATGTGGAAATCGGAGGGTGGAAAAAATACTGATGGAACGAGCGCCGATGGCTTATGGAGCGGGGGGCGAGGGGGAACTCATAAATCAGAGCTCCCTTGCCAGATGATGGATGCTCAGAGATTATGGAATACGATGAAAGAAGGGAGGGGAGAAGGAACGAGAAAGAAAGGAGCAAATAATGATACGGTTTGGGCTGAAGGAAGAAACGGAGCAATGGGTGCAGGTTGAACCGGGGAGCGAACGTCAAGGTGATGGAGAGACGAAGCGACAGGTGCCTCCCGTCGAGGGGGGGGGATGCGGGTTATCCGATTAGCGCTAATTCCGAGCGTGCAATATTGGGGCGGACTGCTGGCTAATCGCACATTTGAATATATTCGGAAGCGCTAAAGTGAGGCAGCGATGTGGGCAAACAATGCCAGGAGGAGGGAGGAAGGAAGAGAGGGAGCGGAAGGGGGGATGGATGACAATTGGGGCCGGGGCGGGCGGGGGTAATGGAAGGTGGGGCGATCACGGGCCGGCTGCAGCGGTCGGTCCGACCGATACGACGCGGGGCCGGCTCCGGCACAAGTATCGATTGTCGAGGGGGAAGGAATTGGACGGAGGGAGGAGGCGAGGAGGAGGAGGACCGCGTCGCGCGACCGCGACGCGCTCCCCTCAGGCAAGGAACGAAGACGAGAAGAAGGGGGGAGAAGGAGAAGAAGAGGAAGGCCTCGTCTGTCTGTGTCTCTGGCTCGAGGATAGGGGAAGAAGAGAAGGGGCAGCGAGGCGAGAGCGGTCAGAGAGACGAGAGCGCCGGGGCAGAGACGTAGAGCAGGGGTGCATTGGAGAGACAGCCGAGGCAGAGAGACAGACAGATAGAAGAGCCGACCGCACCGAAGCAGCGGCTAGGCAAAGGATCTCAGTCGACCGACCCGCGTCTAGAGATGAACCCCCAAACCAGCATCGTCCAGAAGCCACGCCTGACTGGGATTTGAAAGGTGAGAAACTTGAAGTTCGCCACCCCTGTTATCGACTTGCTCGCGCGCCGTCGCTTGTTTTGCACAAGCACTAGAGAGCCAATGTCGTGAGCATCGGCGTCGAGTAGCCCACTGTAGCCGCGTAACGGTTCTGGACATTAGTGGTAGGGTGAAAAGGTGTGACCAAAGTTTGGCGACCGTGCAGTGAAAGGCGCTCACATGATTGGGCGAGCGTGGCTCGCGTGGGTGTTGCGCAGATGTGGGACAGGGTTGTTCTCCTGTTCTTGTTGCTGCTGTCGCCGCTTCCGGCCAATACCGGATGACTGCTGATTGCATATCTCGAGCGCGTCTCATGGTTATCATTAGTTTATCAGTGGGAGATCTGTTGTGATCGATGATACAAACAATATTGCACCGTTTGCTGTGTATGAGAAGTGTATTTGTGTAGCCACGTCGTTCCCGTTGGTCAATGAACGATCAACACGAGTGACGCAGAGAGGTCAAAGAGCAGCAGTGAAAGTGAACCGCTGATCTAAGGATAATTCCTCACTCCACTCTCGCATCTTTCTCTCGGCCCGGTCACTTTCCTTGCAAACGCACACACATACTCTGCCACGCCACCTACCCCACTCTTCTTCCTCCAAAAGCAGAGTGTGTCTGCGCCCGCATCGATTGTTATAGTGTATGTGTGTGTATGGGGCGGCCCAGGTAGCCACTCTACTCTTCAAAAGTAGCCCCCTCTCCTCTCTAACTCTCCTCCCTGATCTACTACCTACCTTTGCGGGTCAGTAAGTCGGTTTATGACTCTGCACAGTGACTGGCTGTTCTTTGGTAAGCCGATAGATTGGATAGAATGGAGAATTGGAGGAAAGGATGGAAGTGATCTGTGCGATTACCTCACTGTGCTCTGTTTGCGCGATCTTTCCGAGAAATGTTTTCGCTTTTCTCTCCTCCGCAGAGTTTTCCGGAAGAGTTTCCACGGTGATAGGTGACGATCTTTTGCAAAATTTTCAAAGAAAACATCAGGCTAGAGCATGCTCTAGCCAGAAGTGCTTGTGAATGGCCGAAACCACTGTTCGCTGCTGCACGTAAGGCAGATGTTTTTGCCCAAAGAGGCTTAAGCTCCTTATCGATAACAAAGAGGGCCCAATGATATCATCGCGGTGCCCTGAGGCACAAAGGGTGATAACGACACGTGTGATAGGGTGCAGCCCTTTTCCGATAAGGATGATTGGATTAAGATTGCAGGCTGGCACTTCTGAATCTAATGAGATAGGCGCTGATCACAGATTCTTTGCAATCTGATTCGCTGATTGGAGAGATTAGATTTTGATCTGGTGGATTATGATTTGCGAGTGTTCGATCTGAATTGTTGTCTGCGTGCGTGGAACAAGTTTCTGAGAATGCGATTTACCATTGGTAAAATTGCATGTATGGACGAGAATTGGCTGATTCATGTAAGAAGTGACGAGGCGAGAGAATAGATCACGCCGCATGTCTCACCTTCCTTCTTTGAGGAATGGTATCGCCATCCGGCACGTTGCCTCGCGATGCCAGAGTGAAAATTCCGCCTCTCCATTCCGTGTACTCTCTTGTCCCTCTGATCGATGGGAGAGTATGAAGAATGAATAGAAAAATTTCCCACTGACATCCCTAGCCAGATGCTGTGAGATAGTGTGCAAATTGAGCAAGCCTATTTATTCTCTGGCTGATAACTGTGCTCGCTATTTTGCTGTGCCATGCTGTCTGCTTACGGCTTGTATTTCGCAAAGATGCATCTGTTAGAGCGAAACCGATTGATCTGTTTGCCACGAATGCATCCGCCCCCCGCTATCAGTTGTCGATAGCACACTGTCTGCGCTCTCTCGCGATACCGAACTATCTCGCCCCCCTTTTCTATCAATGCGCGCCAATGGCACTTGTTCGCTCGCCATGGACTCGCTTTGGGCAGTAGGCCCTATGGTTCTCTCGATTTGGAATGATATCTCGCTAGTTAGGTAGTGAAAGATTGTAGGAGAAATGAGAGCCTCAACCCACTTTGGCACTTGCTGATATCTCCTCACCCCTGACTCTCTCCTTTCTCGCACTGCCATTGCTCCAGATTCGAGAGCGCGTTTATTGCTCTCTCTTGATTACGGGCCACGCCATATCATTGTCATCGATTTTCGCCCCGCCGCGCTATTGAACCGAAACTGCTGGTTATCGCGATCCTATAAATCGTCTCCGAAACGTTACCTCGTGGGTTGTTGTCGCATGGAAATTGGCATTCAAAAACCTTCATAATATGATTTTTAACTGACAATCTGCGTGTGCTCTATTTAATTCAGAATTAGACCAATTCACGATCCGCTAACTGTTTGGCGGGTGGCGGGAATTCCCAGGAAAACGCACGTTATCACTGACAAACAACGAGTCATCCCTGACAAACTCACCGGGACGAGCCGCCTTAGTGTCTAAATCTGCCTGTTTTTTTGTTTGTTGAATATTTTTGTATCGCGGAACTGTCGTTTCAGTTTGAAAAGATGGCTAGTAAAAAAGAACCGGTAAACAACGAGATGGGCATCGCCTAGCAACGGGCCGTTAGTTATTGGATAAGGAATTGTACAGTAGTTTTTCGAGAGATTACGGTAGGATTCCGTTGAAAATCGATAGGGAATACGGTACTTCTCAATAAAAAATCGATATGAGGCCGGTTGGGTAAGAATCGAGCAAGGGTTGGCGCAGCAATTTTATGAAAGTTTGCGAAAAGAGGTTATCGAGGATGCTGATAATCGTAGGCTACTTCATTTCGCACCATCACGACCGGATGTGCCAGGCTGCATCTCTTTTGTTTTTTTTTTTTTTTTTTATTTTTTTTTTTTATTTTTTATTTTTTTTTCTTTTTTTTTTTTTATTTGAATTTTTTTTTTTTTTTTTTTTATTTTAATTTATTATTTTTTTTTTTTTTTTTTTTTTTTTTTTTTATTATTTTTTTTATATTTTTTTTTTTTTTATTATTTTGTTGTTGTTTTATTTTTTTTTTTTTTTGTTTGTTTCTTTTTTTTTTGTTTATTTTTTTTTTTTTTTTTTTTTTTTTTTTTTTTTTTTTTTTTTTTTTATTATTTTTTTTTTTTTTTTTTTTTTATTTTTTGTTTTCTTTTTTTGTTTTGCTTTTTTTGATTTTTTTTTATTTTTTTTATTGTTCTTTTATTTTTTTTTTTCGTTCGTTTTTTTATTTTTTTTGTTCTTTTTTTTTTTTTTTTTTTTTTCTTTTTTTGCTTTTCTTTTTTTGTTTTCTTTTTTTTATTTTTTTATTATTTTATTTTTTTTTTTTAAATTATTATTTAATAATTTTTTTTTTTTTTTTTATTTATTATTTTCTTTATTATTTGTTTCTTTCTTTTTTTATAATTATTTTTTCTTCTACTTTTTATTTTTTTAATAATTTTTTTTATTTTTTTTATTTTATTTTTTAATTTTTTTATTTTTTATTATTTTTTTTTTTTTTTTTTTTTTTTTATTTTTTTTTTCTATTTTTTTTTTTATTTGTTTTTTTTTTTTTTTTTTTTTTTTTTTTTTTATTTTTTATTTTTTTTTCAATTGAGATGCAGCCTGGCACATCCGGTCGTGATGGTGCGAAATGAAGTAGCCTACGATTATCAGCATCCTCGATAACCTCTTTTCGCAAACTTTCATAAAATCGCTGTGCCACCCTCTTCAGAACATTGTCCGATTCTTAGGCAACCGGCCTCATATTTTGCAGCATCTCCGTCCATCGTGGCTTCCCCACCCGCCTCGCCTACCGTATCCTCGCTGTCGACGCGGTTCTTCGCCGCGCGATCGCCGCCCCGACCGATTCCCGCCACGAACGGAGCAAGCAGCAGTACGGTAGGTCGTGAATTATCGATTTTTTTTGTTTTTTTTTGAAATTATTGGCTGCATTAGTGAGATAGTTAGTAGATTTTTTTCTTATTTTCGAACCCGTTAATGTAACATGAAGCAGTAGTGTGGTAGGTCGTTAATTATCGATTTTTTCGTTTTTAAATTGTTAAGGGGAAAAGCAGTATAGTGAAATATGTTGAAATGTGTGTACTTAGTAAGAGCTAAGATGCTGACAATGGGAAAAAGTGTTCGAAAAAAGTTTTTTGAAATTTTGCAATCACATGGTGAATTACTGGTTCATTGTGAGCATTAGATCATCGATGATTGCTGAAGATTAGAGTTCTCTTCTTGGAAAATTTTCCAGATTTCCAATAAGGCGAACAAGGGGATTAGACTGGTCTCGCGACGAGAGAGTGTGAAGAATGAGGAGACTATTGGAAATCCATTAGTGTTATTGGAAAATCATTTTCCAATAAGAGAACTCTATAGCTGAAGATGATTAGGGGATGTTACACCTCTGTAAATATAAAATTGTAATCTGTAATTTCGTAAATTAGTACTTTTAGTAATTTCGTAAATTTTGGTAAATTAATTATAAAATTGTAGTCTGTAATTTCGTAAATTTGCATGATCAGCGTTGCTTTGGGGTAAATTCATTGATTTACACCGCTGTAAAAATATCAAAATACACGCCATCACTTTTTATGTTTCACCATTCCCTCAACTGATAGGTCCTCTAGTAACATTGATTTCGTCTTCTTATTTGCCATTCGATCACTGATTTTAACTCACGCAGTGTAAAAGTGACCGAAAATGCATCTTTTTATAAAGGGCGTCGATTATATTTTCAACTCAATAAATACCAATACTCCTGTTCGCGAAAGGTAAGGCTACCCTAGAAAGCATTGGACAGCAGGGTCACACCTAGCGTTGTCTTACGACTGAAAAATCGTTTGACGTGGATACACCTTTACCTTTACCTTACAGCCTCCCTTACAGCCTCCCTTACAGCTTACTTACTCCTTAGCTTAGCTTACTTAGCTTACTTAGCTTATCTTATCTTACTCCCTTACAGCCGCTGCAGTCTCCCTCCTCCTCCTCCTCCGTCGCCTCTCCGCTCTCCCCGCCCCGCTCGCCCTCCGGTCTCAAGGGGATGTCCATCAAGTTCCTCAGCGGACTCCAGGTACGGTAGCCTTTTATCCATTTTCGCCTCCGGGTATGGTAGCTAATATCGATTTTCTTTGTGCGGGGAGTGCAGTACTGGAAACATCACGGTAGTTATGGGCTATGTGTATGTTACGTGCAAAATTGAAACTTGGTAACCGATGCAGAATAAAAAGTAGAGTAAGGTATCATAAATAATTTATCGTAAGAATAGGAAGTTTATGAAGCGCAGACGGCAATTAACTCTACGTGCGCTTTGACAGCGACTGTTCGGGTTGTTTTGATTGTAATATTTTTTGAAATATTCAAAGCCAGGCTTGCCCTATCGTGCGCCTTGTTTATGACGCCCCTGCGCGGCTGCGGTACTCTAATCTCTGGTCCCTACTATTGTACGTTTATCGAGGAAATTTTCTTTAAACTAGTATCATATCCCGGGGATAATTGAGTATCTGAATGCACTTTATATACCCGGCTTGCGCCTTGTTCATGACGCTCCCTACTCTAATCTCTGGTCCCGAAAAGCGGTCGAAAAGCGGTGATAAGACATAGTCATCACTGTGCGCGTATTCACTGAAAGGGAGAGTGGCAAGTGACAGGCGCAAGGCTATTTACGGTCCAACAAGATTCACTGGGCAATGGTTAGTTGTAAAGTTCGTAAACAGTGTTTTGTGTGTCATGCATTCTGATAACTTGACGCATTCATGTTTCATACCTCTCACATTTAGTTGTTAGACTGTTAGAGTGTTTGTTAGAGTTAGTTCATCTGGATTCGGTGTGAAATGGTTAGTTGAAGAGCAGTAAACAATGTTCTTCTATTCATACATTCTGATATTCATAACTATGGTCTGATATTCCGATAATGTTAGGTGTCAATTCTGTGTGGGTCTCGAATTCAAATGGTCTCCGTTCGTTTATATCTCACGCATTTTTCTGAAGTACAGAGCTCCGATAAGATTATGTTTGTCATTATTCAGCAAGGTCCGCTAATTCATTTTCTAAATTACCTTGGCCCATTGATGTTTCACAGGAATCTCATATTCAGACGTGACAGTTGCGATTCGATAGTTCGCAATTAGTTGACAATTTGTTGTTCAGATCTGTGCGTGGTATTCAGTTTTCAAGTTACTGGGTGCATCGCTGTTTCGAGCACATGTGATACTCAGTAGATTCGGTAAAGGTAAAGGTAAAGGTTCACCCCGTACTCAAGGCACACGAAGTCCTGCGGGAGCCCACTGCTAGGCCATTGGCTATTTTCTTCCACGAATCTGTAGTTCTATAATTTACGGCCCGAACCTCATGCCGATTCAATACGTGAAATTTGCAAGAATCGTGGCTAAACCGCTGCCATGACAATTGCTCTCGCATATTTATTCATTCCTTCTGCAATAAGGAACTATCCTGCAAGAAAGACGAGGGATTTTCGCTTGCAGTTTCTTGATGGATGTTTTGGATCCGCACTAGGGCTATCCACGCGCCGCTCATATTGAAGATAATAGAGGGAAATCACTCCTTCATTTGTCGCAACTCTCTTCACTTCCCCCCTAATCCACACTTGGCGCATCTGTGTTTCACCTATGGATAATATTAAGAGGCGCAAGCAGGATCTTGATTTCTCCATTGGTGTATTGAACACAAATAATTCCGAATCCGCATTCTTAACTCGATTTCTCAATTGCTCTTCCGTTTACTCCATTTGCACACTATCTCACTCTATCTACCCGGTTAGATACATGATGAAGAACAGAGCAATTATGATTCTATCCGCATTCCGTGTCATTTTCACCACGGGCAAGCGTTCTCTCTCTCGGCCTCATGTGAAAACGAGTAAAGAATGCGGATTCAAAATTATTTGTGTTCAAGACACCGAAAGAAATAATCAAGATCGTGCTCGCACCTCTAAATATTATCCGTCGCAGTCTCTAGCGCTGTCTCAGCGATGAGAGGCAGTTGATTTGCGATAGAATACTTGAGCTCGAGAAATGGGCCGCCGTCTCTTCATTTCACACACTCTCTCGCCTCTCTGATCGTTGAGAGAGTATGCAGAATGAAGAGACGGTGGGCTCATTTCTCTATAGAACAGCGACTTCATTCACATTCTTTGCCCGCCGTGTGCCAATTCCGGCGGGGATTTATGGCAAGACTGCGATGGTTTTTCGCAATCGCTAGCGTGGTTTCCGACATTCAGCCGCTCAACGTAGTAGTATCCTTGTTCCGTGCGCTGTACTGATATGACTGGAGAGGTGAGACTTACGGTATTTAGCGCGGAGCTTTATTGACTGCTCCTTTTCTGTGGCCAATAGGTTTGGGATATGAGGGGGGGGGGGTAGGGAGGTTGTGGCAGTCCAGTCGTATATAAAGCTTCATCGCGTGCTTTAAATGCACACAGACCTCACTCACTTCCCCGCCTCATTCAGTCCCTGGAAAACAGAGTGCAGGCATAGTACAGCAAATTGAGTAGTGAGGAGAGGGAGAGAAGTGAGGGAGGCACGCGGAGCCTGTCAGTCTCGGAACTTGTGAAGAAGGCTGCATTTTGTTGGCTATTTTGTGGTACTACTGAACCGGAGCATGGTGACTATGTTTTTGTATTATTTCCACATTTCTCCACACTCTTCGCTCTTCTCGGTCGCAGCAGCTCGCCAGAGTCCCCGGGGAGAATTGGGGCATACATTTTGTTGCCCGGATAAAGCACGAGTTTGAGTTCGCAAAATGCGTCAGTTGAGTGGGGAGTTCTTTTCTAGCTTGAAAAAAGTTCTGAGATTTTAAGAGTTTGTGATCGGGCATTTTCTCTCACATTCATTCATCTCCCTCACATCCCGTCGAGCAATTGGCAGCCTCTTTTTGAGTGGTTTTCCTGTGATCTGGCTGCTCTCTCAATTTCACGTGCTCTCTCGCCGGTTAGAGAAGGAGTGAGAGCAGGTGAGCCAGGGAGTTTGTCGATTTTCGAAGAGCAAATCTCTCGCTCGATCTTCTTCTTCTTCCCTCGTTCCTCCCAGTTGTTCTCGCTAGAGTATATTTAGAATCGTCTTTTTTTTGAGAAGTTTAGAGTTCAGTCGGAACTTTTGAGATGTTGGTAGG
This sequence comes from Pristionchus arcanus, assembly GCA_900490705.1. Classification (NCBI taxonomy): domain Eukaryota; kingdom Metazoa; phylum Nematoda; class Chromadorea; order Rhabditida; family Neodiplogasteridae; genus Pristionchus; species Pristionchus arcanus. The sequence continues at coordinate 160,413 of LS487199.1, read as the reverse complement.
GAATATTGATTGACTTTGTGCTGAGTGAAGGACTTGCTTTATGTTACATTGCATTCACTACCTTTACACCAATGCCTAAACTTCTTTATTTTCGTTATTGATCTTTGATTTGGCATCACTGCTTTGATGTGTCCAGGACTCGGTAGATAAATGCGCCCAGGGTCTATGAGAGTGTAATAAGAGCCAACTCGTTCTGGCTAATAAATCGCGAGAACGCGGGGTTCATGGGAGTGGAGAATGGGGGAGTAGGTAGGTCAGGGAAGAGGGAAATCTACTCACTTTATAATAAATTGATTTATTTAATGTTCAAGAAGGTTCAAGGGGTTCATGGAATAAAGTGAAAGAGAGATCAGGGAGGAGATTCAGGGACCTTTTCGAATTTGAAAGTAAGATTGTTTTCTCACCGTGTTTTCACTTCCTAATAAAATCGAAGAATTATCGATTTTTCTAAGAGCTGAGGTTCACAGGGTTCAGGAATTAGAGTAGGTTACGGGGCCAGAGGGATGCCCATGCCTCTGAAATCTGAGAACCGGAACAAGAAGAAGTTGTTTAGCAACACGGGTTCTTCGTTTGACTGACAGAGGAATGCCAGAGTTTAGGGCTCTGTTCATAGTTGCATGCATTTTCAATGTTTTCAGTTGCTCGTTGCTTTTTGACAAACTGTATTTCTCGGTTGTTAGATAGAGAGGATAGGTAGAGTATGAAGTTTGGTAGAGGCTAAGAAGATGCGCTTGCTGGTCATTAATTAAATCTTTTTTCCTGAATCGCCTGGATATTATAGCGAAGCGAGGGCATGAGTAAAGTCAAGGAACAGGCGCTGTGATTTCACGTCACTGATCTCCAGTCGTATGTGAAAGGACGATTCTGAGAAGGTGGAGGCTGGGAGATAGAGCACGACTCTCCTCGCCCAGCCCACTTTCTCGCCGATCAGAAAGAGGGAAATAGCGGTGGAATTAGAGAGTGCCGCTTCGAAAATAACAGAAGTCAGAGGAGCAGCAGGCCATTTACTAGTTAGTGTTGATTGTTTGCTGGGCACTAGGGGCACATCAGTTTTGTTTTGCAAGAGAGGACGCACAATTTCACCACCAGTGCTCAATTACTTTGTGCAAATTTCGCGAAATTGTAGCACCGCTTTGAGCGTCATGCATACGTGCTGCATAGTAAGTGTGAATAGCCCGCTGTTTCGCTGTTTCACTTGCTTAGCATATTCGTAAAATTCCGGGGTCGGTGTAATCTCACTGCTCAAACTGAAATGTATGGTTGTCCTGAGATTGATGCTTCAAGGAGGATAGTAGTTGCGAATTTTATCGTCTTTGTATTGAACCGTAGAGATCGGCCTCTATCCAAATTGTTATCGAACCCTCGACTTTGCTCTATTGTCTCGCAACGATCTCGAATTATGCATAGTGGCCGAATAATTCCCCCTACAATTCTGCGTTTCAATTCCGGTACCTATGCCCAATGTGGTCCCGCATGTTGATGATTCTTGCATTATTCTGTCTCTTTGGACAATTAATAATTGTGCATTTGAAATGATATTTGATCTGGGCTATTTTTTACATTTTTTTCCTAATGTAGATTCCAAGCCATTTTCACATTGCCGAAGGAGATGAGTGTCCCGGTCAATGCATCCAGAAATCGTCTGTCCTCTCGCCCTCTAATTTTGATAACCCACAAAATGTTGCGCGCTCTCCGGTCTATCAGCGCACCACTGCCGAACCGTCGTCTCTATTCTCTACACTCCCCTCACCTAGAACCCGAATTATGCATAGTGGTCGACGACAAATCCGCCCCTGCGAGCGCGGAGTTTCGTCAATTGACATTCCATTCCTGACATGGGCGCGCAGTTTACTCTCTCAACTTGCAGAATTTCCCACCGATTTTATCTATTTTCTACAGAGTGAATACGCCACGTGGGGTTGTAATTGTGTGGAGGAATGCGGCTCATATTGTTGGGATTGGCCCTGGTGCCCTCTGTACGCTGATTTGCCTTGTACGATCATTACCTTTATTAGTCGTTTGTGCTTTCAAGGCCGAATGTTGAATCATCATCAGCGAAATACTCCGCATACCTCTTCTCAATCCCCTTAATACTTTCCTTCGCGTTTATCGTACCCTCGCCTTCAGAGTTTCAGCTGATGACTTTCTGATTTTCTGTTGCAAACATAGAGAAAGATAAGCTTGCGCGCAGGCCTATCAACGCACTTCTCGAACCGTCCATTCTCTATTCCACTCATAATCGAGAACTCATCGAGACTCTCCCTCTCTATCTTGTGCATGTATAATACGCGCCTCATTTCCGCTAGGTGCTCGGCCTTTTCCGCTGCGCGGCGAGTCTCTCTCTTTCCCACGCTCTCTCGCCTCTCTAACCGACGAGAGAGCATGGCGCGATGAGAGAGTCAGAGAGGATAGTTTCCCTCCCCATTTCGCCTGCTATATAGCCGATTCTCAGCGTAGAGTAATGTTCGCGGTCTCTCCATTTTGCGTGATCTCTCGCCTTGTCTGACAGAGGAGAGATAAGGGAAAATTTAGAGAGTCCCAGTATCTAGGGCCAGTCGAATCCATGCACCTGTCAGCTCCCATTTGGCTTGAAACAGAAAGAGGAGAAGGAGTAGCGAGTGAGGTAGTTTCGAATCGCGCTTGCTTGAGAGGTGTTACTTGAGCTTTCTGCCTCGTTTTTGTACTGAAACGCTGATTCGATTGCGTATTTGCTGTCAAGTTGAAGCAATTGCTGCTGCTGGGGTGCATTGGTAGAAGAGGGCAGAGTGAAACTTGCGATTAGCTGGCGCTATTGTGCTTGTAATTTATTTGACCACTATGAACCTACTTAATTGCTGATCATAGCGCGCTTGGCTGGATATGATGAGCGTGAAACATAAATCGAGATTCTTTGAAAAAAATGCGATACGAATTTAGCCTCCCCGAGCCTTGCAATTGGCTGGTTCTATTGTGTTGTTAATATTTTTATACGCAAGGTCAGTAAAATTGCTGGATGTGACGCTTATGGTTTGATATGATGAGCGTGAAACACAAATCGAGTTGAATCAGAGCGAAACTTTTATGAAAATCGATATTCGCCTTTTCCTACCGTAATCCAAACCGTTCCTTCTTCGCTGCAGGACCTGCTGGGGATGTACGATGCTAGCGTCCCGTCGATCAACACTGATGTAGCGACGGCCGCCTCCGCAACCAGCAGCAGTAGCTCAGGTACGGTAGCTCTTTTGGGTATGTAGGAGGAAGGGTCAGATAAATAACTCGGGTTCGGTAGGAGCTTGGTTTACAAGGAAGGAAAATTGTGAATAAAAAATCGAAGTGATAAGGTGCGAGCATACGTTATTTTCGTAGCGTCAATTTATCGATAGTCACGGTGAATTTATGTTTCACCACCTTGTATTAGTCGACACAAATTCAATTCCGTCAATAGTTCCATTCTCTCCGTTTGAAAATACTCCGATTGTTCTGTTCGACTGAAAATGGGCCATTATACCTCTTTCTCGCGATTTCATTTTCGTGAAGTGTCCTTGGACTGTTGTGTTTCATCGTCAAGCCATAGTCAATCTGGAAATGGCCGACGTCAATGATGCGTCCAACTCGGTGTTAGGAACAAATTTAGGTGTACGTTGTTAAAAAGACATCTGCAGATTAGAGATCAAAAACCAAAGATCAAAGATCAATCCCCCCTGTTCCAGGCCCCATTCCTCGTCTGCCTTCTCCTTCGTCCGTCGCTGCGCCCTCGCACCTCGCCCAACTGCAGAGCCCCTCGCTGCCCATTGCGCCGATATTCACGAGGGATCAGGTACGGTAGATGAGTTTTGATTTTCACGGCGAATTAGGCACGGTGGGGATTCTGAGATCCGGGCGACATTATCGACTTTTTAAGAGGCATATTTTACGATAGTACCAGAAGATTGCGCCAATCTTCACTAGGGATCAGGTACTGGAGGGGTTATTGTAAGGTTGGTACGGTAATATCGCGGTATCGATACTACAGAAATTTATAACGTACATTTCCGACTAGGAATCAGGTTCGGTACTTGGTACGGTATCTATCGATAATATCGAATTTATACGGTACATAGTCTGTAGTAGTCAGTAATTCTCTTCCGCCATTGATATGGTACAATTGGAAATGAAACGTTTCTTGGCATACACTAAAAATTTTCGCTGGTTACAATAGCCAGTCTACTATCGTTGCATTATACATTCGATCGCTATATTTAATTTAATATATTTATTTTATTTTTATTTTATTTATTTCCAGTCCCCCTCCACCCACTCTCCTCCCTCCTCCCTAGTGCTCGCCCAACGCAAGCGAAGCGCCAATGAAGTGAATCGAGTGGAGTCGGCGAAGAGGGAAGGTTAGTAAATAATTGTTTTATTTATGAAACAGTTCTCAACGGGAGGAACATGACATATTGGAAGAATATTTGTTGAGTATTGCAACAAAGATGTATTAAATGGGGTTGTGGAGCACGATGGATGAAACATTGAATACGATGGATCCAAATGGATTAAATGGATTGAAATTTGAACAAGCAACGATTGTGTTTCATCACCACTTGACCTTTCTACGAACGACATGGTAACAATGCCAGTCCGTATTCTAAATGTAAAAAGCAAGTACCAAAATCTATGCTATGGCACAGTAGACTTGACCACTGTAATCTCTGAGTTATGACCTGAATAGATTCTGATTGATTAGAGAGCACTCGGAATTAAGAGAGTACTTCTTGTTGCCCATCCCGCCCTGTTGCTCGCAATAATGGGATGAATGGACTGCGTAAGCGGATCACCGTAGCAATGGCTCTCCTCATTGTTTATGCTCTCGCGTATCACTGACCAATGAGTGAGTGTTCGAAGTGAAGAGACCGTTTCTTACAAAGCCATTCCTAGATCACAGGGGCGCATTAGCCATCGCTTACAGTGGAGTCATGGCTGACTTTGTTCATCAGGTACTGGTATATTGGTGTCGCGCATGTGCGGTTCGATAAAGATCTCGATTGAATTGCATTGTACCTTGTTCGCGCTGACGAGAGATCCGATAGGTGAACTGCAGATAATTCTGCAATAAATATTCCCGGCAGTTCCTGGTTGCGGGAACGGTAGTAATGTTGAGAACGATAATCGCCCTTGATTCCATTCAAACTCTTGTTTTATTATCCCCTCACTTTCTCTTTATCCTGGTGGACTAGGAAAGATGGCAAATTTAAAATTGCGGGTGCCCGCAGAGGCACTCGTAGACTGTCACCTGTTCTAAAGGCGTCTTATCCCTATTTACGGATGTCCGAAGGAATGCCCAATGGAATATTGCGGATGCCCTCATTCTGTCGCCTTTCGAACTCACCAGCGATTATTATCCCAGTCTCTCCAATATCATCCTATGATCAGTGCACTCATCAATCTTATTATTAGTGCTGAGTTATTTTCACGCTATTGGCGCTCTAATATTATCCGATGTACTGGATTTAATCACTTGGCTCTATTCTCATCCGCAAGTGCGATCGGATAAGAAGATTGTCTAGTACATGTAATCGGATGGATCATTTCGGTTTCACGGGGTTGGTATATTTGTAAGATCAATGACTAGTTTGATAGCATTCTTGATTTGCTTCTCAACTATTCTATTTCTACTCATCCGAGAGTTCGTTCATAAGGCGAATCTATTTTCGTCAGGAATGTGCTGTGTCTCCGTGGGGTTCACAACTGCCCAGTGCACCGAGGTCAACCGCGCATAGGTGTGATTGTTTTTCGAGATCTTTAATTCCCCCGAGTAATTGATCTTTTTCTTTTTCTGCTGCTACGAAATTCCTTCTCGACGCGAGATAAACATGGACGACAAAACAGCAGTGCAAAAAATCGGAAAGAAGAAGAAGTAATGGCTTGCCTCTCCTCACTGCCCATGCTCTCTAGCCTCGCAGTCAGTGGAGAATGGAGAAAGGGCCATGTGGTCGAATCAGATGTGAGAGATGGAGTGGGAGGGAAGACCGGAATCAAGTGATCTAGAGAGCCTGCTGAGACTAATGGGTGTGAACCCGCGTGTACTTACTGAGGTTGTTGCAGCCATTGCCTTCGCATGATTGAGTTGCTAGAATTTGGAGATATGTATAGATTTGCTGAAACTCAACTGCGGCTGGGTTGTCGAGCTTTGATTTGCGATAGTTCGACCACAGCGACTCCTATTTCCTGATCATATCATTCTCAGAACAAGAATATATCGTCTATTTGACGCTACTGCTCTATAATGCTTGTTGGCAATGAATTTGTTTTTTTATAAAGCCGCTACCCCCAGCGAAATCAACTTGCTTCGAATCCTGGGTTATTTTATTGCTGCTGAAACACATCTGTTCCTTGTGTGCGACTCTCCTTGACTTCCTAGTCATTTGGCCACAGTTCCTCAATCTCATTCATGTGAGTAGAGCTCGGGAAATGATACCGCCGTCTCTTCATTTTGCACACTCTCTCGCTTCTCTGACCGGTGAGAGAGTGTGAGGAATGAAGAGACGGCGGCCCATTTCTCGAGCTCTACTCGAGACTTTTGAGCGCAAGATCACTGCAATAGCCCCTGCGCTGACCTCACTTCGTCAGTGGGTTTTGTGTCGCTTACAGCGGCGAGAGGAGGGGGACAGTGGGGACATTGTTCGCTCTGTACGCCTCTCTATCTTGTCGTCTCGATCCCTCCCTTCATTCTCCTACTCAAAGAGAAGTTCCACTCGGTGCGGGGTGCACAGGGGGATTTGGAAAAAGGCATATCTCCAGCGATCTACGGGCTCTAGTCCCCCCGTGCACTGGTTCTAGTCTGCTCACAAGCGGCTTATTTTATTGTTGTATTCTCCATTGAACCGAATACACTTATAAGTGATGTATAATATTTGCTATGAATCGTTTCAACTATTCAAGAGATCACTGTTGTCAGATCGCTTCCCCTCCGCGTGAGATTTTCTATTGTGAGGGCGGATGTCCACTCCTTCCCTCCTCTCCTCCCCCCCTCCTTGCTGTCCCCTCGATTCATCACGTGTTTTCGTCTCCCCGTCCACTGTCTCTCTCTGCGCACTCCCGTTTACCTATTGCTGTGTGGAACGCAGCTTTCGAGGGTGTATCATTTTAGAACTCGGTCATTTTAGAACTGGTCATTTTAGAACTTTTGAAAGAAATGGTGACGGCACCACTTTAAAATGACCGAGTTCTAAAATGATACACACTCGCAGCTATCTGTTCCCTCCCTCCTTTTCGATTGGGAATTTCTCGTCGTGTATTCACCCCATATTTTGCCCGAGTAGAGGGAAACATTAGATAAGATGCACATCTGCACGTCGATATTCGGCCTAGATAAGTCACTATTTGGGTTCTCTTGGTGGAATTGATTCCTAATGTGCAAGTTATTTGTAAGTAACCTGGTGAACAGCGCTCATGCATAGTTCAATAGTTCATAGTTCATAAGATGAACAAATGTTATTGAATGCTCATTTATAGAGCGAGTGAATGAAAGGAATTGTAAGTAATTTCTCGCGAACTATGGACAGAGATCGTCGATCGAGAGGTTAATTGTTGAGTAAACATGCGAATTATGATGGATGATGTTATGGAATCTTCTGCTGCATGTGTTTTCCCTCCACAATTCCCTCCACGATTCCCGTTCGATTTCCTTCCGGTTCCTTTCTCCACATTCTCCTTTCTTCCTGTATCTATTCCGAGATTCGACTGTTCACCACCGATTCTTGCCATTCGATGTGCTTTAGTCATAGAGGGCATTGTGATAGCTTGATGATAGCTAATAGTATTTATACTATCACGATCCCAATCCCAATCAGTATTTGTTGATGCCCTTCGTCCTGTTTCTTCTATTCTAAGATTCCCTCCCATCAGAATAGCTCCCAGAATGAATCATGTTGATTGATAGAATGGGCGCAAGTACCCAATCCGTCTTCTAAGTCTAATGCTCCGGGCACAGAAACGTTTTATGTACCCGAGGCACTTGGAACTAGCAATTTTCTCTATGGTTTCTTGCACATGTTGATATATGGCTATGCAGGCTTTCGTAATACTCTTTGCAATTTATCTAGCATAAGATGGTTTTGCTCGGTTCTAAAAGCAATTTGATTACCCAGCGATTCTGCTCCGAAAAAGCACTCTGAAGTTTAGAGTCTCATATTCTGCTTCCTAGTTTATGGCCTCTTCCAGAACCTTTCTGAGAAGTGGCCTGATCTTCTTTGAGCTTGTTCTCTAGTGCGTTAGAAAGAATCAGAGACAAATGGCAAGAGCCTGACCATTGGATTCAGTTTCTATCTTGGGCACTGATTAGGGCTGCTTATCAGAGGTTACTGCCCTTTGTTCGGAGCTGTAAACTGTGAAATTTGTGCCCGCTCATAGACAGTAGACGGTGGACCCACTCTTGCAATGCGATGTATGTTACTCGTGCTGATGATTCATCGTTGCGAAATGAGGACCGACTCTTCATTAATATTATCTTGATGGTCAGTAACAGCGATATAGCAGCCAGAATGAGGAGAGGCGTGTTGAATCATGTAGTCGGATGATGACTCTCCTCTTCTGTGGAAGGAAAAGAGACTGATAAGAGATTCCGCCCTGTCTCCTCATCCCTCTTCTCCTCTCTTTTCTGTACTGCATACGCCGCGCGTAAACATTTCCACCCATACATCGCGCCTTCTCAACCCCGAAATCTTCTTCGCTCGCTTCACACCCGCGATTAGCCATTCCACACCCTGAATTCGAGGCAAGAGAATTCATGAATCCCTCCCCATTTCTCGCCCTGTTTGCTCGCGATGGGAGCGTGTCGAATCGAGACGCAGATTTCTTCATTCTGACAGCTCTTTCTCTTTCTGAGATTCTCCCTCGCTTACCACGAGGCGAATCTGTGGCGGCATCGGGAGTCGTCAGTTACAGAGTTACCTCTCGATTCCCCTCGTTGTTCTCATCAGCCCCCAGTGCCGCTTCGCTTGCTTGTTTTTCGTGATTCATAGTCATTTCCCCTCCGCTGCCTCCGCGGCTCCCATTCCACTCTACCTCCTCTGAGGGGGGGGGGAATGGGGGGATGTTTACGTACAAGGACAGTCTTGCTTGCCTGCGCCCCGCCGACGTCCCAGTCAGGGGAATGAGGGGGTCTGCGGGAGGGGGAAGCTATTTCTGTCCGGGACACACGCGCGCGCGTGGTCTCATCTGCACGGGAGTCTTGTCGAGGGCTGGACTGGTTCTTATAAGAGAGCTTTGTTCTGTTGGTTGAAACCCATGCAGCAGAGAAATTAAAGTTCGCGGTTCCCCAGTGGTTTGTAGTATTGCTGAAACTCATCTGTACCTTCTGGAGGCACCGTCAATATGGTTCATTTCTCATATTCTCTGTGTAGAATCGAATGACTAGAGCATGTGGAATGAGTGTACTTGTCTATTTTCGTTGTGAAGGTGAACGATCACATTCCGCTGTCTACTGCGCTATTATTGATGCGCCGCTGAGGAGGAGATGAAGTCCCTCGACGATGTATTTTTATTGTAGACAGGCAGACTGCTTCATCCACTGACCGCGCTCATTTTACTTATTCTCTTATTCTAGAAATTACTTATTCTTTATTATTATTCTTACTTACTCTTTACCTTATTATTATTCTTATTACTTTATTATTATATTACTTTATTATTATTCTTAATTACTTATTCTTATTATTATTTACTTATTCTCTAGAAATAGCTGACAGCGTACAGAGTGACATGATGAATACAACTGCCTGCCTCACACGCGACAAAGTTATTTTTGTGAGTTTGGTATTCAATTCGTCGAAATGTCTCTTATAAACTCGCGAGACTAGTTTTTTTGAGATTCTTGAGATGCCCGCAAGCTAGTTGTGTCACAGCTAAAATATAAATCCTCCGATCCTTCCAGAATTTGACATGGTCAATAGCATGTGCAAACTGCTTGACTTGTTGTCGCGGCGCTTGAGCTTTGGCCTTTTCAAGCCGGGACATCTATTGTTTGCGACGCGCGCAGGCGGAGACGGAAACCGTGCTAGACTACTTGAAGCTTTCTGGAACGTCGTTGTTATCCCGTCATGTACGATTTATTCACGATTCTCCTGTTCTTCGCTTTCCGCACATCCTCCCCATTTGTCTTGGCATAGCGTTTTCTCTGCACAACTAGGCTCAAAGAATAAAAAGATGTCAGTGTTGAAGAGCGAATGAGTATGAGTTCTCTTTAGTAAGTTAGTAGGTGTTATTTGTGCCGGCTAGACATTGTTACTCACTTACAATTCGCACATATCGCTCTCTTCATCTCTCCAATTTGCTTTCTCTATCGCCCCTCTCAGACTGGGTAAAGGATTGAGTGAGATGAGGAGAGCAAGAGAGAGAGTCTTCATCCTCCTCCTCTCCGTTATTGTTGTGTCTGTGGGGATTGGATTCATCTTGGCGGGCCACTGGATGGATTCCTCCTTCCTCCGTTCCTCCGACTTCTCTCTTTTTCTTGTTCACGCCCTCCCCATTCCGCGTGATCTATCGTATGAGAGACCAGTCCGCGCGAAGCTCAGCTCAGAGATGTTCTTCGCTTCCCCATTCGTCTTGACATGGTGTTTTCTCTGAACAACTAGGCTCAAAGAATGAAATGATTCGGCGGTGTTATTGCGAGAACTCTGGTGCTTTGAGCCTTTTTCTTCAAGCTTCTCATGCGAGTCCCACAGTGCGCGAGAACCGACTCTGCTCGCCTGTAATATGGCAATAACGAGTAACGACTCTCGCGCTGCTCGGGTTTTATATGGAAACAGAGCACTAGCGGCGCCGTTAGAAGTGAGAGCGCTCGCTTGATCTTTGAAGGGGTGATAGTCGTATAGTGTGCATTTCTCCTCCTTATCATCACCTCTCCCTCTCCAGTTCCAAGTCCAGGTGAGACTTATCGATAAGATGGATTAGAAATGATCAGCGCCCGATCTCTCCATTTCGCGTATTCTCTCGCAGACTCGACTTGGGGTATTAGCCGTGACTAGAAGATGTGTGTGAAGCCTCGATTGATTCCTTCTCGGTAATTCTGGCAAAATGCTAGGACCTTGATCTGTTATTCTCGATATCAGTGAATACCTATCATTGCTCTCTTGTCATTGTTTTTAGCCTTGGCTTCCTCCTTTACTCTAGGTGGGAGTGTAAGCAGTAGAGCTCGAGAACTGAGCCGCCGTCTCTTCATTTCACATACTCTCGAACCGGTCAGAGAAGCGAGAGAGTGTGTAAAATGAAGAGACGGCGGTATTAGTAAGCAGGAAGCCATGGTTGGGAGGATTCGCTGTGATGGGAGGACAAGAATAGCCTCCTCAACGCTGATATGATAACAAGGCATAGATACGATTCCGGTGGATGCGCCTAGCCTTATTGTGATAAATAGTTAGGTGTCAGTGATGAATTTTTCTTGAATAGGAGTGATAGATTTGCCTTTACTCGATGTCAGTGATGGAAGAGTAGAAATTCTTGGGGGAGAATGATGTGTTTCTCACTGTCGCAACCACAAATCACCAGTTGGTTGAAATCTCTCCGAAATCTCCTCTCCCAAGTCTCGCTAGAAGATCTCTGCCTCACGTTTGCTTCGAAATTTCCGGTCATCTATCGTGGATCACGGCTGACATTTGTCGTAAGGATGCAACTGATGGATCTGAGAGAAAGAGCTGACGGGTCTTGCAGCCCCTCGGGCTATTAGTAACTCCCCTCCCCTTCCCTCCAGTAGGACAGGGAGATAAATTCTGTGACGTAAAGAGGCCCTTGATCGTTTGGTCCCTTCCTCCGTCTTCCAAAGTCGTTTGCTGATGTGGACCCCTTTGGAGAGTCACTTGAATCGAGAAATAGTGCGCGAGATGGGGAGTTCATGTTGACTCTGTCGTGGTAACTGCCTGCGCGTGGTATTTTTGGATGGAGAGATGATTTCGCAAAGTTCGCTGCTATTGTTGTTGTCGCGTGTGTGCCCAGTCGGGGAAAAATGCAAACGGTTTGCGTGTCGATTCGTGTTTTTCGTCGAGAGCCCGAAATTAGCGCGCATAATCGATACGGTAATGCCGTGTCTTGGTCAGTTTTGCGCCTACTACTTACTATGCGAACGCTGCCCAAGTCTCAGTCTCTTTCATCTCACCGCCCCATCCGCCGCCGCTACCACTAGCGCATCATTACAATCGACAACTGACTCTTTTACTCTCCCAATGATGTGGAGTGTCGTTTGCATCGTCCCATTTCGCGGCTACTTCATGGGCCCATTGGAGTGTCATAGTCGAAATCGTAGGCCAACGGAACTGCAGAAGCTAATCGATGATGAAATTACAACTTTTTCTCACCACCTTACTCTCTCAATGTTGTGTACTATCTCGCTAAACATCGTGACTGCGAGTGCGCCAGGACAGATCTCTGATTGGGCCACTTGCCAGTTTGTTCTAAGCACTCCTCCTTCACTGAACCATGTGAGGCTCCCCAGGGGAGTAGGCGAGAAGGGAAGAAATATATGGCCGAGGTGATAAAGCCTCTCGCGCTTTTTTACACACATATACACCGGATTTCCGATATCTCGCGAGTGAATCTGAGCCGGGCGGTTGCAAGTGCTTCTCGATTCACTTCGTACATTCTTCTTCTGCGCTTCTATTCTAGACTCGTCCTTGCACATACGTTATCCATTATAAGTATACCTTCTTCGTAAATTCTTCTTCTCTTCTTCTATTGCAGATCTGCCCTTTCACAAACGTCTCCATTCTAAATATACCCTTTTACACGACGGCCTAGACATTCGTGCAGTTCATATAATATTCGCGGTTCCGATGATTCATTGAAGGGATATTTTCGTGTTATGGTTGATCTAGCATGTGAGAGTTATTTTGCTAGAAGCCCCAAGTCGCTTTGAAGAAGCGGACATTTCTTCGAATTCTGTCTTTCTGAGTCCCACTTGACCTACTAATCCGCGTGTGCCAGTATTTGGGCTATGCTTCCTGCTTCTATGCATTATATCCTATATGGAGGAATCGTTCGAACTGAATATGAGGACAGCGTCCCTTGTTAGGAGCGTATTCTGACGGGTGAATTTGATGCCCGGAGCGTTCTGCAAAGTTCATCTCCTTTTCCCTTGGGCGTGAAATGTACTTCGTCCCCTCAAGAGAGCAAGGACACACATAGAAGTCGGCTGACCTAAGGACGTGTTGTTTTCGGCCTTTTCACCCATTCACACTGGGCCATAAAATGGGAGGGGATTCGGCAGGGGGGAATCCCCTGCCCCTGGCTCTCACTATTGTCCATGCTCCCTTCAGCGTCTCTAACTAATGAGCAGAGGGCGGGCCCGATTCCCGGGAAGCCTCTGGGTGTTCTTCGACTGACTGACTGACAACAAGTTGTTGTTGTGGTCTTCGCGCGCGCTTACATTCGGTTATAAGTCCACATCCTCCGCTGAGTCGTTTGCATTTTGATGGGCTGTTGATGGGATTTCGAGAGAGAGGAAGGAGGGAGAAGGATGGAACGTAGTACGTTCGACTCGGAAGTAGAGGCTAACGAGTAGTCAGAAGTGCCGTTTTAATTCAACATGATTTCTAATTTGTTCCCGTGTTTGTCCATGTGATCACGCATATATATATTTTTATGTGTTTAATCGATCCCGATTACACGAACCTTGTTTACTTCGTGAAAGTGCGTTGGACGAGGCAAAAAATGTTCGACTCATCCCTCGAGACAGCCCAATCACAAGACGATTTTGCTCTATCACTGATCTGCCTCGATAGCCCCTCGCACTTTGTTTCCTATTTGCTATCAGTACGTCTACCTAGGGAAATACCGTGCGAATAGGGGAGTCGGTTCTACTCGCCCATTCCTATCTTGTCTCCTTCCCCTTGTGTTACACGTCGCTATCAGCTCAGAGAGAGTTCCTCCTCCCTTTTCTCTCTTCTCTTCGTAGTCAGAACGTTCTTCCTGTTCTCGCTAGTTACTATTTACTAGTTAATTCCCGGCTGTGATGTGATTTAATTCCTATGTATTTGCCGATTTCTATCTTGGCTTACAATCAGTTGATTACTTCTTAGCCATAGACTAATAGTCCTGTACTCTCCCGCGGGAGGTATTATTGAATATGGTTTGATGACCGTATGACTTTTCCTTTTTTTGGCCCTGAGATAAGGGCGGGAGCAAAATAGCGCCGAGCGCCGCTGTCATGAACGGTTCTTATCACCCGCAATCGATCGCGCAAAACACCACTTGTTTGCGCCAAATTTTTCGGTCGAGAAGATGCTAAACCCGTTTTACTTCTTCAATTAGTTCGCACTCATTACTGTAGAATGCTGATGATGTTGAAGTTTTCTGTTGTTTTCCTCACGTTTCTGCGACCAAGTTCTCAATGGCAAGGCTCGGTTTCACCCACTCGGAGTGGGCCATTCCACTTGCGGGAAGTGGGCGCAACGCAGTTGTAATCTGATAGAGTTGGGGAGAGGACCCCGGCTCTCCTCCTTTCTCGTGATCCCTAGTCGGTCGGATGATAGCTCTCCTCGGTTTTCATGCTCACTAAGCAGTCAGACAGAATCGGTGCAGCACTCCAAAGAATGACTCACGTCAACGACGAGAATGGAGGGCGTGTTTCAATTTAAAACACACAGCAAATCCGCGCGCACGCTGATTTCTCATTGAACTAATGGGCGACCGGCCAAACGTTCGAATTATCGAGAACCCATTGTTATTTCCGTTTAGTCTTTTGAGGTCGACTTCCCTATTTTGTGAGGCCATTTTGAGCGCATGTTTCCTATTTATAAAAGCTTGCTATTCCCGCGTAGATTACTGCACAGATTCACTTCGTTTTGCGGAGAAAGAGAAGTAGGATGAGAGTTGACTGGTCACAGTTTGGTCGTTTTAGTCAGCAGGGACGAAGAGGATGAGGGGGGACTTTTAATGATCCGCATCTCTGCGTTAGTAGGCGACCTATTGATTGAATCATGTTCGGTGTCATTGATTTTCCTCGTTTTCACCACTTGCACGTAATCCTGCCCCAAAATCCCAGTGTACATGCTCTTTGAAAGAGCGCGCCGGTGCGTGACCTGAAGGGCGCGCGAGTGGAAGAGGAAGAGTCTATGCCTTCTTTTCACAATAAAATCCCCTTTCTCTGACTGGAGAGATATGAGGCAAACTGATTTACTTGAGTTACGATTTAAGCTCATTTATCAAGAGGCCATGTTATTTGAGAGCTCTGATGTGCATACCATTCCACGTTGGTTTTCTCGCTTCGTTGAGAAAGTTCGATTGTGATTAAGTTGATACTTGAGTTCATTCAACTAATGTTCATGATCTTTCCATCTTTTTTTCGCACATTTGCTCTCCGCGATCGGCGGGCGAAAGAACATGAATGGAAGTTGTACTACTACTCCCTTTGAAGAGGAGTTCAAACGGATTTCCGCCCCGCACAGATCCGCCCTCCCCCCACCCGAGCAATCCCCTCCCGCATGACCGCTCGCCCCGAGAATTGTTTTGCTGAACCTGATGCAGTAGCAGTAGTTGACGAGGTTTAGGGGCGGAAGGAAGGAGGGGAGGAATGACATTAGCGATTGAATCCTCCCGCAGGTTCTTTGCAACGGTTCCGCGTTCAACGTATTTGCAAAAGCCAGAAATTGATCGTTTGTTGTCGGAAAGTTGAGGCGGGACGACGTTGATTCTAGAATTCATTTTTTCACGTATTCGATTACATTTGACGTTTTATCACGATTGCACTATTGATAAGGTGATTGCGTGCAGTTCCGGAGGAGAGTAGATCGACTGAGATCAGCAAGCTCATTATCAGTTATCACAAACACAAGCAAGCTAACGTGCGAGGAGGGAGGAGAGTGTGGGGAGAGATAAAAAGCAGTGATACACTGCGATCAGAGTGGGATCGCACTAGAGCTCGAGAAATGATACCGCCGTCTCTTCATTTCACACACTCTCTCGCTTCTCTGACCGGTGAGAGAATGTGGGAAATGAAGAGACGGCGGCTCATTTCTCGAGCTCTAGATCGCACTCAAGAGGGGAGAAGCGAGCGAGCGAGAAGATATGGCGGTTTTATAGCGCTTGAGCGTTCGAGAGTGTATTTGGATGGATCGCCTATGTTTGAGGAGCTGCTGCGTTGATAGAGTCGATTTCGCGTGCTTGAACGAAGTTTTCAATCCGATTGAACGATGTGATCTCGTGTTTCATCATTTGTTTAGTACATTTCTACGAAATGAATCATTATTCTACCCAAGCGTTTAAGCGTTGATTCGAAACGGATACACAAACGCTCGTCCTTTCCCTTCCTTCGACTTGTCAGCGTTAATTAGCGATCTAATTTTGATTAGCTGCTCCCCGATCCCGTTTCATGCACCGTTCCCCGCAAAACCCCGCATTAAGGCGCGCCCCCGTTTATCACTTCCTCCTCCTCACATTCTATTCACTCTAATCAATGAGAGCCTCGAGAGGAACGAAGAGATGTATTCTTCATTCCGACAGTTCTAATTAAGACGAGCCACGTGCATCACTTCCTCGTTACCCCTTATCTCACGTCTATTTACGGTTCTGGAATCTCCATCTTCTGACTAGAGCTCGAGAAATGATACCGCCGTCTTTTCATTCCTCACACTCTCTCACCGGTCAGAGAGGCGAGAGAGTGTGTGAAATGAAGAGACGGCGGCTCATTTCTCGAGCTCTACTCGTTATCTTGTTGTGTATATATATTCCTATACTATATTGTATGGTCACTAACTGGATGCGAGCTCTGCAGAAAATTTTCCTATCGCTGAAGATGGTCATCTTTCATCTTCATAAGTTTATGGTCGATTTGACTTCTAACTATGCTTACGAATATGCCTGAAGTCTACCACAAATGACCAATCTCTGGTCATCGGAAGTTTCCGGCGGAATCTTTGGCAAAATATGCGCCCTGACCTTTACCGCTTCCTTATTATTGCTCCCCCTCAACGAGGAATCTGCGTATAGAAAGGCGAGCCATCGTTGACCATTCACGTCGTCGTTGAAGTGACGGACCGGGGGTCATTCTCTCCCATTTTCCGGCTCTATAACCCATTCTGACCGACGAGATAGTGTGCGAAATGGAGAGAGCGGGGAGGTAAAAAGATAGTGTTTGCCTTCTCGCGATTCCATCTCTTCTTCTCCAATGGTCTGAATCTCTCACTTTTCCATGATCTCTCGCCTCTCTGACCGACGAGAGAGCATTGTGAAATGAGAGTCTACACAGCGGCGAGGGCTCCCCGAGAACTTCGCTCCTCCTGAGTGACGAATAATATTTTCCATATTGCGTCGCCCCCTTCCCTGGGGAAATGGTGGGGCCAGGGGCACTTGCCGGCTCTGGAGGCGTAGGAGTGGCGGCTCTCACGGTTATCAGATAGCCCACCTGCGTGGTACCTGAGGCATGGGCTGAGTCTCTCTCTCGCTTTTCCGTGATCTCTCGCTTACTTTAGACGAAAGAGAGAGCGTTGTGAAATGAGAGAGGTGATAGTTCTTCGACTCCTGAAGAAAACAGCGACATTGTGACTCGATGAGAAAGAGAGGACTTGTTTGGACGTGAGCGGTTTCCAAGAAGGAAATGATGCCCGAAAGCTGCACTTTTGTTGTCGGAGCTGACGCAGATTGAATGTGCGCAGAGGCTTTTTTCTCTAGCTAGAACCGTTACTTGTCCTTTGATAATAGGTTGCAGCAACGTTTCACATAATTGCATAGCGATGTTTTCTTTCTGTTTTGCCCAAGTTCTAATACTTCCTCGCGCCATCTTCCACCTATGATCTCCGCGCGAAGCCGTGAACCTTCTGGTGCGTATCTCTGTCTTTCTGACCCCTTAACCCTCCATTGTTTCTCACCCACGCCCCGCTTAACAATGCGCAATCTCGCCTTATCTCGTGCCGACTGTGCAGATTTTGTGTCTTGCATCAGCTGGTGCCATAAACCACCCATGCAATATCGATTTTTACGTGTCGCGCTCGCGTATCGATCGAATCCTACCGTACCCCAACGCAGACGCAAACCTGTTGGCCACGGAGCTGCTCGCCATACCGACGTCCGCGTCCGTCGAGGGCCTGATCTCGACGCCCACGACCTTCACGGAGGCTGCAGCAGCTGCAGCTGCAGCAAGGAAGCCACTGATGGCGCCCCACAGCAATAAGCGGCAGCCCCTGACCCGGTCCACATCGGCGCCCGAGCCGGAGCCGGAAGACTCGCCGCCCGGCAGTCCCAAGGAGGAGCATGATGACGAGGAGGTCCCACTCCCAGCGGGCAAAGCGGGGATTCTCATCGATGCCAGGAGGGAAGGAGAAGCCTTAGTGAATGGCAAGAGGAAACTGAGGAGGGAGGGCAGTGGAGCGGGCAGGGGAGGAGGCACGGTGATTGGAGATATCGGAGGGAGAGTAAGGAGGCTGTGGAGGAAGCTGAATAATGGTGAGGGAGAAGTTGCAGATAAAGATGCAGACATAGATATTTATAAGGAATCGCAAAATTGCGTTGAAATGTGGGTATCATCATGATAAGATGGGGAACTAGGTTGGATTACGGTAGTTGCCCGGAGTACGTGTCTTGGCGGCACAAACACGTAAGGGCTCCCCCGGGGACACTCGCAAACATGGGGGCGAGCAAAATTGAGTGGCAACTTTGCAGAGAAAAGATGATGGGAAGGAGATAGTGGCCAGAGAAGGGGCGCGTGAGAAACTCAAAATCATGGGGAACATTGAAGAATTAATATAAAAATGTAGTTGAAAGATCGATAAGCAGGTCTGCCTGCCTGGTGCAGATGTGTAAATCACAAATTGCAGAGGAGCCCATTCGGCGCTGCTCGCACAACCGGACGGTGCACTTCCCGGGCGACGAGGAACTGGTGACCGGTGAGTATTAAGAATTGGGCGATTAGTGAAATCAGATATTTTGTGCCTAGAAAGCATGGTCAACCTAGAAAACCGAAACCAGATTTCGATTTTTGAAGAAAAACGCAGCTGGACGGTTTGTGCTGTGCATCGAATACATACGTACGAAGTAGGGAATAGCCTCGTTTCCATGAACACTCCGGTTAAAAAGAAGCTCTTTTGGATGATTTGTGATTCGCTGTGGATTCATAGCGACGGAGTGTGAACACAGCTTGTTCGAGAGTTGATTTGCTATTCAACAAGACACTAATTTATGATTTGTGTTTCACACTGAATTTATAGATTCAAAATAGGGAACAAGTTCGTTTGCAAATGGTCTGCGGTTGTAAGAAAAAATTTGATTATTGCGTTAGCTATGGAAAGGCTTACGGTAGATCAATCAATCAATAAATCAATAATCAGGTTTCCACGACGCGCCCCGCTCGCCGTTCCTCGTGTTCCTCGCCGATGGGACGTGCACGCCCGCCGCACCGCCTGGTATTACACGTTTGACCTTATTTACAGTTTCAACGCGACTTTCGCAATAGCGAACAAACGTCCAAACATACACAGGGATACATCTCTCCTTTATTAAGGAGTATTATATTAATAATAACATTCGCAGTGGCTCCCGACCCGGAGGAGATCATCGTGGAGTACCGCAAGGCTTGCCGGCTCTTCAACACGCGCCCACTCCAGATGGTCATCAACCAGATCAAGGTGGGTTACGGTAGTTTTGGGTTGATGGTACGGTAGGTCGGGTCCCTGAAGATGGTCACCAACCAGATGGGGGATACGTTAGGGGATACGATTGCATTGGGAATATTTGGCTTGGCGAAAAATGAGATTTATTGTAGTACAACAAATCTACTCTTTCGCTACCCGTTGCGCTGGCGCTTCGTGGTTCAGTCACGTTAGAATGCGTTCTAAAATTTCAATTACGACAGCAGCCAGTGTGCCAAAAAATATAAAGAAAATTAAATAATTTCAGTGCTTCCATCGCGTCTCGGGCGTGCGCCAGGAGTCCCTGTCGCTCAAGGTTCGAATTTATCTCTTCCTCCTCTCCCCCCCTCCCGAAAGTAATGTTCTAGTATTCTCATTCACGTCTTCTAGTAAGCCTAACCGTGACAGAGTCAAAGCGATTATGCGTACTGGTTACTCATGATCAATTCATTATCCTAATTATCATATTCAAGGGCGAGCGCGTGGGTCTCGAGCAGATGGAGAGCCTGGAGGCGATCCTCAAGCGTGTGCAATTCGAAGCCATCGACTTCGAATACACGTTCCTGGATGATGAGGTACGGTAGGATTACGGTAGCCGAAGGCTTGGTATACGGTAGCTGGGGTTACGGTAACTTGGAGAAGGTCGGGGTACGATAGTAATGAGTTCGAGTACATAATCTGGAGAGAAAATAGATCGACTGTATTAGAAAATAATTAATTCTGAGTATTGTGATCATTCGTTTCTGCGACTCCAGATATTGAGCTAGTTGTGAAACTCAAATCCATTCGTTCGCCTGCTGGGTAAATGTAATGACTTGGGTGTGATTTCTAAAATTGATCTTTGATCTCTCCCAAATTGATCTTTGATCTCTCCCTCCAGACGGCCATTTCTCTGGGCGAGATGATCGAGTTCTACGACTCGTCCCATCGGCTGAATCTCTCCTTCAACAAGGCCATTATGATGAGGGGATGGAACGCGATATTCAAGGCCGTGAGGAATGTGAGTGCTTTATATCACATTTTTAAACCAAGTTATTTATCGTTCCGCGCGTAACGGATTCCAAAAATATTACCGTCGCGTTTAAAATTGAGCTTGAATTATATAATTTGTGCTATCGTGCGTTTATAATGCGCAGCAAACTCAATCTGCTGGTTAGCGAGCTGTTGATTGTCTGGGAGAGAGGAAGGGAAGAGGTGACGAGAGCAAGTAGATCACTAGCCTCCGCCCGGCCTCCTCCCCCCTCCTCCCTCCACTCAGTTCGTCAAAGGTCAACTACGAGTGGAATGGAAAATAATCTAACGATAAATGCCGTGAAACCTCAATGCTGTTTTACTTTTCCCTCAAGGCATGGACCGGATCACCTTAGACGCCTTGTTCAGAATATGGGACGAGAGTGAAACTCAAGAGTTGAGTGCAAATTTCGAAACGAAAATAATTTTGCAAATATAATTAAATGTTAATTAAAATTTGCAGTGCTCCTCGCTGAACGTGCTCAACCTGCGCTACACGAGCCTCTCGGACAAGGTGAGTCGAGATTTCCGTTTGGGCATATTTATCTAATTAGGAAAAAGGAGTACCAGTGCATTCCGCGTTTCACTTCTTCTACTAGTGTCCAGTGATTCGACGACAACTGATATTACCATCGCTGGAATTATTCAACAATTACTAATTTATTCTCATTCCAGTCGATCCCGGCCCTCTGTCGCACCCTTCGCGGGCAGCCGCCAATCGCCCTCTCGTGCATTCACCTCGAGAATGTCTCCCTGTCGGGCAAGGGACTGCTGATGGTCGTGTGCGCGTTGAAGGCGAACATGACGATTAAGGTACGGTACCTAAGGCTACGCGGGGATACGGTAGCGCTCAAGGCGAATATAAAGGTACGGTAGTGGTTGATTGGGATACGGTAGGAGCCTGATACGGTAGCCGATCATGGGTACGGTAAAGTAATTGATAGGTAGGGAAAGTACTGCTCATGGTTGTCTTTTCGTTGAAGGCGAATATGACGATTAAGGTACGGTAGTTGTTGGTTTAGATACGGTTGCGATGATAGGAAGCCTGATATAAATCAATACGTTGTAGGAAATTAGATTATTAGCTAATTCCAATTCTACGAACAGTTCATCAAAAGGCGTGTGAGCAAAGGAAGATGTAGTAAGTGTGAAACATACGCTCACCTAGTCACCATTGCCTACGCAATACAGGGCAATTGTTCTTGAATGTAACTTCGATAATTGACTATTGCGTAATAGTAAACTAGATCAAGGTATCGATCAATATTTTTTCTGGGGCACGGTAGCTCCTCCCAAACAATCAATAACTTCAGCTCAGGAGCTCTACCTCGGTGTAAAATCCTTTGTTCAATATCAATCGCATTCCATAGTATCATAAATCGATATCTGTGGATCAAAATATCGATCAGGGGTTCGGTAGATCAATCAATCAATAACTCCCCCCTCAGGAGCTCTATCTCGGCGGGAATATAGGACTACCGTAGTCTTACCAAGCCAGAGAATTACGGTAGATCTATGAATCAATCAATAACCCCCCTCAGGAGCTCTACCTCGGCGAGAATCTACTGCAGCCGTCGGACGGCGCGTACCTATACCAGCTCATCTCGAGCAATTGCGCACTTCAGATGCTCGATCTGAGGAACAACCAGCTGCAGGTACGGTAGAAATATTGATAGGGGTAGGACTACGGTAGTGAAACAGCTGCAGGCACAGTAGCTAGAGTAGTGCTCATTCTGCTACGGGGTATATGGTAGTTTTTGGTTCCCCTGGTAAGATGAGAGCACTAGATGGTTTGATAAGAGTTGAAGAAGAATAAATCCAAGAGATCAGAGAACATGATTCATGAACGTTGAAACGGGAAATCTTCGTGTAGCCTGTATTTGTTATACTATAGGTGATTTTGCATCTGATTGACATCGAATAGGTTGAATCTAACAACCTTAATGGAGCCTGTGAAACACAAGTGGATCGAAAATAAAATTTATTTATGATTTTTACTTTTCTAATTGTATTTTCTCAGGACGGCGGGCTGCGTCACATCTGCGACGGGCTCAAGGCCTCGGAGACGAGGGAGAAGAGGCACGACAATTTTGAATATTTTGTTTACTTTTTCCTCTATTTTATCCACTATGACTCTGCCATAATGATGTTTGCAATAGGCCTAGAGCCACTTACTGAATGAGATGAAAACATCTAGTCGAGTAGTAGAGGTGCAAGCCGTAGTTCCGATTTTTTACCTGTCGGGGCGTACACACAGCCTTTGAAGAATTACTTGACGAGGGGTTTCAGTCAAAACCTTGTCCCATTCCAGTGCCCTGTCCGCGCTCGTGCTGTGGAACAACCGACTGACGGGTGCCAGTATGGACTCGCTCGCGAATGCATTGGTGAGTCGATCAATCAAGTACGCAATCATTTTATTGTGTTTAGGCGGAAAACAGGCTTAGATATGTAAGCGAATGTTGACAGGGAAGGCTAGGTGATCTGAGGTTGTATTCATTGAGATAAAAATATTAAATCGTCTATCTTAGATGGTGAACGACCGTCTGGAGACGCTCAACATCGGATGCAATCGGCTGGGCGTGGACGGCGTGGTGCATCTGAAGAAGGCGCTACAGGTACGGTAGTATCGCAAAGTAACTTTTATGGGAGTAGCAAGTGGGTACAGTAGGCATGGCGTCGTGGCTCGCATAAGGAAAGAAAGAAAATTTGCAGGACACTCGCTGCAACCTGCACCGGCTCGGCCTGCAGAGCACGAGTTTGGACTGCCAGGGTGAGTCGATATTTGGTCTTTGGTCTTTGATCTTCAGTTCCTGATCTTGTGTATGACGACTATGTTTGCAAATGGAAACTATAAGTTTTTGCGAACAGGGAACACTGACATTGCTATGCGCTTGTTGTAATACTAGTCAATTCTCACTGCAGCGGCCATCGAGCTGGAGAATTGTCTATAAAAAATCAATAATTGTTATCGCAAATGGATAGGCATCTGATACACACTAGAGCCGCCCTTCCCATTTCCTTGAATATTATTACATGTAGAATGCAGCGAAATTGACCTTCATTATTTTAATTCCCTCGCCTTTCACAATAATTTATCCTTGCAGCCGCAATCGAGCTGGCCGAGTGCCTGGCGGAGAACATGAGCATGGTCCGGGTGGACCTGCGGGACAACGCGAGCATCGGATCCGCCGGTGAGTGGTTGATCTTTGATCTTTGGTCGTTGGTCTTTGATCTCTGAACTTTGATCTCAGATAAGTAGTATCTGATCGGAGATTAGTGGCAACTCTTACAATTTTGGAAAGGCTGGCAGAGGGAATCTCTGTGGATGTAGCATTGCGAGATGAGATAATCAGACAATATTTCTTTTTTTTTATCGTTCTCCGGTCACAGTCTATTGACACGATTAGCTCGGCTGTAAACATATTAGCCAGATCAAACACGAAGCCGACTAGTTAATATTGGAAATATTGGTCGCTAGCTATTGGTGAGGGGATTTCACTGTTTGATTAATCCCGTCGCTGCAAGTTATATTATTTGTATTGCTGAACAAGGAGAAATTGAATGTTCCGCTCGCTAGCGATTATCTAGCATTCGTGAAACTTAGAATATAAGGGTGAATTCTAAAATAAATATTCAGGACTGCTCGCGCTCCACTCGGCGATGAAGATGAACAAGACGATCACGCTGCTCAATATCGACCAGAGCGCCGCGACGACGCTATCAACCAAAGTAGGTCGACTACCGTAATCCCAGTTTCTCCCAGGGTTTTCCGTCCGGGACCCGCCCACAGTTCAAATCGGGGTTTTCGCCAAATTCGCATAGCATCGTGCCATTTTCTTCTAGCTTTTTGTCTCTGCATTTACTCATCGTTCTTCTCGAACTTTCTCAGTTACCGTACACCCTTACACACCAATGTAATCAGTTTGCGATCGATTCTGTCGTGCTACCGTATACCACCCTCTCTCATTTGTAGAGCAGTCCCATGTCGGCCTACCTGCAGGAGGTCCGGGATCCCACCGAGAACCATACCGTAATCATCTTATTGATTTTTTTTGTTATCCCCGATGTAATGCTACTGTAGCACCCACGGCTGTCTGTTCTATCGATCGGTTACAGTAGATTACTGTAGTCTAGACAAGCTTGAATCTCTCCCTTTGTTTTCACCTTTGTTCGTACCGCCGTAGTGCCATTTCACTATTCTAATCCCATAAGAGCGCCATCGGAGACTGTCCTTACCGTATACCCCGAGGGATACGGTATCCGTATACCATCAGGGTACGGTATCTGAAAGGGCAGCGCTTGTGCTTTCCCGTGTCCTCCGTCCCTATTTTTTCTTCAATTAATCGATATTTTTCCATTACCGTAGTGCCCGGTGCAGCTACCGTAATCCGGAGGTGGTGTGTCTACCGTAATCTGGTAAATTGCAGACGAAACCGTACCAGGACGAGTTCCGGCGACTGTACGATGAGATTCGCGAGGCGTGCGAGCGGAATAAGGTGGGCAAATTTAAGAATTCATAGGTCAGTTTGATCGCAAAACAAAAATGGCCAGGAATGTGTAGGCTTTGCGAAATCGCGAATCACCGAGTAGGCTAACTTGAAGAACTGTTTTGTTTTGCTTTCTTTACGGGCAGCCGAGTTGCAACTGCAATTTTTTGAATGATCTAGGTACACCAAGTTTCGCAAATTGCAAATTCACTTGGCAGATTGGGGAATCGTGGTTTCCTGATTGTCCCTGGGGGGTCTTCCAGAATTATTGGGAAGGAGATAGCGCTTGCAATTAAAAAATCTACTAATTTAATTTAAATAACTTAATTAATTAACTTAATTATCATAATTCGCAGACTGCGGCACTCGCGGCGATGAGCGCACACGCGGAGGAGATCATGGATGGAGTGGACTCGCCCATGGGAGAGAAGAGAGGTACGGTAGGATTATTGATTTGGAGAGGGTACGGTAGTTATTGATTGACGGCTAGATAGGGTCAAGAAAATTGAAGTTGCAATCGTTCACACCAGAAGTTCGAGGCCTATCATGATTTCATGACGCATAAATTCGCCAGGGAAATGCATGCGAAAAGCTTACGTGCTCAAACAATGTTCAGAACCCCTCTAAATTCAATTGCAATCTGCGATTCCGCAAGTTGATGGGTTATAACAGAGGTCTTCTGAGAGATCGCATGAGCCGTTTGACAAACTGTTCAAAGTGCTCCGATTCGGCTCAAATTTTCAGGGTTCATGCATCCATGGATTAAGAATGTTCAGCTAACTTGAATAGGCCGTGAACTCATTTATGCCCTAGAACCGGCTACCGAGCGGTCGGATCTTCGATAAATGAAAACTTTCTTTAAAATTGAGATAGAGACTTTTTGAAAAATGGAAAAAATGCGTCTTGACGAGCTCTAAAACTTCACAATTATGAAAAAGTTAGTTGGTGAAATTTGAAGTACCGAAAAATGAGAAAAATCGTTTTTTTGGACGAAAATTCCCACTTTTCAGTAAATTGCCGATCGAACTCCGATGAGATCTCTTCAGATTCGGATTCTACGTGCATTTTCACTATAGGCTGATTTTTTTCAGAATTTTTGAAGGACCAATATGTTCTTTTTTTCGAGCTCGAATGCGGCATGCGGTCTCATTTTAGTGATTTTCTGTGATATGCGCCTCACGAAAATTATCATAACTCCTGTCAAAATAAAGATTTTCTTTCGTTCAAAGTTGCGTTGGATAGGGGGAAGCTCGAGCAACATTTCGCAATCAAAAACTCATTCCTGCTAGGTGTGCTGGTGCGGAGCGGTCGGATTTCCGAAAATATGATGCAACTATGGCAATACCGATTTGGCGAACAATCTACTATGATTTTTTTAAAGTACCTTTATATGTCTCAGAAATCACCAAAAATCAGAAAAATCGGACAGGGGAAAAAGGAGGGGCGCAATTTAATCCGCAGGTCCATGGACGAGATTTGCAAACAAAAGTATAATGCATTATTTTGAGTCCCAAATGCGTTCCAAAATGTTGGAAATTAATATAAAAGTGAATTAAAATCAAGTGGGATACTTTAAATGGCGTAAATTTGAAGAGAAATACAAATTCAACTCTTCATTTTTCAACATTTTCGTGGTGGCCTAAGATAAAGCTCCTAAGTATTCATGTGGGTTTTCTATAGCGTTAGGTCACTTTTTTGATAAAAAAGAGGTTCAGTTCGTCGAGATCTTTACTAATTACAATAATATGCATAGGATTATAGTCATATTCATGAGTTCCCACAAAAACTCTGGCAAAAAGGATTATGTACATACACAAGGGTGGGTTTTGAAGATACGTCTTTCTTAGGTCAATTTTCGAATTTTACACAACAAAGTGTCCCTACCGCAATAAAAAAACCCACAGGAAAATTTAACGAGCTTTGACTTTGGTCACCATGAAAATTAAGAAAAATGAAGAGTTGAATTTATATTTCTCTTCAAATTTACGCCATTTAAAGTATCCCACTTGATTTTAATTCACTTTCATATTAATTTCCAGCATTTTGGAACGCATTTGGGACTCAAAATAATGCCTTATACTTTTGTTTGAAAATCTCGTCCATGGACCTGCGGATTAAATTGCGCCCCTCCTTTTTCCCCTGTCCGATTTTTCTGATTTTTGGTGATTTCTGATACATATAAAGGTACTTTGAAAAAATCATAGTGGATTGTTCGCCAAATCGGTATTGCCATAGTTGCATCATATTTTCGGAAATCCGACCGCTCCGCACCAGCACACCTAGCAGGAATGAGTTTTTGATTGCGAAATGTTGTTCGAGCTTCCCCCTATCCAACGCAACTTAGAACGAAAGAAAATCTTTATTTTGACAGGAGTTATGATAATTTTCGTGAGGCGCATATCACAGAAAATCACTAAAATGAGACCGCATGCCGCATTCGAGCTCGAAAAAAAGAACATATTGGTCCTTCAAAAATTCTGAAAAAAATCAGCCTATAGTAAAAATGCACGTAGAATCCGAACCTGAAGAGATCTCATCGGAGTTCGATTGGCAATTTACTGAAAAGTGGGAATTTTCGTCCAAAAAAACGATTTTTCACATTTTTCGGTACTTCAAATTTCACCAACTAACTTTTTCATAATTGTGAAGTTTTAGAGCTCGTCAAGACGCATTTTTTCCATTTTACAAAAAGTCTCTATCTCAATTTTAAAGAAAGTTATCATTTATCGAAGATCCGACCGCTCGGTAGCCGGTTCTAGGGCATAAATGAGTTCACGGCCTATTCAAGTTAGCTGAACATTCTTGATCCATGGATGCATGAACCCTGAAAATTTGAGCCGAATCGGAGCAGTTTGAACAGTTTGTCAAACAGGGTTCTGGATTTCATGCATTCTCTCAGAAGACCTCTGATAATGGATCCATGGTGCACCAATTCACCTAGCCAAAAAAAACTCTATCTAAATCAAATAAATGTGCTTTTTCAGCATCGGAAGAGAAGGAGAACGAAGAGAATCCTGAGGAAAGGAAGCAAGTGGAGAATGGAGACGGAGAGGAGAAGGAGAATGTGGAGGTGAGGGGGTTTCGTGAAATGTGGTAGCGGAGAACGAATTTTGATTTTTGCGAAGCACAAGATAGGTTTCACAGGGCGCTCATAGTCGAGGAGATTTCAGTGAACATGATCATTACAACCAGGATGAATACGTGTTCCTACGATCGTGTATGAGAGGGAAAGAAAGGAGAAAGTTGATTTGACTCCGGAACCTATTTCAAAACAAAATAAATTCACCAACCACATTCTCACTAAATTCTCCCTTGTTCCAGACCCCTCCCGCCCCCTCTTCTTCATCATCATCCTCATCCGACGCCCCTCCAGTCCTCGCCTCAAATGGAGTGGCGGAGGAGGACGGAGAGACGAAGAAGGCAGTGGAGAATGGCAGGGAGAGCAGCGAGGAGAGCGAGGGTGAGTCGGGTTCAAAGCGTGTGAGTGCACCCTAGGCGCGCCGGGTTAGAAACCTGACAGATAGGTGGAGGAAGGGAAGGCAGTAGTGGAGAATGGCAGGGAGAGCAGCGAGGAGAGTGAGGGTGAGTCAAATATTCAAAGGGGTTCCCGGATAGTGTGTCAGAAATAATCTATTTTTAGAGTGCGAAAAGCTTCATTGGGTGAAGTTGATTGAAAAGATGAGAGAAAAATCACCATTTCTTGATCCACTAGTACACCAAATCATAGTGTTAGAAACAGAATCATTATGCCTCCGAATTCAGCTCGAAACTTTGATTGGTGTTTGTGTGCTTCACTAATAGCACCTAACAACGCCAGAAGACAAAAATTTAATTGACGATGTCTATCATAGCGGAAAAAAAGTATATTCTTTCCAGCCCCCGCGCCCGTGTTCATCTGGACTCCTCCTCCTCCCCGACCGCAGTCGGCCAGTCTGAGCGAAGTGGATGAAGTGAAGGAGCAGAGGAAGAGACGGGTATGACAGGGTCTGGTTTGGGGTATCCTACTGCAAGAGGTTCGCTAGTTAGTGATGAAGGTGAAGATTCAAGTAGTCAATAACATGGAAGAGTTGTGGAAGCCTCAGATGCGCCTTGTATTTAGATGAAAACCCACAAGGGTAATGTGTCCAGCGCATACTGAGTGTTAAAAATACGTAAAACTGTAGTCATACATTAACCAATCGATTCCCAAGCTACCGGTTACGGATGAACCCTAGTGCATAACGTAACCAATCGATTACTGTCGATTACGGTATTACATCAATAAGTAACCGTAACCAATCGATTACTGCCGATTACGGTATTGTATCTGTAAATACCGTAACCAATAGCTACCGTAACCAATCAATCCACTCAGGTGCACAAGTTCGTGCGATCGACGTCGCTCACCTGCTCGGAGACCGTCCACGACATCAATGTGAGCGCTATTTTGATTTTTTGTTTATTTAAAATGGTTTAATTTTGGATTTTGTTAGTTGTATTTTGAGCCTGCAAACTTCTCATTGTAAACGATGAATTTTAGTGTAGGAGGGACGAAACGCGAATGTCAGAGGCGCTTTGTAATAAAATTTGAACCGACCAAGGTAAAGGTAAAACAAGGTAAAGGTGTATCCACGTCAAGCGATTTTACAGTCATTCGACAACGCTAGGTGGGACCCGCTGGTAAGCTGTTAGCTGATCCGACCAACAACAGAGGAATATTGAAAGTTGGCGTATCTGCATACGATATGGGGTGGGTGAAACATAGATGCGCATTTTTTTCGAAAATGTCCCTGTGACGCTTGCAATGTTGCAGTTTACGTAGCTTTTCGAAAATAATTTCGAAATAGTGAATCTATTTTATGACTAATTGTAAGAACGAATAGGAAATACGACAATTCCACCCGTTAGGAAGCACGCCGGAAAATGTAACAATTGAAATAGATTAGATGATTCTGATACGGTTCTCCTTATTCGCTTTAACGTTTCTTCTTTGCTTCTTTGACCCACCACGGTGTCCTCGTCTGCGAATTTTTCCACTACGCTGACCGTTTGTTGAGTGATTGAGACGACGAAGTCCATTAGCTAGCCCATTGATCGTCGTTAGCACGCGATTGACTTGAGGGCTGGGAGTAGAGGTAGATGAGGAGGAGGAGGACGAGCAGTCCGTCGAGTCTGCAATGAGAATGGATTACTTTGTGAATACTTGGAAAAGAAACTATTGAATAGCAACAAACTCATTGGATATGCAGAAACCTAGATGCGCCTGTGCAGAGAATTGTAATGCGAATACTGATTAGTCTAGGAAGTAGCACGCTGCATGATATAGAAGCGTGCCTGATCAATGAGTTGTGTAGGAGCGATGAAACCTAGGTCAATCTGCACTGAAATGTGAGTACTGATTAGTCAAGTAAAGATCAAAATGAAAAAAAAACGACGCTTGCCTGATCTATTGGATACGCAGGAAAGGTGAAACCTAAACGCTCTAGCACAGAAAATATTAATGAGCCTAAATTAGAATTGTTAGGAAGAGTCCGCTATAATATCGAAACTTGTCTAATCTTTTGGATATGTGTGAGCGGTGAAACCTAAACGCTCTAGTGCAGAAAATAGGAATGAGGTTAAATAAGATTCTTGTGACGAGAGAACGAAATAAAAACTTAAATTTTCTGATAAATTAGATACGTAGGAGAGATGAAACCTAGATTCACCCTTAGATCTAGAGTGTAACAGAAAATACTTACCATTCGGCGTGAAGTCTGCGTTGACGTCTTCTGCGTAGTTCAATGAGGAGCCTTCGTTCATGAATTCCGAACGTGTCGGGCATCCGGGCAGGAATCTATCCAGCAGAGCCTGCTCAAAATCTGATGAATAGAAGATGATCGGGGCATTACCGTTGATTTCCTCATCGAAATCGACCTTCTTGGCATCGGAATCCATCGAAGTCGAAGGGAAACCGTCGTCAGAGGCCAGAAACTCGGCCCGTGACGGGCAACCGGGCAGGAATTCGTCCATGAGAGACTGTTCAAAGTCCGGAGAGTAGAAAACAGGGGAGGAGCGCTCGATTTTCGAAAGTACACCTTTTCGAAAAGATACGTTGACCAGGGGTGAGCGTGTACCCAGTGGCAGGGAGTTTCGAAACAGAGGGTGAGTCATCGGTGGTATTGGTGAGGAAGGATGATGAAATTGTTGGGAAAATTGGTTAGTGAAGGGGAAAATGCAGAGAACCTGGAACGTGAAACCATCATGAAAACTGCACTTTGGCAAGGGTGAAACAATAGTTGGGAAAACGCTCTCTGGAGCAAGCAATTAGTAAAATTAGCTAAATTATATATTTAATTAATTAATTAATTAACTAATTAATAATCTCAGGAGCGCATCCGCGAGATGTCGTCCTCCTCTCAATCGCTGGACAACACGCTCATGGCGCTGAGCACGCACGAGGTGATTTATTAAACATATTATCGTGCGTTTGAAATGCTCAGCAAACTCAATGTGCTGGTTAGCGAGCTATTGATTGCCTGGGAGAGAGGAAGGGGGAGGAGGAGGACAGTTGATCTACTGCCTCCTCCCGGCCTCTTCCCTTCTCCGCCCCTCGAACGTTCGTCAAAGGTCAGATACGAGTGTATTGGAAAATAATCTCACGATAATATGTTATAATTATTTTCATTTTATTCACACTACCGCCATATATTGAGGAGCATATAGTGATTATTGGCTGCAATGGCTACTGTTAGTGTCCGTGTAGATGGACCTGATGGGTGGAGAAAAACGTGTTGCCTGAGAATGAAAATAACGTTATTGTCAGGACTCATCGAAGACGATCAAGAAGCAGCCTTCCGAGCCGTCCAGTCCGAGTATCATGCTGGTCGCGGAGGGATTGTTGGCGAAGAGAGGTACGGTAGGATGGGGTACGGTAGGGAGAGGAGGGGGGGGAAACGGTAGAAGGGATACTGTAGCTCCTTTGGGGTACGGTAAGAGCTAGTGATGGTCGCGGAGGGATTGCTGGAAGAGAGGTACGATAGATGGTTTACTGTAGCTTATTAGGGGTACGGTAGGATGACTGGATCGTCGAAAGGAAGTTATTGAAAATCACATTTGCATGTTGCGTTTTGGTTTCTCGCAGAGATCATTAGTCAGATACTTCAATGATGAAACGTTTTCTTCGACATTGCGGGTAGAAAAAATATTCTTATTGCAGTCGAGTTCTCCTCTCTACCCTCGATCCCGCCCGCCGTCGAGGCATCATCCAGTGCGGGTGAGTGGGTTTATTGTATTATTTCAACCCCTTTAAAGTGTTTGGTGAAAATAGGTTTCAGTCGCCTATGATGTCCAGAACATAAATCTCACTTATCTGTACAACATATGATAAATATTCAATGCATCCAGAAAGGCTTAGCGAGAATGTGTTTCACGAATGCTTCATGAACGGTTCTTTTTAAAGCACTTCGATAAAGAGATGGGAATGGGAGAAAAAAACTAAAATTGCTAGGTTTACTATGGAAAGAGTATGTGCATGAATGAGAAGTAGGAAAATTAGAAATGTGCATTCCGGCAAGTTGCTTAATTTTTATCATATTGTAATTGCTCTATTCCAGTCGTCCATCCGCCCACGCCGGTGGTGCGCAAGATGCGCCGATTCTCCGTCTCGCCGACGAGCTCGACGTTCGATCTGGCCCCGATGACTAAGGTGAGGACGATAAGAACGGAGAATACGGTAGATGAGGCTTGGGGATACGGTAGGTAGAGAAATACTGATTTGGCCTTTATCTGAGCGGCTCCCACGACTAAGTTAAGGGTTAGATGAATGCTGTAGATGTGATAGAGCTATCGAAATGTTATGATTGCAAGTCGAACGCAAGCGAGATATTACTACCATTGCAAAAGGCAAGGGATATGTAAAAAATTTGAAACCTAGATCAGCAGTGCATACAATTAATATTTTTTTGAAGCGCACTTGTCTCACATCACCTCAACTAATCTTTCCTATAATTTGAGAAGTTTATGTGGCTGAAATCGACCATGTAACAAGCTTCCCTATTGTTTAGTTTTCACTCTATCAGGACCAAACTATTGATTCAAAACCATCGTCCTGATAATAGGAGCACACTGAAACGGCAATTTTTCCAGTCCTCCACCCTCCGTCCGGCCTCCCTGTCCCTGGACCTCTTCGCTCCTCCCTCCGCCTCCTCATCCACCTTCTCCTTCTCGACGCTGTCGACCGTGGTGTCCTCTCCATCGACGTCGTCTGATACGCCCTCGGGAGCGAGATCCGCGCCCGTCTGCCTCTCGCCGCCGCGCTTTGACCAGTTCGCGCACGGTAAGTACGGTAGGGTTAAGGGAAACGGTAGCTATTGATTGGATACGGTAGTCAGTATGGTCAGGGGAGAACGGTAGGATTAGTGGATGCGGTTGTTATCGATTGCGTTTCGTTAAACGACTGAGCGAGCATTGAAGCTACGACAGAAGAAAATTATTGAGATTGGTTGGAAGGATACGGTAGAAATCAAATTAAAGATCTTTTGCAGTCCGCAGCCCGGTGCCGGACCGCTTCCGCGTGTCCGCGAGCAGCGCCGTCGCCAGCAGTCCGGTGAGTTTCTTGAATTATGTAAAAATTGTCTATGATGACCGGACTGCTTCCTAGGAAAGGAGGAAGGGACAGACATAGGAATAGTGAAGCATAAATGACCGGTCTTTGAGAGCATGTTGGGGAGTGGAGCCCGATGAGTTGAATTTATTAGTTTTGACCGTGCAAGAAAGCTTCACTAGTTCATAGGAAGGGAATTTGAAGATGTAATGAGGGTGAAACATATATGGTCAGGGTTTTCTGATAGTTTTACAAAACTCGATAAAGCAATAGTAATTGAAAGTTGAGAACGAAGTAGGATATGCAGTGAGAGTGAAGCAAAAAATGGTTGAGTGATTCATCCGTATTTTGAAGCAAATTGCTATAGCAAATTGTTTTCGCACTGATCGCCTCATCTCACCTCATCTTCACACCTCACCCCTCTTCTGCAGGTCTTCCCCTCCTTCTCTCTGGCCGATCTCGAGACGGAGAAGGACGTGCGGGCGGTCGTGACGGATTTGGTGAATTATATTGTGAGTGTTTATATTTAATTTAAATAATAAGTAAATATACGCAAAAATGCATCAGGTTCTTATTCTGACATGTGAGAAGGTGATTCGATGCCTCAATGAGTCCAGTTATTGTAGGAAAGATGGTGGAAGACAATTTTGAATGCGATAGGAGAACTTTACAATAAAGCAAATGAAAAATAGCTTGTAATTCAACGCCGCTTCTCGGTTTCGCGCTCGATAGAAGGTGCTGATGGTTCAAAGCTGTTCGATCAATTGAGCGTAGGCGTTTTAACAACAAATGTGGAAATTTCGTTTGCGCACTAGTCTGTCAGACAGCGATTTCGAGTAATAGAGCATGCTACAGTAATTATTTTTACGGTAGTTATCGATTATCATCAGCAGATTGCGAACTGATTTTATAATTTTCCTCGCAGCTCTACGAGGAGCAATCTGTCGTCGAAAGGAAGAAGTCCATGCTGCTAACGACGATCGCCCCGCCCCCTCGACTGCCCTCGCCATCGCGATCGATTGCCGAGGAGGAAGGAGAGGATA
Organism: Pristionchus arcanus; assembly: GCA_900490705.1. NCBI lineage: Eukaryota > Metazoa > Nematoda > Chromadorea > Rhabditida > Neodiplogasteridae > Pristionchus > Pristionchus arcanus. The sequence goes on along the minus strand of LS487199.1, from coordinate 125,744 downwards.
CGGTAGTCAGAACTGGGAGTACGGTAGCCGGAACGCCCTTCACGCCTTCCAGGTACGGTAGCACGTTTGGGGTATTGATTAATTCGAATAGTGGGATTGGCGGTGGATCTAGGTTTCACGAAATGTACAATTGCGTTTGGGCCAGAGGATTTCAATCTTAACATGAATCTGCATCAGGAAAACAAAACAATAAACAATATGTGTTTCCTCTAGAATTGATGGACGGTTTCGAGTTGCGAAGTTTGAGCGTGAATCTGGGTTTCACATAGGGTACAAGTGTGATTAGTTCTGAGGTCCTCGATTAGTTCAACGGTGACAATGAAAAAAAAAACATATTGTAAGGATTCGGCATTATTCGAGAAACATCTCGAATAATGCCGAACACACTGGTTACTTTCGTCCCTCCCAATCACAAACTGATTCAATTCCTGGGTGATCGCCGATTACGGTAGTGCCCCCAATCGCTAACTGACTTTTCAATTCCAGAATGCTCTCGGTCGCCGACGCCCTCTCTTCCATGGTCAGCGCCGATGCAGATGACGTCATCGTGCGGTCGATCGTCTCTTCGATGGTCAGAGAAACGGCCAAGGCCGAGAAGCTCAGGAAAAGCTGAGATTACGGTAGCACCCCTCGCTCCTATCGATAACTGACTTCTTACAGTATCTGATAGACCACGGTAGTCAATCGATAACTGATTTTTCATCATTATCACCTCTGTGATCCCGAATACCTCAATTGTCCCGGACACACACATTTCGTTTCCAATATTGTTTCGTGCTCAAACATTTGAAGAAGCCTTAGGCCTCGGCCCCCCTCATTCCAAATTGATCACGTTCATTTCACACCGTGTTTTGCCTCTTCCCTCTTCCAAATCATCTCGAATACCCTTTACCCACTCCTCTCAATACAGGTTTATCGCCCCCCAGTTTACGCTCACCTTTCCCGGTCCAAATCGCCGTATAATAACGTAATAATTGTCCTGATTGCATCAGCAACCTGTCCTTCCTTTTAGTCCCCTCTAGACTTTGAAAAGGAACTAGGGAACTAGTTCCTTACTAGTCAAATGCACTGCTCCACTCGAGAAAGAGTGGGCGGAATGAGGAGAGTTCACTCTCGATTTGACTAGTAAGGAACTAGTTCCTAGTTCGTTTTCAAAGTCTAGTCCCCTCTATCCAATCCCCCCCCCCCTTGAACAGGTCCACTCCAGCTAATATCGTGTGTGCATTTTTGTCCTAGTTTTCGTTGATATTGTCTCGCTCGCGGCTCCGCCCCCCTTTTCCCCAATAATCGATCAGAAAACGGTTACAGTATCCCTCGCTATTGTTATTGTATGTTTTCAGCGATAGATTAGTTGCTAATTTCAATACGTTTATCTCATCCCCTCTCTCTTTGCTCCTCCATTCCGTTTGTATTTTTGACAGTTTAGCAGCTCCTATTTTGCTTGAATTTTGCTGCTTTTGGCTATTGTCCTAGGGTTAGAAGGTACGGTAAACTCACAAAGACAGAGAAATACAGTATACAAATAGCTACAGTACCCCTCTCGTTCCCACCTCACACACACTTATCGATTGCCTTGTTTTTGTACATAGCGTAGGGTTAGCGTAGATCACTTCGTATGTTGCCTTTCCGCAAATCTTTCCTTGTTTCTTTTTTTATTCTTACCCCTCCCTCACCCCATAGACACGTATTCTATGACGCAATTCGATCGTTGTAGACTAACTATTTCGGCCTACAGAAATCCCCGAATCAAACCGTGATGTTACAACCATACGGTATAGCCTCCCGATTATCACCAACTGATTTCATTTTGTACATAGGAAATGTGCAAGTTCCTACCCAAATTTCCATTTTTGTATCCTTTTAATTTGGTTATTCGTTCCTAATTCTCTTTCGAAGTGGCACTTCTGTCACAATGTCGAGTAATCTCGTTTCCTCTCACTCCCGAATAAAATAATTCTGTCGAGAACTTTCCAGACACTGTATTTACATGGGTTTCGACGGGGAAAGGTGATGGGAAGGGATAAACAAGAGGTCGAGACTGTCAATAAAGACTACAGGCCCGCCACATCAACACATTTGTAGAGTTCGAAATGCCGTCTCTTCATTTCACACACTCTCTCGCCTCTCTGACCGGTGAGATAGTGTGAAGAATGAAGAGACGAATACGAACATTTGCCATTTGCCTACGATTTGGGTACAGTAATGCAATGAAAATATTTGCAAGATCGTATGCCATCATCTCAGGACTCCATTTATCTCTAAGCTATTCTTGGATTCTGTGGTTAGGCAAGGTGCTGGTTGTCCGTTTTTTGAACAGTCCGAAATCGGAATTCGAAAACTAGAGTAGGTTGTTAGAATCGCGATGGGGAAGTGGTGCATACCATTACTGGTAGAGAACAGTCCTCTAAAATATGCGAGTTCGTTGGTCTATTCGATTCAAAGAACGGAATGAAGTATCTTCATTTGCCTTATATCTCGTCAGGCAGAGAAACGAGAGAGCATTACTAGATGAGAAGAAAATCCATCATTGAACGAGACCATTAGAGAGGTGACCAGCCTGCCTTCAAGAGGCGTTTTCTGTGTTTTTGCTCACTCGGTCCTCACGGTAGACATGGTTTGACTCTCTTCATTTATCATGGTCTCTGGCCGATTTTACTGAGCGAGATAGTGTGGTGAATGGAGAGAGTGCCCTTTCTTTCCCTTCTACGCCCCTTTCTGCATACCTTTTCCAGACCAGTGAGGATTCCCACAGTCCTCCTTCTCTTCTTCTTCTCTTTCTTTTTTCCCACACAGATTGACTATTATTGTCTTCCTTTATTTTGAGAGGGTGGATAAGAAATGTGAGTGTGTATCTTCATTTCGCAGGCTATCTTGCAATTTTGGCAAGTGAGAGAGCAGGTGAAATGGGATAGTGGCTTTTATATTGGATAAGAATCATCTCTGGATCGTTATGGAGACTATATCTTCGGTCAACTATTATAGATCTTCATTAAATAATTTATTTTAATGATATGACAATCTCATTATCTCATGCTCTATCTGTATCTGTATCTGGTGAGCTAGGTATGGATAAATCACTGGTATCGTCTCACAAACAGAATGTAGGACTGTTTTAACTTTTTAAACTTTTAAACTTAAGTTTTTTAAGTTTTTTTAAACTTAAGTTTTAACTTTGTAGTTTTAGCTTTTTTAAAAAAGCAGAATCCTTTTCCTCTTTATCGATCATAGTGAAGAGAGAGAGCACTAAAAATTTAGAGAGCTTTCGCCGATTTTTACTCGCCATTCCTAATGGAGAGAGTGAAGATTCCCACGCCCCGCAATCGCAAAATCTGAAGCAGTCATCTCTCTTTTTCATTTTATTCTCGTCGTCAATTTTTTTGTCGCTTTATACGCCATTTTCAGTCTGACAGCTACAGATTCGGAGGAACACTGATGGCATCAAGAATATTCCACAGGTAACAAATATTTTTGGTTTAAACATAATTTACAATTTGTTTTTACCACACAAACGCATTGGAATTTTTCATTGAATGCTTAGTGGCAATTAGCCAACTTTCATCGGTGTTCCAGAGGCAAAAGTTTTCATCGACTGCCAGCCTGTCCAACTCAATTTGCTCAAGAAATATGGGCACTAGGGCGGCATGGCAGTTGTCTTTTGTCTTCAACGAAGAAAAAATATGCGAAATTTAAAAGCTAACAAGACCACATCTGGAATGAATTGGAACTTCTCACGAATCTTGAGAGAGTTCCAATAGCATGGAAATAGAAAAATGATCCGCATACTCTGGCACATAAATATATGGGGAAACAAATTGAGTCTCGAAAAAGAAACATCTGGTCTAAGAATCTGGGAAATCACGAGAAATAATAAGTTTTTCTCATTGTAATGTCTCGAAAAGAGCTGATTAGCTGCCTTCGATCGGTTTCTTCTTGCGTCAGACAGTCGCATACAAGGTTTGAAGAAATTTTGGGAAATTTTTATACCCTATTTTTAACGATTTTGATCTCGCAAGAAAGGTTAGAATAATCAATACCGGCCTTTAAATAATGATTTCACCAATGGATTCCTTGACACTAGTTATAATGACACTAATTCGAGTGCCCTGTACACATATCTTCATCACATCTCATAAGAGCTTCCGAGTAGAGTTCGAAATACGAATAATCGTTGCCTTATTCTTTCCCTCAAGGGTCAAGGGGACTGAGGAGACGTCCGTATTTCAAATTCTGATTCAGAAATAACTGAAACTGCTTTTGTACTCACAACGACCTTCCTCCATAGTGCTTCGCGCTCCGATTTCACCCATGAACGATGACGAAAAAGCGGAGCAGATTAGGAGAGACACTCTCTGATTCATCTAATGCCAACGTGTCTTCAATCCCGCCTGGAACTGTCTGATTCTCTCCTTATTCCATGCTCTCTCGCATTCTCTGATCTGTGCAAAATCGATCAAGATTTAGTGTTTTGCCGACGTAGATCTCACGTTGGAGAGAGATACTGCAAAATGGAGAGTCCCTCGTCCCACTCTCGCTGAGTGTTTCCACATTTTGTGGATTCAACCGGATGACTAATCCCTGGCTTTTCGAGACTTTCAAATCTGCGTGCGATTTAGATTAGGGAAATATCAGCAGGAAAGCATCATTTGCATTACATGCCTTGAGCGAAGGCATCTGTGCTATCCGTAATTTGTAATTTGTGAAGCTTTCGCATGTAACGTTTATCGGGCCCTAATTTATTCATGATTTCTACAAGGATGCCTAAGGCTGATAAACGCGTACTAAAAGCACCCTGTTCACTATCCTTTTTTGGGCAATATTAGAGTCTGCGCATTTACTATCGTCCTGATTAGTATTCTCTTCTAGCATAATCGAGCAAATAAGCAATATTGAGATGTGATTGAACTCTTACTTTACTCAAGAGCGAGAAAATTTTGCATGTCCCTCATTTTTCTCGCCCACCCTGCAAAATTTTGCAAAATGCCTGTGGGTAAACAGTCTTCATGACCAAATACCGAGGACCTTGCGCATCTTTCTACTTACTTTTTTCCTGTTTTTCCTCGTTCCAGACTGTTTTCTAAAGAACATTCGGTTGACAGTAGCGCACTTTGCGGCGTAAATACCCCGTTTGACACAACGGGTGGCGAACGCTCAGGGACATGTGCAAATAATAATAATAAAAATAATAATTAAAAATTGCACAGTGCAGCTAATGTATTATAGTGAATTTTTATTCGGTGAATCCAATCTGTAACCATTATTCCCTTCAAAAACAATCTCTACTCCTATATTGATGCCAGACAGAGTCGCCTGACAGCTGCTTTATTCAGTGAATAATGCCTTCCTATAACAGGATAGCTCACAAATCTAGTAATATTATTCCTTGATACATAGATATTACCTACTGAGAATCTCCCTTTCACTCGCACAATACCCAGCATCCGGTCGTATTTTTCTACACGTCCTCCAGCTCTATTGTGTTATTCCCTTCCTTACACCTACCTATCTACTACCTTCCCTCTTCTGTACATCAACTCCTCTGGGAAAGTGAGGAGAAGAAGGATGAGATGGTAGGCAGATCTTTTATCTCTCTCACTTGTAAGATAAGGTGCGAAATGAAGAGACTATTTCCTGAGAAGCCTATTGTGTTTTCCCTTCCTCTCCCTACACCTACATAGCTACATACTACCTCTTCTGTACACCCCTGGGAACGAGAGGTGAAGGAAGAAGAAGGATGAGATGGTAGGCAAGAGTGTTTTCCATTGGGGTTCGAGAAGCTGTGCCTATTTTTGTGTTAGCATTTCTACAAACCATGTTTTTATCGGTCTGATACTGGTAGCAAGGATCAGACCGATAAAAAGACTGAGAATGAGTGTTTTTGTTTGGACGTGCTGTTTGATCATTTTGTAACTATCAACTACAGTGATCTCCCGCAGGATGCAATCAAGGCACTTGCATCCTGCGGGAGATCACTGGCCTAGCAGTGATCTCCCGCAGGATGCAAGTGCCTTGATTAACGGGATGACCTTTACCTTTTACCAACTCCGTTATAGTCTATGATTTTATTGCAAGGTCTGTTGTAAAGCGTGCTTTATTGTGCCCCTTGGGAATTAAATGGAGAATTCGATCATCTCAATTCTACCAGTTCTGGAACGGTCTATGATCTCGATTTGTTGTAAAGCATGCCGGATTATGTCCCTTGGGACAGCAGCAGGGATGGTAGGCAAATTGTTGTCGCTCAGAGGAACTGGGCCGGTTCTCAGAGATGATAACATTTACTCGCAGCCCGTTTTTGGAAGGATACTGGATACTTTTGCACAGCGAAACCAATAGTTCCTGGTCTTGTTTTTTGTGTAGTTCGGTTCATTTTCTTTCATAAAACCGACTCAGTTGTCCCTATTTTGCGCCTGAGGAGATTCACCATTATGTGCAATGGGCTGCATTGGTTATGAAGAGTATCTCTCTTCATTTCACAAGCACTAGAAGCGGTCAGCCAAGGCGAAATAGATCCCACTCCGACGTTCTCGTATCTTCATTTCACCCCTTCTGTCGTCAGTCAGAGAAATGAGAGAGCATTGCGAAATAGGAGACAATCCAGTCCATTGATATTCTCCTTCTCCCTCATCTGCCCCCTTTTTGATGTATTCCCTTTTGGGTGATTATGCGTGCCTGGAGAGGGGTGCAGAGAGGCAAGGGTTCCTCTTGCCTTTGAGTTCCCCCCCCCCCCCCCTATCACTTCCTTCTTTCCCCTCTATGGATTCTGCTGATACAAGATGAATGTGGACCATAGATTCCGGTATTCCGAAAGGTTAGAATAGTTACTTAATTGTAAGATATTTCTGCAGTTGGATTGTAAGACGCTTCTGCAGTTGGGGGGGTCTCCCCCTATTCCACTTTTCCCTCCCTCCCATTTCGACTCATTTCGGCGCATTCCGCACGGTCGTCTAGTTCTTTTCGATCTTTCGCCTTTCTTTCCTAGACGCTGCACACATGTAATGATCACTAACAAAAGACTAAGCATGCTAAGCACTAAGCCTAAGCACTAAGCACTAAGCACTAAGCTTCAAATGTTATCCTTAGACTTACCGCTTAGCGCTTAGTGCTTAGGCTTAGTGCTTAGGATCAGACTCAGTGTCTAGAATAAGGCTCAGTGCTTCTTAGATCCTAGTGCTTAGTGCCTAGCACTTTTGTTCCTAGCGCTTAGTTTTTGTGAAAAAACAACAAATGTGAATGAAGACCATTCGTCAACAAATCAATTAGTCCAGAATGAGATTATGTCTCTCGTCTCTCCCTTATCTCTCGTCGATTTACATCCAATCAATTTACATCCAATTTATCCCTATATAAGCTTTCGATTTCACTTCTCTGGTTCAGTCCATCGCTCTCCAATCTGAGGAGAGGGAGGGGAGCATTCGCCCCCGCGGACTTGGTCTCCTCTGAGGAGGAGACCGTGCTCTCCTCAGTGGAGGAGAGCAAAATGGGAGGGAGGGAAAAGCGGAATAGGGGGAGACCCCCCCAACTGCAGAAGCGCCGATATTTCGTTCAAGAAATGTGTTTACCGTTCTATGAAAATGTTGAGCGTCCATCCTTATCCCACTACATTTCTCATTCCGAGCTCGTTGCAGCTGAAATAGATGAAGGATGAACCGGAGTGATTCTTCCGACATTTCAGACGCCTCTTTTGCTCAAAAGTAGGGGTTCCATGTGGATGCCAGCTGACATTTCGCAAATTTCGATCTGTGAAATCTCATTCTGCCCTCGAGTATCCAGATGTCTGGGCTGCCTAAACAACATCTTGATCAAACTCGCTCGCTTTAGAAGATTTGGCTTCGCATTTTGACGAACATCTGAATTACTTGTCCGAAAAATCTGACTTTTCTCACGTCTGCTCAGAATTCGCAGGTGGTGTTTTACTGCTCCCTTCAAACTTTGGGGGATGCATCCCTGGTCCAGTAGGTTCCGTCAGATATTTGCAGTTGTTTTCGCACTGTGGTTGGCACTTCGCTAACCTTTTTTGCTTTAGTCTAAAGAAAGAAACTGAATTTGATGCCAGACTGCGTCCAAATGGAAGACTTCAACAGCAAAAGCATCAATAAATGCGAATTATCTCCTGATTTCGCCTTTCTAAGTATTTGTGCGTCTCTCTAGCATAGTTTCGTAGAGTTCGAGCAATCATCTCTTCTTTTCTAAAGAAGGTAGAGTTAATAGGGCTGTTCGCGTCATTTCGCTACGTTTGAGATAGTTTTGCTCTTTTGTAGCTGAAAAGAACGACAGCGCTCATCAAAATCAACCAGCTATCGAATTCTTACACTGAGCGATGAATTATTAGTTTTGAGGAGATGAGATGAGTAATTTTTCATCCATCATAGACCACATTCGCTCATAGCAGGGATTCCACGTTGACGTGCATCTGACATTTTTCGAAATTTCACGCTGTGTTACTAGACTGGACTAGAACATCTTGTTCAATTCTTATTTACATCTCTCTCACATTTCCGAAAGCATATTATATTTTTTTCCAGCTTTCTTCCCGAGATATTCATATTGTTCTCGCGCCTTTTAGCCAACCTTTTTTCTTTAGTGAAACTAAATGTGCCGGTTCCTAGAAATAGCAGTCATCTGAAAAGCCGAATTATCTGAGATAGAGACTTTTCAAATATTTCTGTGTCTTCTAGCATAGTTTCTCCAGTTTTTGACTCTTACACCCCCTGAGTAATCCTCATATAGAAAGTGGACCGACTAGGCCCCTTCGTGACAGCTCGCCGCTCTTTGAGTCCTTTTTTTTTAGCCCTTTCATGGCCCAGAAAGCTGTCATCATTCTCCCCTTACTAACTTATTCTCTCTCATCCTGAGAGAGTGGTCCCTACTTTACATTTAGACGATATGTTTTCTCTCCTCTTCTCATCCTTTTCTCGTTAGTACTTCGCTCTGGCTGAATATATTCTCAGTTCAAGTAATCAAGGAGAGCAAATATGCACTCAGGAGAATTACAAATTTTAGATCCGGGAGCTGAAAATAATCTCAATTTTACATAAATTCCCTCTCAAAACACCCAAATTTGTGCCACAACTGTGTCGATTTGCCCGATTTTCGCTCCCTTACATTAGAGATGAACTATGGTGTTTTTCCTACAGTTCAATCCCCATTTTTACAACACTTTTCTCATTTCCCATTCCTTCGTCTACAATCGTTCCCTTTCACTGTTCGCTGTCGAAATTCTCTTCCCATTCAGCTGAATGGGGCTCTCATAGCACTCAATTGACAATGAGCTCGATAATCGGGAGCTCGTGAATTGTTGTGTGTGATCGTTTCAATACATTTCAATCCTTTCTCTCGCCTGTTTGACCGTCAAAATTCAACCATGATGCGAGAGATTTGGGTGCAATCCTACTTGATCGCGCTCAAAATGGCGAACAATTCAGCGCGCCAAATTGTGTAGGGTGACAGGTTTTCCGGATTATTTCTCGAGGTTTTGCCGGTGTTTTGCTCACTTTTCGAACCGTAGACATACGTCTGCCCCTGTGTTTTGACCATCACTCCTGATTAGGGCAATTTGGAGTTCTCAAATTTGTTGTTGATGCATCACCTTGCCGTGGGTGGGCAGGGGAGGGCGTTTATTGCCATTGTTCTGAGGCATTTGAGAGGCCGCTCTCTCAATTCCACACACTCTCTCGCTCTGTCTAACTGTCTAGGGAGCCCGATGAACCCTCTTCGTTTCACATACTCTCTCGCCTTTCCTAACCACGAATATATTCTCAGAAGCAGTGATTCCACGTAGGTGCTGCCTCTTGATTGTTCACAGTTTTCCGCGAATGATTTCGAAAAATTCTTTGAGAATATTTGTTCGTCCCTGCCGCAATGCAATTCTGATAGCCTCATCATAGTCATTTCTAGTCAAGTCACGACAGATGTCAGGCGATCACTCTATTGTCAAGTCAGCTCTTCATTTCCAAGATATTGTTCGATCATGCTATCTTTCAATCAATCTCTTCGATCACATGCTGATCTCTTCTGATTTTCATTCATTGTCAGTGAGATCTTGATAACAGATTTCGGATCGAATGATTTCTAATGATCTATTTCTAAAGAATAACCGCCACAATTTATCTGTCGTTCAGACCAAATCTGAACAGTCTTTTGTTTTCCCATCCTATCAAATAGCATTAGGATTTGCGGTGGTCAACATTTGAACGCGATCTGTTTCGGTACGTTTCTCGATATGTTTACGTTGAAGATTGTGCTCGACCCTTTACGTTCATTCCCTCAAATGGTGAAATTGATCTGATGTGGGCGTTTCAACCAAGTGAGAATGGAATAATTTCTTGATCCATTGCAAAATGCGCACATTTTCAGCACTGTTAGAGCGAATTCATCGATAATACCTAGGTTCCATCCTCTAATTTGTCTCATCTACTATAATCCCTCTTCCCACTGAAACAGAAGGCTTCCGCGTAATTCTAGCCTTGCCGCAGAGCCTAATTTCGTTTTTGGTCCACTACTTCACTAGAAACGCGCGGAGGAAAACAACTTCTTATCCACCTTTTCGGTTTTCTTTGTAACTCAATTCTAGTTTTCTCCGAACTGTCAGACCCTCTCTAATTCTCTCATTATTTCGCCATTCCTGCTCGATAAAAATGTAAAATCCGAAAACCTTTCTCAAGTCCACATTTTTTTGTTCGAATCTGCCTCGACTATTGAAATCTGACACTACTTGTTACTTAAGAAGTCAAATTAGTTGAACTCTGAACTCCGACTGTCCACTTTACGTGCGTAATGCATCGTTCCCTCTGTAGAGGGACGAGGGAGGAATCATAAATGAGGGGTCGCATTCCTGAATCGTCGAATTACCAGACACGCTTTCCTCTTAACGAGTAGTACAGTCTGGGACGAATTTAGCCCGAACTCCTCCCCCTTACAGAAAAATGCAGCTTTCCTTTCATTCTGATATCCTTTCTTCTTTTTTGTGTCGAATTTCCGGTTGTTGTTTATTAGAACTTATTTTTCACTTCTTTTTTTCGCACGGACTTTAGCTTTCTTCCATTGTTCTTCGTATTTGTTCGAAAGAACGCTAGTGGTGATAAGAAGAGGCCGGATTTCCCAGTATTTCCAGCTTTTTCTGTGACTAATTCGTATTTTTCGCCCTTGTTGTTAAATAACAGTCATTCCAATAGGTGCAATGGAACCTCGATCGAACTTGTGAATTGAGTGAGATTCGACAACAAATTGTCTCCACTTCCCATACTCTCTCGGCCTTCAATCGTTCTTGCCACTTTACCGGCATCTCATTCATCAGAAGGTTCTATCGACCTTCTGAATAGTGAATTTATGAGCCTGATCCGACAAAATATTTTGATTCAATTAAAAAATACTCGACTTCCGATGTGCAGTGATCAATCGCCTTTCGATTTTTAATGCTTTCTCACCGTTCATGCATTCAAACCCCGTTCGACCTTCTGAATTGAGTATTTATGATCCTTGTTCGTCAGAATACTTTGATTCAATTCCAGAATACTCGGATTCCGAGATCTCTATTTCACATGCTCGCTCTCTGATCTTTCAGAGAAGGGAGCTCCCGATCGGGTGCGATCGAACCCCACTCGACCTTTTGAATAGAGAATTTACGATCCTGATCGGTCAAAATACTCTGATGGATTCAAAGTTCGCACATTTATTGCCACTTTCCCGGTCGTCCTTTGAATGCGATTGAGAATGGAGTAGTGCAGTCAGAGTAAAGAATCCGTCTCTTCATTTCACACACTCTCTCGCCGCTCTGACCAGTGAGAGAGTGTGCGAAATGAAGAGACGGAGGTATCATTTCTCGAGCTCTATTCCCTTTGTCACTAGAGTTCAGTCACAAATTTGTATGCTCTCACTCTATCTCGTTACAATTACAACAACACGAACTCTCTCTAGTAGATTGTCCGGCTGAAAATTCCCTCTGTTCATTCCTCGTTCTCACATGCCGGTCGGAGAGGTAAGAGAGCGCGTGCTACGAAGATATGATTGAACTCTGTTGACTAGACTTCACACAGTATTGCCTCTTCATTCGTCCACTCCGTCTGCCCCCGTTACAATTACAACAACAACACAAATTCTCTTAAATTTTCCCCATCTCGCACTTTGTCTGTGGGGGCAGGGCGATTCTGATAGTTTGAAGAAACGCAGTCTGCCCGTTACAACTGGAACGCCCCGGGAGTGAGATGTTGTTGAATCAAGAACTCTCCCTCCCTGTCTTATGATCTATCATCTTGTCTGATTCTCGAGATAGATAGGCAACCCCGAGTGATTGTTACACACTGTTTTCGGCGCGACGGCGTTCTTTCATTGATGATCATTTTCTCTCGGGTCAGCCAGCGGTATTATCCGGGTTAATTTGCCCGATATCAGCGCTCTGATTGAATAAATTGCCATTTTCTCTTGCTTTCTCTTATGTTGCATTCACTTGGAAATAGGGTTGTGAGGAGGGCTGTCAGGGTGAAGAGTCCGTCTCTTCATTCCGCATGCTATCTCACCTGTCAGTGATGCGAGAGAGCACGCGGAATGAAGAGACGGACTCTTCACTCTGACTGCCCAAGTTGTGAGGATGAAGTCCTCTATAAAGACGCTTACGCTCTCAAAGAAACGAATTCTTCCTGACATTCGAATCTCTGACCTTGTCACTATTTACCCAATTAGCTGTGCTAATCAGTCGAATTATCATTGTCCTTCCTTATCAGCGCTGTTCATGTTAAACCTCCTATCCCCTTTCACTTTCGTTCCTTCTCAGGTTAACGCAGTTCATCAATGGACCAAGTCGACAATTTTACCAGGTATTGCGATGACTCTTAGATTTTTCCCTGATAATATGGCTACCTTGATGAAATCAATTCTACTCCATACACTGTCATAAGCGCTGCACGTGAAACTCATTCGAATGTGGTATTGTTTTGATACCTTCTTCGACAGCTCGATACTAACCCTCGTTCACTCTCCACTCTTTCATGAACATTTTGAAACTCATTTTCTTTCCGATATCTCGCTTGGTCTGCTGCAACTGCTTGAAAACCAGTGTCATAGTCGCTCATGGAAGAAGTTTTCCTTTACATTTTATTCAGGCAGAGAACGCCCAAGCATGCACCCACTTTCCTCTATGAAAATGCTGCCTTTGCAGCGCAAAATCGGCTATTTTAGTCCACAGCGCTTGTACGTAATAAGTATCCATTTAGAGTGAGGAAAAGATGAAATATGAGCGATTTCATGGCCATAGACCAGTTAGAGAACGGAGAGAATTGAGAGAGTAGTTGAGAAGCAGTTTCCTCCTCAAGTTTCTCATTTGGATAGGCTCGTCCATTTACGCACGCTCGTTATGCGATGTTTCCTTATGAAAGATGTAACGATTTCCGGATTTGCTCAGGCTGTTAGAATGTTTCCTTATGAAAGCTGTCCCTTTTTCTCGATCTATAAATGATACATTCTAAAGAGTAATGTTGCTCGTATTGTTTCCGTATGGAAGCTGTCATCCTCGTTCTGCTCAATATTGTAATGTGTTCTGCGATAATTTGTTTCCTTATGCGTATTTGTCAGTAGTGTAATGGTGCATTTCCTTATGAGAAATACGTCACTCCGTGCAATCTATAATTCTTACTCCCTGTAGATTATGAGATATTTCCTTATGGGATTTATCCGAAGTTCCATTATGTTTTCTCTTTTTTTTTTGATATATTATGCTTCAGACAGCGTAATGCTGTTCCTTATGGGAGCTTTTACGTTCCCTGTTCTAGACTCAAAGTATGGTATCTAGTCTAATGTCTTCCGTTATGCGATGCTTCCTTATGGGAGCGTTCTCTTCATCCTGCAGCTTTTCTTACTCTATTTCTTTTTTGGTGTTTAAATTTATATGTATCTCAATTTAATTTATCTGACAACTCCTGATACGATTCTTAATGATTTGCTTTTTTCATATTCAAACAACATGTACTTACCCTTCTTCACTCCCATATTTTCATGGTGTTTCTGAAACTCATTTCGTTTGCCCATTTCGAAGGTCTATTTCGGATTGGCATAATCTCAGCGTTTACTAACCCTGCAACTAATTTCGTTTACTCTCCGCTTGTCACATTTCGTGATTCTTCGCGTGATTTATGCTTGATTTCACATGTCATCGATCTTGTTTTCTCGTCTCCTCCCAGAAAATCTCGGAAAATCTCGGCGATAATGATCTTGAGAACGCGATCGCATGTTGAGATATTCTCTGGATCTCTTATTTTCCCTTATTTTTTTCTTCGAACAGATCGAGAACTCGCTAAACTGTAGCTCATATTTTTTTTCCATTGAAATCCCATTGAACGTTGATTACGCTCTGCCCAGTTTCCAATAGGTGCCAATCGTTATTCTTTTCATCGAGTGAGCTCACAAGAGCCTTGATGAATCAGATCATATTAACTCCATTGAAATGTTATCGCTTGCGTAAAAAACAGCTAACGATGCTTTTTTCCCTCATTTTCTTTCTGATCGGTCACTTATTTCATCGGTTGAATGGGGGTAAATATTCAAGTTCCTTGAATCAGTTCCTATTTTTCGATTGGTAACGTCTTTCTCTACTCTGAACACTCTTTCGGTAGTTAGAAAGAGCTAGACAGTGCAGGAAATCGAGAAAGTGAATGCTTTTTCCGCATATCGTATATTTTTTTCTCATCACGTGTTCGCATTAGCAACGCATTTACAGGAAGAAGCGCTTGATGTGGTAAAGCGTATCTTCGCCATTCCGCCTGCTCTATGCCTTCTCTGAATCACGAGAGACTTCTCCAAATTTTGAGACGAGCATCATTTTGCTAGTTAGCAGTTTTGAAATGCGGATAGCGAATAACTCTCCTCATTTTCCCTACTCTGTCCTTTCTCTGAATAGCGAGAGACCGTTCTGAATCTTTAGACAAGTAATCCCTCTCTAGTTATCGCTCTTTCAATACACATGGCGAACAATTCTCTCATTTCTACCGTATCTATCGTCTATCAGAGCATCGAGGGATACGAGGGGAGTGTGTAGGAAGTTATCACCTCTGAAGGCGGGAGTTTTCTCTGAAAGACGACTAATGAGCGGCCTCTGAATCTCCGGATTTCCCTCGTCTCTGATTTTATGTGACAGGCGAGTGAGTAGCTGTTACTAGGAGACGAGAAAGATGACGGAGAGGGGCGGAGGGACGTTACCTTCCTGGCTTAGTCCGAGTAGTTTTCTCTCGGCCTCATCGGTGTTCCCTGTCAAGCATATTTAACGTCTATAATTGCCAGCCATGCAAGTTGTTCGCTATGATCTACTCGCGTTTGAGAGGTGATATTTTTATCATAAGATAAAATCATTATCAGTTTCGGAAAGTGAACAACGATACTTCTTCGCACAAGCATTATCAGAATTATTATCAACTCTGGGCATTAGTTGGATAACAATGACAGGTGTTAGATGGTGGGAATAAGCAAACTCTACAGAATCATATCTTATCTGATTACTTTCTCACTCCTACGTGGCTGCTTTTCGCCGGATCAGACTGGAAATATTTTGCTTTTCGATCAAATCCTCTCAAGATCAGTTCCTAATCGCCAAGGTACCTACCGCGCCTCGAATGCTGACCTCTCAGTATTTCTATTTCTGCCTCAGGCCACCCTATTCCTGTCATTTCATTTCCTTCTACGGAAGCGCAATGTGTTGCATAGAGACTCTTGCGAGCATGGATGATGTTCCAATTTAGGTCAGATTAGGCTACAAATAATCTGGGCGGTTATTTCGGAATCTGACGCTCGAGAGGAACCTTTTTGAGACAACTAATTGCAATGATCTTAGATCCAATCGTGTTTTTTTTTGCAGACTCGCAATCCCGTCATGTTGGAGCTTAGCTTGCAATTAATCTCTCTATTTCTGATTCTGACGTCGACACTAAGGCGATTCTCAAGCTATTTCCGCAGCAGGTCGACCTTCTAGAGAAATATTATGGGAAACCCCTCAACCTTCTCATCTATGCATGCTCCCTCGTTTGCCACAATTGACGATAGAGTACGAAAGATTAATAAGACCGATGTCCCCAGATCATAAGGCTATAACCTCGCAAATGACTTAGCTCTCCTCCTTGGGATCCTGGCTCTTTTTAGTCCATGCGACCTCTAGTTTTGTGTTATATAGAGTTTAGAGACTGGACCTGAATTATTCCGCCGTTTCATGCGTTGCTTCGCATGACTATGGGTGCAAGTCTCTTCATTTCTCATATTCTCTTTGATACCTCACGATCCAGTGTAGAATCGGAAAGTGCCTGAAGATTCGTGACTAGAATCTTCTGGTCGTTGATAGAAAATTCCATGATTGACGCTCTGTACCTCCCCTTGCGTGGTTCCTCCTGAATCCCCGTTGCGACTGAGGATGCTGAAGATTTTAGACAGGTAAATTCTTTCTAGCCATCATTTATACGGTAGCATGTCCTTTCGGTCATGCCACTTCGCTCGAAAACCCTAAAATCGAATGATGTCTCTTGCCTGTACTTTTACCTTAGCATCATCATCCTATTGGAAAATTTAGCGGCTAGCGTTCTCTTGTAACCGCAACATCGCTTGATTTTGGCGAATTTTGGTCGTGCTTCACCGACGTTTTAGGGGTTTTAGGGTGAGGGTAGACCTGGGGTGGCCCCTCATTTCTGCCGATGTTGGACAGGCATGCTACATGGATGCACCTGTCACAATGAAGCATCCAATTAGTCTAATTTTCTGACCACACACCAAATATCTCTCGAATCGCGCGCAATTTCCTGGTTCATCAGCAAGCATTGGAAATGGAAGGAGAGAAAAGAGTAAATAGTTGCTTGCTCTGGTATTACTCTCCATACAAGGGAAGGCTTGCACGAAATGACTCTCCTCATTTCGCGTGCTCTCTCGCCTGCCTGACCGGTGATAGAGCAAGTCTATTGAAGAGACCATTTCTTGCCAAGCCTACTCCATACTCACTGGCCCTATGGGCAAGCATAGTGAGGAAGTGGATTCTCTCTATAGACTAATGAGTCCCTGAGATGGCTTTCCTTTTTCACTCAAATTTTTATATCCTGTACCTGATCTGTATTGCTAAAACTCGTCTAGAGTCTCGATCACGTCTATTGAGAAGCCGAAATTTTGGAAAAAATGAAGAATTTGTTCGCGATGATCCGCACTACTTCCTGGTGATTTCTGCCATCATTTCCCCTCTTTGTAATCCGATTTCGTGATGTTGTCTCCTGCATACTCATTGTGATCATGTGTCATGATCATTGGAATAATATCTATTGCTTCTCTGGTACGCTCAACTTCTGCGCTTGGATGTCGAGATTCCTTGTTGTCGAAAGAAACGAAAGAACAAGCATTGTTTTCTTCTCATTGAGCGTTCTTGAAATGAGCCGACACTCTGTCTGGCTTTCCGGCTCCAGCTTTCATAAGACTAATTGCTGCAGTCCATCCAAAAGAAAGACGCAATAGCCGGGATTGGGTGCTCTCTCATTTTCCCGTGCTCCCTCAGAGTATTCGAATTGGCAGGAAAGCAGGACGAAATATGGGATGGCTTGGCTTTTTCCCACGTTCTCTCGCTTCTCTGACCGGCGTGAGAGTGCACAAATAGAAGAGAGCATTCGAATTGGGCAGAATCGAGGGCGAAAAGGCGGGGAATGTGTCTGGGAATTTTGGGGCGGTAATCCGGTGGCCCTTCGCTTTCGGCAGAAGTAGTGCCTCCCTTCTCCTCCATCGACTGCTCTGGGGCATTTATTGATCGAGAGATCAAAGATCAAGTTTCTCTGGATTGTGAGAAGCCAACATTCATGAGAGTACTCGAGATGAGGTGAGGGGTCGCTATTTGTGTCACCGAAATACGCAATAGACGCTTATAGAAATCATGAGGACTCGTTTGCATAAGTGGCGATCTGTAGTGAGATTCTTTACGCGATCCCCTGTGTGTGTAGTTCGGCTAGGTTTCAGTATTATTTCAAAAGTAAATGGGGATGAAGCAAAATGATAGTGTTTCTGCGCCCGTGGGACGACCTCAAAAAGAACTCAAAAATTCTGATGAGAGTTTTAGAGATGAAGTGAGGGAGTAACTGGTGAGAAGTTATTCTGGGCAGGTAAAAGTATTCCTGAAAATTCGTTTGCATAATTGTTATGCGCGCTCGTGCGTAGTTTGGATATGTTTCAGCGATATTTCAAAGTGAGGGAGAATGGTGTGGACTGATAGCTCTTTGGCGATTATTATTCTAGAAAATTGTACAATGATTTTACTGCCACTTTTACTTTCTCGCGTCTATCAACAATACGAAACTGAATTAGTGTTCGCGATTAGATACGCTGCAACGTTACCTCAAGCGTGCCATTGCTCATCATTCAATATTATTTTCTTTATTCATATCGAAAACGACTAATAATCATTCATTATTAATGAACAGAGCCAATCAATTCAACGATAACTGTATTCTACCGTACCCCTACCGTACCCCTACCGTACCCTACAGTAACCCCATCCATTGCAGGGTGATGTCGCATCCGGCGCCGCCCTTCAACGTGGAGGACGCGAGGTTTGCAGACTTCCTGGTTATATCTTGGAATATAACCTGAATGGACTATTAGCGGAACGATAAAATGTCGATTTCAGAAGCTACGACCACTTTGCGGACATCTTCAGCCAGAGCGCGAGCACTCAAAGAAGGTGAGTATCTTTATTCAGGTTGTCCGAATTAAAAAAAACTTTTTCTCTCCCTTTTTCTCGTCTTTTCATCTCGAATTTTTTATGCTCTATATTTTATCAAAGTGCACCTATCAAAGTGACTTAGTGTTAAGAGTATGCGAAATGGAGATTCGAATTTTTCACTCTGAAAGCACTATTGATGACGATCCAAATTACTATTTTCGAAAGCATAATTTCGATACAACAAGATAAGGTAACCGAGTATTATGGCAAAAGGTAACGATAAATCTAAAAAAAATGCGAAAAATATTGTGCTTGTGATTGGAGTGAGCTGTGTGTAGTGTTGTTTCAGATTTCTTCAACAGTCAAACAATATTTTTTTGAAAAATAATCCATTGTTTGTCGTTGTTTCTGTGGGAACGGCTGAGCAATGATACATTTGTTCAGTAGACATTGTGTTTCTAGATATGGGTTTTTCAGAGACGATTCTCATTATTTTTCTTGAATCTCATCATCCAGTTTTCATATTATTGTTTTCATGTCAGTCAGGAATGCGAGATACCTAAGGCTGTTCGTTTGGACTGTTAATTTACATGATTGGAAACTGCGAGTACGGAAGAGACAAAATACTTAGTCTGACGTGAGTAGTAGCTTTTGAAAGCGACTGGATGAGACTTGAAGCGGACCTCTTAGCTCCCTCCATAGCAGCCCGAAAACAAGAGAGGATGCTCTGTATCTCTCATTTTTCGATATTCTTTCGTTTCTCTGACTGGCCAGCGAAAAGGCATAGTGAAGAGACGAGAACATTGGTCCAAGGCCGACTTCCCTCGGACTAATTACTAATTAGCTCATTGGTTATTCGAAGAAGCTCGGGGAGGTTTTTTCCCTTCCTTTCCCTCTCACAATGACTCCTCTGACTCTCTTCCATTCCCCTTGTCTCTCTCCCTTTCTAACTACCAAGAAATAAAGTGAAATTGAGAGAACAGCTCGCCTTTGTTTGGAGTTCCCCTCCCCCTTTTCCCAACCGCTGATTTTCTCGGAAATTATAGCATAGAATATAGTGCTGTTAGATGCTGTAATGATTAACACTTCACTTGTTCTTATTCTTGACTTATCAACTCGGGCATAGAGGGGATTGGTGGTTATCGTTTAGCCGTTTTCACAAGCATGCGTGCTTTTCCGCACTCGTTCCGGATTATCTGGGAGACTGTACTTGACGATTTAGCCCTCCTTGCCAGTTCCGCACTTGACGTGGGCTTCTGAAGGCTTACGAAGTGACGGATTATTCTCTAACTCTCTCCATTTCACCGGCTCTCTCACCGGTCAGAGTGACGAGATAGTACGCCAAATGAAGAGATGAACTCTCACTACTGATTTTCTCTGACTCTCCTCATTTCGCCTGCTCTCTCGCTTACTCTAACCGCAATGGTCTGACCGTAATTCAGTTCAACTAGGAAGCTTATCATCTCGAATCGCCTATCCTGATTGAATGCGTAAGGCATTCCCACACCACACACCTCCCGATTCCCATGCTCGATCTTTCCCGAGAGAAACACTCGTTTATTCCCGACATGGAGATAGTGATCTTCAAATTTCGCGCATACTTGAGATGTTTCGCACTCAGGCTCTTCACATAGTACTCTGTCTCATCAGGGTGATCTTATGTTTCATTAGGCGCGCCATTCAATATTCCAAACCAGGAACTAGCAGGGAAAATGCAGCTGCGTTCTCTTTTTTTTCATAGTAGAATATGCCTTCATACGCCCTAGTCTGCTCGTTATTTCACATTCGTCGAATTGCATGCCAATTCGCGTGCAACACCGCCATTTATTCATGGATCCATTTCATGAGGAATGTACTCCCTCATTTCGCCATGCTTTCTCGTTTTTTCTGACTCAAGAGATAAAATAGACCAGCATGGATCCATTACATACACCTTGAGGCGAATGTCAAGCATGGCACTCAAGACCGCGCTAGTCATACCACTCCCGTTTCCTGAGCGGGGGAAGGCCCTATTTTCCATCCAAACAGATAGATTTACTACGCCCGCCCACCGTAGGAGGCGAGTCATGAGTGAATTTAGTTAAATAATCCTAATTGTGAACGGATTTGATGACTTCTTGCTCGCTGGATACGGTAGAAGTTAGGTCTTCGATCCAATAGCATCAGTGAACCAAGACACCCCTCCTCCATGTTTATGCAGTAGTAAGCGTGCGGAATGCGCCTTAGAAATGAATGAGCATCATTCCGAACCAGGAAATAGGATATCCTTGCATAGTAGGTACGAGAAAATAATGCTTCGGGATGTTCCATTGGTTGCTCATTTATTGCTAACTTATCATTCGTGACCAGGGCCTTGGATATTATGGACCAGGAATAAATGCTTCTTTGGATCCCTAGTCCCTTCTGACATGGGTACTTTTACTCATCTTGCGGGTAATTCCAACCAGGAACTAAGATAGCGTTGTAAAGTATGGGCGACCAAACGACTAGCTTTGCAGGCTTACTTAGAATGGCGTAAGAACACGGAACGAGAATCAT
The DNA here is from genome assembly GCA_900490705.1 of Pristionchus arcanus. Lineage (NCBI taxonomy): Eukaryota > Metazoa > Nematoda > Chromadorea > Rhabditida > Neodiplogasteridae > Pristionchus > Pristionchus arcanus. The sequence goes on along the minus strand of LS487199.1, from coordinate 104,554 downwards.
GTACTCTTTACTGCTATTCCTGAGTTCAGCGTCACTGAGCAAATTCAAGCTGCTCTAACTGTCCAATTTTTCGCTATCTCTACTAGCGATAAAAAAAAGGAAGTGGAATACATAAAATCTTGGCGGAACTCTTGGGACTCTCCAGTCCAGAAAATTTCTTAGAAATTCAAGCATTCGGAATAAGGATGCACTGTATTGCGAAGTTCTGCGTCACCATTTTCAGAATGAATTAGAGCAGCTGTATTGGTCCCTTTTTCGCAATCCCTGCAGAGCCATAGAAAAAGTGCATAGAATAATTGGGATTTCCTTACAATTTGTAATGATGGCACGCCAAGGGCATTCCCCTGGAAAGAAGCATAAGAAATAAGGATGATGTACTGTTCCCTACTAGTGCGAAGTCCTAGGAAGCTGTGCTTGGAACAAGTTAGAGCTGCAATGTCTTTGCCTTTCGAGCTGGCATAACCATAAGGAAAATGACAGAATCTCGCATGAACCAGGGCAGTGTCTACTTAATTTCGAATGCGCTCTAGGAATAAAGCATAGGAAAGAACGGTGTACTGTTCACTGCTATTCTGCGTCACTGTCTACAGCTGCTGCTGTAGAGTGATCGGATTACAAAACAAGTCGCCGTTCCTAATTGGTCTTAGCATACGGAATGAGTAGGGACAGTTCTTAGCGGTCTGCTACGTCATTGTTGCAAGCGCAATTTACAGCAGCTGTAGGGAAGAACGGTCTCTGATTCTTGCAGTCTCCGTGCCTAATTAGGGCTGTAGCGTTCTAGCGCTTGCGTCTACAGATCTCAGCATTGGAAAGGAGTAGGGCGTCCTTTGCCAGTTCCTAACATACTTGCTGCCTAACATGCGTCACTGTCTTGAGTAGAATTTATTGCTGCTGTAGAATGAACGGTATCTGTCATACAGATATATTTTATCTGTGTCACAACATCCTCACCAACTTCCGCGTCATTGTTGTTAGCCGCCAATTTGCAGCTTCCTCTGAGACGCTCGAGCTCGCGCTCAAATAATACGGAACTCCCCCAAGGCATTGTATTCGCCTGCTTGTCTTCTATTTTCTTGCTATTCATCCCCTCTCTCTCAGCCTATGCTGATTGTCTACCACAACTTTTCTGACACAAATTTTTTCCTGGTCTCCGTCTTAAGATCCTGAAAATTGCGAACTGTGATCCCAGGAACGCTTTCTTCATTTTCTTATTTATCCCTGCCCCTTGATGCAGTTTTTTAAGACTAAAAACGTTCGGGGGCTAAATAAAAAGAAAAATACCCTATTTAGTCCCCAGCCGAGCATTTCTGGTATTGAATGCCAAAGAGTCCAGCTTTATTGCTTGCTCCTGAACTTTTGTACACCATTTCATCAAGGATCCCCTCCGCTAGAAATTTCCAGTAATAGTATGTTTTTGTGCGACCACGGATAGCCTATATTTTCTATTCCCCGGCCACTCTTCTCATGATGCGCTCCTACCACTGTCTAGTATTCTTTCATTGTTTTTCAATGAATACTATACACGTCAGTCATAATTCCACGGGTGGTAAAGGTGTATCCACGTCAAGCGATTTTATAGTCGTACGACAACGCTTGATGGGACACACCGGCTGTTAGACGGACTATAATACGTTGCGGTCCAATGCTTTCTAGGGTAGGATACCTTCCGCGATAGGGAGTGCCTGAACGTAGCTCCTTGTCACACTTCTAATGACGCGCTCCCACCACTGTCTAATATTCTTTCATTGTTTTTGAATGAAGCGTCACTCTAGATACTCCATGCCCTCTCAGTCCCATGTGTGTGCTCGCAAATCTAAACTCGCAAATGATGTTGCCTTTCATATTGATACTTACGTGTACTGTCCTGTGTTCTTCCCTCAACCAAAGCCGATTCATTCTGTTTCTCTAAAGATCCGTTCATGTCCTCTATTCTTCCATGAATGCTCTAATATTCTCTCTCCCTTATATCATGCCAGCCGGTATTTTTTGGGTGCTTATGAACCCAGTACTTCGTTCTTTCTGACGATGTGCATCTCCTTCCAAGCTAATTTGTTCATTTTTCACTCCAATTTCGCGGATGTTCTGAGATTCTATGCCAAAACTAAGTCAATTTAGCCTACAAAATGGTCGTTTACGCTCTAGTGCCCGACGTTAGATTGGAAGATGAGCTGTACGGAGAAGGAGAGGACGATGGGTAAGGAATATCGTAACCAATCAGCTACCGTATCAGACATACAGGAGATACCGTAATCTTGAAGCTGCAACATCAAAATTACCACTGGTAAAATCGCTTCCACGGCAATTCCTTCTAAACAAACTGCGTGAGACCGTAGAATGAATCCGTAACCACTAAACTACCACATCCTCCGATTTACAGTCTTGGAGATACCGCAGCCTTGCAGTAATATTTTCAACGTGACCTACTGACTCTTGCGTGCGACTTGATACTTGGGGAGTTATTCATCATGAATTTATGACGGTCTTGTGCCTTCCAGTAGCCTCCAGAGCTCGAAATATGGACTACCGTCTCCTCATTTCGTATTCTTTCTCGCCGGCTAGAGTGACGAGAGAGTGTGCGAGTTGAAGAGACGGCGGATGAGCTCCAGTAGCCTCCTATAAAATAGTACACAGCGAGGATTGGAATGCAATCGCGAGTCAGCATGAAATAGGGGATCGTTGACCGGGGTTATGACATTCATCAGAATGAAGAATACGCCTCTTCATTCCTCGTGCTCTCTCGTTACTCTGACCGGTGATAGAACACGCCTAGTTACGATACACTACTCTTCTCATACATCAAACTATTTCGTTTCCCTCACCTGTCAGAGAGCATTCGAGATGAATTCATCATTCTGACCGCACGAAGTATAATGCACTCAAAATATGCAGAGTTATGTAGCTCCGAGTATGAAATATTCTGGAATGACTCTCCTCATTCTTTACACTTTATCGTCTGGGCTGCAATAGGGTAAGCGTAACTACCGGAGTTATGATGCTCTGACGTGCATCCAAAGATATGGCCGGAGATATGAGGTTATCGAGGGCGCCATAACTTTCCTTCCACTGACACGAGCAACGATCGGGACTAGTTGGCATGTATATAATTCTTCCCTCATCTCAATTCAGCACCACTTCGTAACTCGAGAACCAACACCATCCTAACATTCGAGATCTTGACTAATTTCTAATTCTCTTCATTTCCCCTGCACTCTCGCTTTCTCTAGCCGTAAGCGTTCCGAGTACTCGGATCTAGAACCTCAGGCAGTGAGGATTTCATCCCACTACTCGATGTAACTCGAGATCTAACACCATCCTACCATTTGGGTTCCAAGTATTCGGATCCAGGCTAGAACCCAAGGCAGGATTTCCTCCCACTTTCCTCTCAATGTAACTCGAGAAGTGCCAAACATTCCCACGAATTTCGCGCCGTTTGTGCTGGAATTCAGCCTGAATTTATACGCCAGTCCGTTCCGAATATTTACTATCTCAATTTCACAAAAACTCTCTTGCCTCTCTGCCGAGAAGCGAAGGCAGTACTCGAATCCAGCGGAAAGCGAACCTCGCGAAAATAAGACTTGGCGGCGGCATATTATTGTTCGCTCCTGTCACTTCCTTTCCAGGCACTGGCCGCCTTTTCCGGGCTTTAATCTAAATATTTTGCAGCATTTCCTAGATTCGAAATCGGTCAGGAATGCTGGAAAGCAATAAGCCACTCTCCAACGGGCAGTGAGTATTGTGGAGTTTTTCTGTTAGAATAGGCTGCCCAGAATTCACTGTCATTTTCTCAAGCTACTTCACTTTAGGAATCCCTGAAACACATTGGGAGCGCCACATATCTGTCTCCAATGATAAACCCTTCCCTATGATTTCGGTTCTAGAGCACCCAAATGTGGTTTCAACCAGGTTTCGAATGCTCTATTCCACGAATTTCGCATTTTATAACAGAGAAAAGAAGACCGCGATAGACGTAGGCCGATTCCCGGGAATTCCACTTAGTGTCCGAGTGGGTTTCTTGTTTTGGGAGGTCTATCATCGTATCTATTTTCGTGTTGGGCCGATAATGAGTATGCCAAGACAGACTTCCTCTCGAACTGTATCTACTACAGTGGAGAAAACAATTGCTTGCTGCTTTATTTCTGTTTCACTGGGTATTCTTTTGGGTATATGTTTCCTTTGTTTCTTCACACTTCGTCCCATCCCGAAAATCCTTTTGTTTTCCTCCTCACCGCGTGAAGTGTTTCAAGCCCCAGAGCTTTCCTAGAATGTTCTCATGGTTTCCTGAATCGAACTAATGCGATGAAACTCCAATTGGAAGCAATTTCCGGAGGCCAAAGTTCCGACTCTTTGCAGCCTAAATAGCAACATTCCGAGTCCAATTCTGGCTACGCGCGCAGGTGCATTTGTGCTTGCGTGAGAGCTAGTTATTTGCCTAATTTTACGTCGTCTCGTGAGTTTCCCAACGCTTCGCGGCAACGTAAAGCAATGATCATGAGGTAGACTTTGTTTGTTTGCTTGCGTTTAATTTGGGGATTTAAATGTTCATGGTAAACGTGTCCGGCCAGCAAAGGATCACGCAGGCCTCTCCGTATTTTGATTGTGGAAGCAACTGTATCCTATTTTAACCGTTCATGGCAAAATAGAAAAAAATTCACACTCGGTCCTGGCTTCTCCGAAAAGAATTTGAGAGGGGAGACACTCCTCCGAATTCTCGATATCGAGTTTTGGTACGCTTCGCGGATTCCGTTGCGTCAATAACAGTGCACCGAAGAACGGTCACAATTTCTGTTTTTGTACCGGATTTCGAGAAAGGGTAGAGGAGTTCTCCCTCTAGCACGAAAGGTCGTACTACTTCCCCGAAAGGGTATCGATGCTGTTTATCAATGCCCTTACCAGCTACGATTCCATCCCTACGATGACGATTTCATCCCTGCCAAATACCGGCAATGCCCGATATCGCTTCAAGAAGCGGTCAAGGATACAAACAAAACAGTAACGAAGTCTCTCCATAACTCGTATTCGCTCACCGGTTTGTGGAACTCATACAAAATGTGTGCGAGCTAGCTAGCGAGAATTTTTCGCTGCGCTACGAATATTCTATGCGGGAAAATCCCTGCCGCTGTGAGGTTTTGTTACTCGCTTCGGTCTGTTTTGCCCGGTTTTCTCCCCTCTTTCTTCGACTTCGTCAACGTTGAACAAGCCTTCTGGAAGCCATCGTAACTAGACTCTAGTCTCGATTGGTCCTGATCGAAACGCTTGATGCTCCTGTAGTCGTCCTTCATCACTCGACCAAATCGTGACTAGAGTCTAGTCCCGATAGAGATGGTCTACATGCGACCGCCCACAGGGTAAGCCCCATTTTTTCTGGGCCTTATATTTTCCAACTGTCCAAATAGGCTGACGTCCTTCCAAAACGGGCCAGTGTGTTGTGGTAGGTTACAACTTCCTGGGTGCACAAATTTCATTCATTTCCAAGTATGTGCGAGGTAAGGGGCGGAATAAACGAGACTTGTGAGAAAACAAGAGAAAATCATCATCAGTTCGAGAAAAGTTCTCAGTAATTGGCCGCTTATTCCCTTGTCATCATGATTATTCACTAAAGCTTGGTTACTGTACTGGACTCATCACCTCTGGCTGTATGTCTAGAGTAAACCCAAGCTGCAAAATGTCTACTTTTTTATACACTTTTTCATCTTTCTGACCGGTAAAATAGAGTCCAAAATGAAGAAACGTGTTCTCTCCTCGCCATCCTTATCACATTGTAGCCGCGTCACATTGCGGGTTGTTATTTCTGGCTCGAATTACGTCAATTCCAGCGGAATTTCAGAGCTATCGGGATATCCGCACAATTATTCTCGGTGAAATTCCGGGAATTTCTACGATTTATTCGAGATCGATTTGTTATTTGAATCCCTTTCCTCTTAGAGGACACGAAATTAGCACGCTTCGATACACTCAAAGCTCAGAGATGCTCATCAATTTTCGTAGTCTCTGGCTTCTGACCAGCGAAAGAGTAAGGGAAATGAGAGAATCCGCATGACATTTGGGAGAATAGATTGGGTGTTTTGCACACAATTTCGAGAGAGGACTTATCTCGAGGACTCCATCGCTAATGCCGCAACTCGTTCGAACTCTCTCATTTTTGAATGATCTCTCGTTTCTCTGACCTCCATGAGTGTCTGACTCTCTCCATTTCCCATGCTCTCTCATGTTCTCTAACCGCTGGAATGCCTAATACCCTCAACCAGTGGTCACGATAGAGGCGAAATGAGATCTTCGAGACAGATAAGAATTCCCCCGAGGAGTTACGAGAGTAGTTTGGACCATTGGTCAACCTCGCTCTCCTCGTTTTCAATGCTCTCTAGTGTCTCTGACATTTGGTGCAAGGAGTAGTATGCAAATTGTGTAGAATCTTCGGCGTCATTCATCATTTACTTCTAGTAGAAACACTCCCTACTCCCGAGAGTCTCATTTCCTTCCGTATAATCTCGGAAACGCATCTCGTTTTCGGATCTTTCTTCGTAATTTAAAAACAGCACTACCTATCACTATCCCATCACTTTTTAGTCCAATAGCTCCTACCGATCCTGTAAAAATGAAAAAAATAATAATTCCCGATTTCTTTGTCCAAGACGTGGGCTGTCAGAATGGATATCCGGCTCGCTTGATGTAATGTCGCTTGCATGTCTTGCAAATGTCAAAAATGCAGCAGAGATTTTTCCAGTCTTCATTCCTCTTCCTTGATTAGCGGCATTAGTTCTACTGTGAGATTCAAAGCCGTAGCAAAACTAATCGACGGACAAGGATGTAGCTAGAAAGCATCGGAACACAAAAATAGAATGTCATGCTGTGCCAATTTTTGATGAAATTCGCTTTTCATCTCACTTTTCCTATTGTTTATGAATGCAAATCACAATTAAATCTATAAAAGTAAAATATTCAGTGAAAAAGTGAAGTAAAAAGCGTATTTCATCAAAATTGGCACAGCATGACATTCTATTTTTGTGTTCCGATGTTTTCAAGCTACATCCTTGTCCGTCGATTAGTTTTGCTACGGCTTTGATTCTCACAGTACCTTTACCATTCCTCTTCCGTCTTGTTGTTTGTTCTAATAATTATGATAATATTCTCAAATAGGGAAGTGCATTTGCTCCATTATGGAGGAGGAAACCTCATAATCTCTGCGTCTTTTCCGTATTTTCCGTCACTCCATTCCGCCCGCTCTCTCACCGGTCAGAGAACACTTGAGATCACGCGGAGTGAGGACGGCTTCACTATCTCCCCCTATCTCCTCCCTCTTCCCCTCAAGCCATCGCTATCCCATCAATGCGGCCAAACGATAGTGTTTATGTGGCGCTCTCGCTCGCCGATTTCAAGAATCTTCACTAGAAACTGCCGTTTGTGACCCCCAAAGTTGCACTTTCTGCTCAGAATTTTGCGAAAATGTAATGGTCCAGTCGTAAGATAACGCTAGGTGGAACCCATCCACAAGGCAGGCTGTCAAAATTACGCAAAATACGTGCGAATTCATTGTTCGCGAGCCCATTTGTACCCGCTCTCTGTCCCTTTCTCCTCCTCTAGCCACACTTCGTCACAGAAAGCCTGTCCGGAAAACAGCGAGTACAGTGCGAGTGAGAGCCAATCGGTGAAATGAATGAAGTCCCCGGCGGTTCTCTGGCTCTCTCATTTTCGTGTGATCTCTCGCTAGGATTGTCCCTGGTCATATACTTTTAATTATTATACATAAGGTTGTCATAATGAAGAATCCGTCTCTTCATTCCTCGTTGTCCCTCACTTGCCATAGGAACGAGAGAGCACGCGAAATGAAGAGAAATATTATTCTGGCATCCCTACATTACATTTTGCTCTATTGGCCGGTCAATTCTGAATAGTCGCCTTACCTGATATTGAATAGACTCTAAAAGCGGATTATCTGTGCGCCATGCTTGAGTTGTTCTTCACACATTTTCATGTTTTCAAAATCGTAGAACTGTTGTAGACCTCCTCTCGGTATGATTTTTCCCTCTCAGTAGCCAGGAAACAACAAAAAATGCCGAAGACTATACTCTATTTTCTAAAGTGGTAGAAAAAGCTGGCGGTTGGGCGGTTTCCCATTCAATTTCCTTTACTGGTGTGGGAGTCAGGCACGATTTCGCCGACTTGTACAGCCTCCCTTTCTTGTTATTGTCACTGCGTATAGGTTGATATGATTCTACCGTATCATTTGTTTGATACTTTGCTGATATTGTGCTCTGATAGTGCTCTAGTATGCGAGAAAGATGGAGAATGAAGAGACGGATTCTTCACCCTCTTTAGCCTCTTCAAGTCCTGGCAAACGTGTGCTTGAGTAGGGCTTCCAAGTGGGCTGAAAGAGACCTTCTCGGAGATTTACTTCCTCCTATACACCTTTTATTTTCTCTCTCGTTCCTCTTATTCTACCTAATACTGAAATATTCCTTCTTATTTCCATTCATAGCATGTCTGAAACTCATCCTTTGTGCAGTGTTTCCTTCTATTTTTCCTCTTGTAGATAAGAGGCCGTTTGCGAGAGAGTCGGACAAATCTGGAGGGGTTTGGCACAGCTCAAAAATCTCGATTCTCGGAAACTGTGGTTTTCGGGGATCTTAAGGGTGCTTATGACGATGGGCATATTCATTTTGCATATCGAGCCTCCGTTGGCTCCAGATGACGTCACGTCGAAAACAGTTTTTCTAGTTTTACTCAGACACTAGAAGAGCTAAAATTATGAAAGTTTGGCTACCGAAGTGGAACACCAAGCCGATCACGACTGACTACTTCATTTTTTTATAATTTTCAAAAATAATTTTGTAAATAGGAAGTTCTCGTAGAGTTAATTGGAAACAGAGAGAGTACCCTAGATCGGACCGGAATGATGCAAGGATTCCAACAAGTACTTTGGCATTACATAGAAACATCTGCATAAGGTTTTACGCGTAAAACAGTTAACCGTTTTGTAAGCGAGTTTTGCAATACTACCACTTTCTTACTGCCCTTGATCTACTTCGAGTCTCTCCTTCCCATTGATCGCTTCCCTCTTCCCAGACAACCTCTTCCTCTGACCCTCTCATGTCTGCACTCTCTTCCTTTCCCCTTATCTCTCCCTTGCCTCTCGCTAGGGGGGACGGGTCGTAAAGAGAGGAGGGACGTGTGGCCGTAAACAAGTGGAAGAATTGCAAAACTCGCTTACAAAACGGTTAGCTATTTTACGCGTAAAACCTTATGCAGATGTTTCTATGTACTGCCAAAGTACTTGTTGGAATCCTTGCATCATTCCAGTCCGATCTAGGGTACTCTCTCTGTTTCCAATTAACTCTACGAGAACTTCCTATTTACAAAATTATTTTTGAAAATTATAAAAAATGAAGTATTCAGTCGTGATCGGCTTGGTGTTCCACTTCGGTAGCCAAACTTTCATAATTTTAGCTCTTCTGGTGTCTGAGTAAAACTAGAAAAACTGTTTTCGACGTGACGTCATCTGGAGCCAACGGAGGCTCGATATGCAAAATGAATATGCCCATCGTCATAAGCACCCTTAAGAACCCCGAAAACCACAGTTTCCGAGAATCGAGATTTTTGAGCTGTGCCAGCTCTTGTCCGACTCTCTCGCAAATAGCCTCATAAGTCGATGAGATGTCCAAAAACCAGTGTGATATCTCCAGAACCTCCGCTGTATCCTCACAGTTATTGCGCCAGTTATTGTCTTTGCTCTGCGCCTCTTCGAATTGACTCGTAAAGAGACTTTCTCTTCATTTCTCATGCTCTCTCGCCGGTTAGAGAAGGCGAGAGATCAGGCGGAATGGAGAGAGTGCGAGAAGCATGAATCGTGAAGTGAGTCGTGAAGCGTGCCCGTATTGTGGGCATCAAAAAACAAAAATGTCAGATCCCAATTCTCTCCTTTTCTCCAAACTTGTTGCAATTCTTTCTACTGGACGGCTCGTTGTATCTATTGGACGGCCCTCGATTTGTATTTTGCGGCTTTGCGATTCTGATTTCCCGTGACCATGTTTCGAGACGCAAATAAGAGCATGACGCCAGATCGTCACTTCCCTCCTCATCCTCTGCCTCAGTGGGGCTTCTAGGGCTCGTCAACCTCGGAGAGTATGCAGTTCGGGTAAATGTGTTTCCAGGATGCTGTTCTAACATTTTTTTATAGTGTACTGTGTCTTCATGGTGAAAAAAGTGATGAATCAAAATGGTAAACTATTGCAAAAATCAGTCATTTCCTGAAGGAGTTGAAACCTGGCTCCGTGCCAGCATTCAAATTTCCCGCCTCATCCCCTGATGTTCAGGATCGCGTCGATCGTCGTCATCTGCTTCTTCGGAATTGCCGTTGCCGTCGTGTTCTTGGCCATCTGCCTGCTGGCGAGACTGTGCGGCAAAGCGGCGAGAAGCGTGCACCGCAAGCTGACTATTGACTACCGTAAGCGGGGATTATTGATTTTCAAATTTTCTACCGTAAACCGGTTATCAAAATTAACTATCAGGAATTATTCTTGAGTGATTGATTTTTTTCCTCACCTTTTCTGGCTTCTATTGGCTCTCTCAGGGCATTTACAAATACGATCAATGAGTGAAACATTTTTGGGTGAGAATATGGTGAACCTCGGCACAAACAATATTGGTGCTGATGATAGAAGTCTAAGCGTGCACCGGAAACTGATGATTGACTACCGTAAGCATTGATCATCAATTTTTGAATTATTTTTTTCTTGAATTTCAGTATTTTTCAACAATTTCCGTGTCGACGATTGAATCTTCTCGCATATTGCCCAATAACATTGAAACATATCTGAGTGGGAAGAAGCGCGATAAACTTTTGCATAAATAACATTGGTGGTGATGTGGGGGAGAGGTTTCATCCCTGGAGATCTGGAGATTTGGCTATTTGGGGGCTTCACGTGAGGAAATCCGAAAAGTATCACAATCTTGTGCCTAGAATCTGCTCAAATACCAATCCTGAAGCTCATGTTTATTGATCATTGGTCCGTTTTCTAATCACTGATGTTGCCAGATCCGGTAAGAATCAGTATCTGTGATAGTTGAAAGATTGTGAATAATTTAGAAGATAAATCAATCGATAATTAGCCACCTACCGTAATCGATAATTACCGTAATCAATCAATCTTCCGCTCAGGAGACTGCCCGGATCAAGTGCCGCACACGAAGCGCGTCTACGAGATCCAGGCCGAGGAAGGAGTCTACAATCAACCGCCCGACCCACCCGAGTATGAGGAGGTACGGTAGTTACGGTAATTGTTATCGACGACTGACTTATTTCATCAAATAAGCTTGGTTAGTTTGAAAGAAAAATACAGTGTCTCCTCGGTGAACGATGGCTGATTTTACATTTCACTTGATTACGGTAGTTGATCGATAACTGATTTTTTAAAATCAATAATTACAGCTGGAAAACTGCGAGCCCGTCGTGGAGAAGATTCCGAAGCAGGGCAGCCTGAAAGATTTCCGGTTGGTATATTTCACCCATATTATGGTTGTTAGGGTGAAGAATTCGCCTCTTCATTCTCCCAACTCTCATCTGTTAGGGTAACGAGTGAGACAAGAGGAATGAAGAGAGGTATTCTTCATTCTGTAAGCCTTATTTACAAGATCTCTGCTTGACATTCACGAAATTTATGTTTGGAAACAGAGCTCGAGTTTGAGCCCCTCTTTTTTGAGTGATCAGTTACTGATTCCTGGAGAAAAACGGTGGGAGGCTCACACACCTGATCATTACAGTCTCTAATCAGCTCCGTTTTGTTTTGAATGAATGGTGTGAAAATGAGACTGAGAAAACATGATGAGAAAATATTGCGTCAATCAGAAGACACTGATACAGTATCTGAACTGAAGAGATAATGACGTCACTCGTTGCAGGAACTCCGAGGAAAGTCTGAAGGAAAAGGGAGCAGTGCCCGAGGCGAAGAAGAACAATGCGCCTTCGGTAAGATACCGTAATCCTAATTAGTCAAACTATTCGGCCAAGCGCCTCTCCTCGATTTGCATACTCTCTTGAATGCCTAGACGGCGAGAGAACATTCGAAATGAGCGTGGAAAGATACTACCGTAATCATTATGGTCTAATTGTAAACAGATTGCTGTAACAGAAATCAAATCAATTATCTGCTTCTAAATGGTAACATCAATTGACTGCGCAGCCAATAATTACTTTTCGACTCCCTATCATGAGAACAGGGAAATCTGAATGTAATCCAGCACGTATTATGATTGTTGTAGATACGGTAGATTCAATGATTTGGATGTTGAGAATATGAGTGAGATGCAAGAAAAGCTAGCAACTTTCAGAATCGATTTTTTTCTTAATAATCAATCTGGCAGGTGGCAAATCGACAACGCGAGCGTGCTATTCACAAGGACTCTGTGGTCGCAAATCTCAATCCGTTCAAGCACAAAATGAAGAACCAACTACCGGAAATGGTGTAGATTTGAGCAAACTAAGAGCTCTTATATGCCCCATTACCGTCTTTTGTCACCCCAATCACAGCTGTATCATATCGCTTCGACTGTGGTGTATCTGTAGAAATAGCCCTGAATCGCTAACCACACCAACCAATTATCAATCCCAGTCTAGTTTCAATGTTTTACGTCAACGAGTACTTTCGACTTGAAATCATGTTTCCGTGTTACGGGCCGGCTTACCGTGTGAGGAACACGCTTGATAAATGCATATTTTAAACAAAAAGAACGTAAAATAATTTTCAAATATAATGCATGAAATTTGAATTTCCGGAAAGTACGGTATTGAATCAGGCGCGAAACCACTATCGACTTTTTGCAGTTTGTTTTCGAAACTTCCGGTTTCAGTCGATTCCTTGCTTCTTTTTTCAAGTTTATTTGAATTTTCTTGACTTCTTCCTATTCTTGCAATCGTCTTGATCCAGTTCAACAGCCGATCAAACGTTTTCCGGGTGTTCCCCTTCCCTTTGTGATTCTTCCTTCCCAATCACCCCGCGCACTTTCCATCGTTTGTCCTTTGAATGGCGTTTAATCTGCTTAATTTTATTGCCCGTCCACTCGCCGGAGCCGCTCCCCTTTTCCTCAAAGCGTTCCCCTTTCTGATTGTGTGGGTGTGACTAAATGCTCTGAGTCACCGTGTATAGATGCGCTTCACGCCACATTTAGTAGTGCGCCGGCTAAAGCGAATAGTTGCCTCTCATCTTCCCAATTTAGCTGAAACGCGCGCTATCCGTTCCCGCGCTCGTTCAGGCATATAATTGGTGAGCCGAGCACTGATAGCTATCGCTAGCTACCTCTCGAAATTGAGCTCGTCTAGGGCGCTCCCGTTTGCTAATCTGTATCGCCACGCGCCGTTGGAATTAATCGCGTTGTATTTTTGGATTTTCTTCTCGCCAAACTACAATCTGGTGTGATCAAGTCATTAACCGACTATTTGGCCCCATTAACTCATTAAATGTCGCGTATTTGCAAATCGTCTCTCTTCTCTAGTGTGTTAGAGGGGCTCAGGGATCGCGCGTGTAGAGAGTATCGGGAAGTTAGCGTGTTGTTGGCTCGAGAAATGCTTACGGCGCATCGGAAACACTGTTAGTTCGTAAAGGGAAGCGATCACGGCGTACCAACGCTTCGTGATATAGACGGCCCCATTAACTCATTAAATGTCGCGTATTTGCAAATCGTCTCTCTTCTCTAGTGTGTTAGAGGGGCTCAGGGATCGCGCGTGTAGAGAGTATCGGGAAGCGATCACGGCGTACCAACGCTTCGTGATATAGACAACAATGCGAATGTACCAGCGCTCCTGTTGATTTTTGTATTCAATACGTAACACAGCGCCAATTTTAGCTTAATGTCTCCTCAACCGTTCCCGATTTAGAGCTCGATCACCCTCGTTAAGCACCCGCCCACTCGAGCTCACCAGATCAGACCACTGTTAGATCGTGAGACCAATAGTGCGTTGTCGCTAGTCCTCGCGTTCTCTCGTCAGTTAGTCATCACAATTGTGCTCAGCGATGCTGAGATTCCAACCGTACCTTCGCTAAACTACGATCAGACCTTTGACATCTGGGCGGAATGTGGTGAGACTGGTAGACCACGAGGCTGCGTTCGCGAGGTGACGGACGATACACGTCATTTTTCTTTGTTTTTCGCAGCCGTGACACTTGAGAACTTCCGCCTATCAGTCAGAAAAGCAACTGAAAAGTGAGATCTCGCGCAAAATTGTTGTTGCACTTTAACGAATCGGAATTTGTTTCGTTGCTGCTCTGTAAATGATTTCAGTTAACGATCATGTTCATTATTAGAGATGCTTATTAATGATATGTGTGCTTATTTTAGTTTATACCCTCTTTTTCATATCGCACACGATTCCCTGTGGACACACAGAGGTCACTCAGCGTCCCCGTTGCCAAAAGAACTACGCGCGCTCGCGCGAGAGTCTACGCACTTACAGTTCCGTTTGCTTAGCAATCTTTTTGCTGCTACCTCTTCGTTTTGCTTGCTCACTAATGGTGCTTCCACGTCGACCGCTAGGTACTTCTCGCTCGCTTTTTTCGTGTCTGATTCTCGCAATATAGGTGATCTATAGTCCTGAATAGCTGGTTAGAAGGGGAGAACTGTATACGCCCCTCCACTTAGTTCTCACTCAGCGCAGTAGACAATCAGAAGCGATATCGAGGAGTTGCGAGCGCGCTGCTCTGAATCACCTCCGCGCTTTCCGTTTCATTTCAGTGGTGAATAAGTTCAATATATTTGCATTTTTAAGCCGAGCGTGTTTTGAATCGCGATGATCACATTGTTACTTCGGCTTTTCAACTCTATGACGCTGGTCGGAAAACTGCGTAAACGGGAGTATCTGAGCTCATTACATCGGCTTCTTGAGCTTACGTCGGCTTACGCAGATAGTGATAATGAATAATCGCGGGAGAGCCGGATCGTTAGCCGGCCTTTAGCGCCGCTCAAAGCTCATTATCCCACGGCTATAAGACAGCAGGCAGGTGGGAACATGCACTATTTCTGATGCCTTGATCGTGAAAGCGCTCCTTCTGGTTCCGAGATTACGGTAGCCATTGCTACTCGGATTTCGACCTTACTCGGGTTACGGTAGCCGCGTGATCCGCTCGGGACCGCGTCAATATTGACTTGCGACCGTGCGATTCCACCGGAAACGCCGTCTGCGATGACGTATTTGCGGCCTGCTCAGGTGTTTTCCAGCCACGTTTTTGAATGAGCGAAAGGCCTGGAACAATGGGTTCGTATCCTCTTTTTCGATAGGATCTAGTAGATGAGACGGGACGAGTTAGTGCGGCGAAAGGGGAGAGAAAGGAGCACTGAGAAAGAACGTGAGAGCTGTCAAAAACGCGCGCTCGTCATGTCACATCAACGAGAAATTCTTGAGCTGATCCTGCCTGACCTCGTTTTGCAGTCTGTCAAGGGATTGAAAGAAGAGCGCACCCTCGCGACTCGCTCCCGATCTCGACGAGTCAGCTAGTTCAAGAAGTTTCTAGGCGGTATCGTGTTTCAGTGACGCTCTATTTCTGTGTGAAACGTGTTTGATATTGGGGGCTTGACCGGTTGATCTAATAATTGCCTGATTTTCACTGACCCTGAATTTGGATCTCATGCCACGATAAGTTGCTGGCTACGTGCGATTTCGCATAATGCGATTCCGAAAATAGTAAACATTGCGCAGCGACCCGTGCAAATTTCTCCGATTTCTCAAGATCGCAACTTCAACCGATTCCCAGGTACGGTAGTGATGCGTATCTGGACCAGTTATGAGCACCGTCCTCGGACAAACAACTCAAACCGGGGGTTCGGAGTAAGTTATGTTGAGTTTCGCGGGTTTTGCTTCTGTATTTTATAGGCTTCAAAGGCAGTGCGAAATCGGATCTAGACCTAAATTGCTACTCCTAACTCCCTCGCTGCCTTATTTGCTTACGCAGTTTTTGCGGCGTCCGGGGCGCGCGCAGTGACCTTACAGAGAGACAGAGAGATTGGAAGGGAATAGCCAGTCGTAAACCTTCGCGAAACCAATTCCCTACTCAGTGTGTTCCTTCCTAGTCATCATTGTCTCTCCATTCCACACGGTCTCTCTTTGGTACGCCATTCCCTCAGTGTTCCTCCCTAGCCTATTTCAAATTGTACATGCTATGTTGCGCCCCAATCAGACCACCAAGTGTTCGTTCACCAGCGCTTTGGATAACTACCCATTCGCTTACATTAGTTTTCGCCTCGCAGGTAACATTGTTCGATGTTTCGCGTAGAATAACTATACAATTGTCTACATTAGCCGTCGATTCCTGTGTAATCTTACTTGTTTCTTTCGCGATTTCCGCGATTTATCGATTGCTAATTATCAATCGATTTTTCTCCTTCAGGGGATGTGGACGTACCGTGTCCCCGGCTCATCGTCGAGCTCTACCGTAGCCCCGATCGTACGGTAAGTGGATTATTGATTTAAAAAAGGTATATTATTGATTTGTCCTCCCGAAATGTGGTATTGTGAAAACCAGGCGGTTCGCGGTTGCACTATGCTCATTTGGTCTTTTGAGCATCAACTTATGTGATACGAGTTCCAATCTTCTTCTTGAGTCCCAATTATCCATTAGCCGTTCCAAAATATGGTGTTGTGAAAACCTGTTGGGTTGCTGTTGCATCGGTTGGCCTTGATCTCAGAAAGTTCGGTTTCTTTAATAAATGACATGCAGAGTAGATATTTCCAAAATAACTCAATATTCGAGCTGTATCCCAATTTTTGATATTTTCTTGTCAATTATCTATTTTCAGGTTGTCGCTGATCCTGCTGGCGCTGCCGGCGTGCGGCCTCGCGCGCTTCCCGATCGAGAAGTGGGAGTGCGGCTCGGAGGGTACGGTAGTTTGATTGATTACGGTATCCATCCAAGGATACTTTTGTTTGAACAAAATTAACTGCTTCACTCATATTTCTGTAATTTGGAGTACGGTAGTTGTGTGCTACCGTGATCCTCATTCTGCCTATTCCAGAGTTCACCAAGTCGTGGTCGCACAGCGAGGTGATCACGCAGTGCCCGCACTTTGCAGGTAATATTTTTTTGTTTATTTAATTAAAAGAAAATACTGCCTGGAAATACAAAGACATCTATATTCGTCGTTCAATTTCTCGAAATGACAGAAGTATCATGTGTTCCTGAAACATCGCACCCCGCATTCCTGCTCGATATCAGTTTGCTCAACCCTTGCATCTATCTCACTTATCCCTGGAAACAGTTACAGCTGGGCACGCGGGTGGCATAGAAATGGCTCTACTCTGACGCTACGTTGAACTATCATGTGTTCCGGAAGCATCTTGTGTTCCATCGGGACATCAGTTTGCAAAACCATGTCAATCAGCAGGGAAAAATAGCTACTGCTGACAGCATACCCCCTGGTACACATGTGGCTCTATTGTGAACTGAAGTCCCAGCCAGAAAGTTCTGAACCAGGGAGATTAGGGTTTCAGTGTATTTACATGGTTCACAGAACTCCAGTGCATGCGATTATACTAATATTGCATTCTAATTGTAAGCTAAATGAAAACTAAATGATCCCTATGACCTTTGAATGAACCTAGTATGTTAGAAGTGTGCTTCTTCTTGGACAAGGCAGTTTTGGGATGCACCTATTCATGATATGGAAACTGCATCCCTGCCTTTCAGTCTGTCGCAGATCTCGTATGGTAAATTATAAATTACTCTAGTACACTAGGAGGCTACCTACTTTACAACGCACTTCCTCCCTCCTCCCTCCCCCTCCCATCCCCTCTAGTCTATCTATCGCCATCACGTGGGGATGATGATGGAGAAGTTATGAGAACGCGAGAGCGGGAGAATGTGGTGGGGTACGTCATTCGGAGGATAGAGTGCTCTGCCTATCTATCCCTGCCGTGCACTGGATCTCCTCGTTTTCCCTGATCCCTCGCCCCGTTTGATCGGTGAGAGCACTGTGTGAGAGATATTGTGACAGGGGAGGGTTCGAACGAAACTGATACGTTATCTCCGAGACAAGAGTGATGAGGGAAAATTTGAACCTGGGGATTTGTAGTTGTGCCAAGTATTGGTATGAGGTGTTTGGCATGGTGAGCTAATAGTATCAGCATAGGGGTATCCAATTACACGAAAAACTGCAATTACGGTAATACGTATATTGATTTATCGATTTTTCTCTTGCAGAGGAGATCAACCACTGCTGCGTAGTGCACGACGACTGCTACGGTAGAGGCAAGGGCCAGAAGCTGTGCGACGACCAGTTCGACGTCTGCAACAAGGTACGGTAGACGGCGGTTGATGGATCGAGATCTGAGTTTATTTTCTGAAAATACTGTAAAGTGCACATGGCTGTGATGAACTTATAGCTCGATCTAGTTTGAAAAATAATTAAGTAAAATAAATTAAATAATAAAATTAATATGTTTTTAGAAAGTGCTGGAGGGAAAATGATCAGTATTGAAAAAAGTATAAATTGTTTGAATGATTTTTAAATAATTAATTTAATTAATTAAATAAATGTTCAGAAAGTGCTGGAGGACACGCGGGCCGAGCCGTGCTCGACGATCATCGAGCTCGCCTTCAGCATCGTGTCCGCCTTTGGAGAATCGGCGTACAAGGCGTCCGCTAACTACACTGGTGAGTGTATGGGGTATGATACGATACGATTATCGAATATTACTAAAACAAGTTCACTGGAATGATAGCTCTCGGGTGGAAAGCGGGTTAGTATCAATGAATTGAGAAGTGTTGACATTGTTGTTTTCAAAAGGGTGAACTGTGGTTGCATCGATCTGATATGTTCTGAGAGATGTGGCCTGCACAATCTTGGTGTAGGCCGATGCCGTAAAATACTTATAATATTTATACAAATTAATCAACTTTATTAATTAATATTTATACATTATTAATTCTCAGAGCCACCCGAGTCGTCGCTGCCGCAGCTGTGCCGGCCGGAGAAGACGGTCGGCGTATTCTTCGACTACCTCTACCTCTCCTGCCCTACCATGAAGAGTGAGTACTATTGTTTTTTGAAGGTGAATGGTGTACGGGTGCGTGCAAATTACGCCGGGTAAGAGAGGCATGGGTGTCTTCATAGACTATTTATCCTGTTCTGCCAGCATATTGGTGATGCCAGCATATCCGTTTGTCTGTATTACAGTCAAGAGAAATTGTTCCTGTATTCAACCTCCTGATGTATAGAAGAATTTGGGTCGTTTGAACTTTCGGACGCTAATAATAGTAGCTCCGACAAATTGAACTAAGTGTAAATATTAACGCCGGAGTAAAAAAGTGAACTAGCTGTTAATTTGTTGTGGCCGGCAATGTTTAGTCTGGCGAAGGCATTTGATTAGTCAACGACATTAACGGCACTAGGCACAATCCCGGCGCGCAGATTGGATATGATTAGGCAGCGTGTATAATAAAGGATAGTCGTGGTAGAGCTGGTGTATTACAAAATATATATTCCGGAACATAGGAAAAGAGTGCAGTTGGAGGTGGCCGAACGCTTACGATCAGTATTGAGCGTGAACCACCAACTCCAGGTTTTCCGGGGGTTCAAGAGTGAGTTTTCGGGGGTACAAATGTGAAAAATTGATATTTTTCGCCTAATTGTTGGGGTTTTTTTCCAATCGCGGGGGTACACACTAAAGTTGGTGGGGTCGCTCAACACTGCTTACGATCCGTACGGTGGTGAAGCAGCAGACAGATTAGCGTTGCGCATATTGGATATGGCTGGGTAGTATAGCCCAGCGCCAATCGGGCTTGGCTATGGAACTTGCAAAGAAATTCTAATTGTTAATGTTTTTTTCTTGTTGCAACCTGTGAAGTCGTGGTTTCACGAGTGTGCCAAGAACATTCTGAAATTGGCTGTGTGTTACTCCGAAGATCCTTGAAGAATAACAAATAAAACATATAATTTAAATAGCCTAATTTATTTAAATAATTTAATTTATTATAAATATTTTTTGAGAATCGATCTCGTCGTGCTGCGACCAGCTGACGGTGTGCCCGGACCTGCCGCTCGGAAGGAACCGGACTGGTGAGTGGGAGTGTGGGGGGGGGGCGGTAGATATGGAGGGATTACGGTAGATATGAAAATAAATGGATGGACTGTGGGCGAAGATAGGCAGGTCAAGAACAGGATCGGTGAGTGGGAGTGGTGTGGTTACATTGCAAAAGATCGTGGTAAATGATGAAAAAGTACGGTAGATCGAAATATCGGGTTGATTCAAAAGTTTCGCTACAAAATTTCGATCTGCGGTTTCAACCTCTCCTGCCTTTCCTAGTAGAGTTACGCACCCATGCTTTTCTGTATTTGAAATGGGGTTGGATACTCTCCCCAGCTCACTTCACTTGAAAGATATTTGATTTTCATGGACGACATGGCGATGAGTCAAAGTTATTTAGTGCGATAATAACGCAAACTCTTATTAAAGATGTCATTCATTTTCCAGATGGGACAAGACAAAATCTGAACCTCCTGCGTGAAGGCCATTCACTGGGCATACTTTTAAAAATATGTTCACATTCCTAACATGAAATCCCATCTAACAGCAATGGCTGAATCCGAAATCCTGTGCAATGAAAAGTGGAATATTTTAGTTTCAGTCATGTTAAATTCAAACCGATAGCGATTGATACTTCAGTTATACCGGAATATAAAGGACTATCCCTTATGAGTTTACACTTTTATTTTGAAAGACATGTGGCTTCGCATTCAGGGTTTAGATTTTTCCAAATTCGGGAATTGAGTTTCATCCATCGAAAATGACACTTTTGAAAGTTTCCTGCTCTCCTGAGTGTTTCGAAAAATATTCAAATTTGATAAAATAAATCATCAACCCTTGCCCAATGATATCTCAACTTGGCTTGATTTAGAAATGATCTGTTTTGAAAATAAAATATTTTAATCATAACCATTAAAAGTGGCTCTTCTCGCATACAATTTAAAGAAATATTTTTTACTCATGTATTGAACATTTTTAAATGGACTCCAATATATGCTTGTGATGCTTGTGTGTCCACCTAAATATTACCAAAAGGGATTTCTAAATCAATTGAATATACCGCAGCAATATCCAAATATGTGTTGTAGCGAAACTTATGAATCAACCTAATAGATGCGTGCAACAAGTATGTGAGCAGCGCGTCACTATCAATGGATCTTGTAGATAAACTGCGATCACATTAGCGTTTCATTAGTAGCCCAAGAGATGCACAGGCGCTCTAGTGCCGATCTTGTGTGTTAGTGCAATTGAATTTTTCCGGAATATTTCCGTCTATTCGTTCATGAACCGGAGATTTTTGGCTGCACTGGCTCACTATAAAGTAGCAAATACTACTTCTATTGTTCATGTCTTCGTCATCGAGTGCAATATAATTCACAATAGCAACATCAAAATAAAAACAACAAAACAACAACAATCTTTGCAGAGTGCGCGAACCGTGCTATGCGCTGTCTCGTCGCTGCGCGTGCCGACGAGCATCACGGCTTCAACGACGGCCACTGCGACAGGGCACTGGACAGAACGAGGAAGTATCTGGCACTCGGTGAGCGATTACGGTATCAGAAGTTAAGTATGGTTGGATTACGGTAGTGAGGAGAATAGGGTACGGTAGGACACTAATTGTAAGAAAGAACACTGGACAGTGACAGAAATTACTCTAAGAACTGCACATTATCTAGCGGTCGATGATTATGAGAATACTGTAGAATAAAGGTAGGCATGATTATGAGGCATGATTATGAGAATACTGTAGAATAAAGGTAGGCATGATTATGAGGCATGATTATGAGAATACTGTAGAATAAAGGTAGGCATGGCTTTTAGAGAACACATGGGAAAGGGCTGTTTCAATAATACTATATGCAAGTATTGCCTGGGGTCGATCGATAAGTTGTGGAAATCTAGGATATATTCGGTCAGATATCAATCAATATTTCAGACTATATTATGGAGGGAGGTGCGCACGGTTCGCCGAAGAGCCAGCACGGCCCGCCGCCCGCCGACCTGTTCGCCAACTCGAACCAGGCATTCGTCCTCCTGGTACGGTAAATTACGGTAGTCGGGACAGGGTAGTGTTGACGGTACACTAGTGTGATAAAGTATAATGCTGATTACGGTAGTAGTACAACGGCGTCGTGATGGGTTACAGTAGCACTGACTCGAATATCGATTGATTATTGATTCAATTTTTCCAGATGGTTCTCTCGATGATGTGCGGTCTCTGCCTGCTGCTGGTCACCTACAAGTACTACCGTCTCCGATCGCAGAATAACGAGCGAAAGTACTCGTCGATCACCCTTTCTACCGCCTGAATTATCGATTGATTATCGATTTCCCCCCCCCCCCCTCTTCCTTCGGGTTACGGTAGCACATTCCTTACCCATTTCGCATTTCGCATTGTACTGTCCCGTTTGTTACAGAGCTTTATATTTGCAGAGATATATTATACTATCTAATTTTATATGCTAGCGGTGCAGCCTTCCCTTCGCAAGATAGCAAAGTAGAGTGATATTGTTATTGTAATTGTGTTTTCGTTAGATGCTAAGAAAATTGGTAGGTCACACACTTTCTCCTGTTTTCCATAGATTTTATTGTGCCCCAAGCCCTTCCGATTGAGAGATATCTTGATGACACCATTTTTTTTGCAATATTGCGCTAAATTTTCTCAACTCTTATTAGGTCTCCACTCCTATTTGTGTCCCTCCCGCCTTTCATTGTTTCTACCTAGAATCCTCCCATTTGTCCTCTTACAGAATATCGATCGATACCCATTCAGTTGTTACCTACAATCACTGATCTGCCAATGATCTTTGATCTTGTTGAATGGTATCGATCGGTCTCTCCCCATTACCGTATCCCCAGGAGTTGGCTCCCAACGGGAATCCTTTTACCCATACAACCTTTAGTATCTTTTGTTGTGATACTTCCTTTTCTTCCAGTTTTTACCTGCTAAAAATCTTGAGATAACTCGGATGATAGTAGGTATTTCTCACCACCACAAAGTAGGATTAGCTTATTTTGCATTACTTGCTCTTATTATTGTTATTGTAACACATCCTATCGTAATAAGTTTCCGCATACCCTGTTCGTTTTACCGTACACTTCACAGATTTTTCTCTGGAATAAAGTGATAATTAATTTCATGCTGCAATATAAGAGATAATGGTATCTGAGACGCGACAAGAAATAGTGTTACGATGAGTGGATTACGGTAGATATGGGCTTCAACCATATTGAAACTTTGTGTGCAGATTGACATCCTACCAGTTGCAAGGGAAGAAACGATTGAGAAGCTAGGGATAGTTCCGTAGAATCAGACACGGTGATTTATTTCTGGGTAATAATATTTATGCTAATCCATTGAAAAAAGATGAACACACAAACTCCCAATGTGACTAAATCTATTCAGTGAATAATTTACCAAGATCTCCCAAAAGAATGCTACTTAACTAGACGATAAGAAAAGGTTTTGTTTGGCGAAGGGTTGGAAAAAACGGGCTAGCCAAACCGTTTGCGTAACAAAACCATTTCGCGGAATAGTGAACCGCTTATCACATTTTTAAAATGATACGATGGTAATTGCATTCCTACTAAAATATTCCGCGCAGCAATCGCGTTGGCTCCGCCCCTTTTCACTTTGTTTTTCGCGATTTCCGCCTACTTTGACTTTTTTCCTTAGTTTTTATTGATAAAACTGGATTTCTGGGATGGTTTTACACTCGTCAAGCATCAATTATATATTTAATTCTTAATTTTAAGCGCGGTAATAGTTTAATAGCAATTTCGTTACGCGCGGAATAATAAACAACTTCGCGTCAAAATGTGATACGCAATGGAAGAGCAAATGGTTCGCTTCAAATCGAAACTTCTTGCGTTCAGTCAAAGTTTGGCGGAGTATCGGGATCGTCGATGATAATTATGCTGTATTCGTCGTATCTCATTTCGGCTCGTCCACTGCTGTCTCCCGTTTCATCATCGTCCTGAAATAAACGTTGCAATTTTTTGGAAATTCCTGGCCTATTTCAATGTTTTGGTCCAAACAACTGGTAAGCGAAATTGCAAATTAGTAACTCTGTGTGAAAATACAATACAACTATGCGTTTGTTTCACGATGCTAAACGATTTTAGGCAATTGCAAAGTTCCGCTTATGATTTGCGTAGTGGAATGAGTGAACTCGCGATCCTTGATTGAATACCGGGTTGCTGGTGTTTGATCAAGACTCTGATGCATTTTTCAGCATCGGATGAAACTAGTCGCTGAATTTCCGCTGCATGATGGTTCGTTCCATGAATTGCCATTGAAAACGGTCGAAGAAATTGGCTAAACAATTTTTTGATAGGATATTTGGCAAATGCGGTCACCGTGAATCAGAAGTCATCACTCCTAGAGCAGCGGAGGGATTCAACATCTGAAAAATGAATTTGCTCAAATTGGGCTCAAATTGAATCATAGCTCACCAGGGGACCGTATGCATCACGTACATCTGGAGCGTGCCTTGCCGCCGTTGATCCCACATTTCCTGTCTGAAAACCATTGGCTGGACACATCTGCTGTACTCGAAGCTACATAGTATACATATTCCCTGACATCATTCTTCCACCAGGATAAATTAATCTCTTCATTCCGCGCCTTCTTTCACCACTCTGACCAGAGAGAGAAAGTGAAAGCGCTTGGAATGAAGCTTGGAATGAATTCATCTCGACTACCCTAACCATACCGTTCTCGCTGGAGCCAATGCCACAGTTCCATCCGTTCCCCGGATTCCTCTCGGGTCCAGATCAAAGTCCGCCTGAAATTAATTATAATCCACTTTGAAGATAAATCGGGCCGCGAGAGTATTGTTATTCGGTAATTTCTGGTACTCACCATAGCACGCTGAAAGCCTGGAAGGATGTGATCATCGACAGGAAAGAGCGGCTGCCATGTAGGCACGAGAAAATCATCATATCCGTATCTGTGGTATCCACGGGCCCCCAATTCTGAGATTCTATTTAAATACGCAGAGGATCCGGATCCATAAGTTGGTATGTGATTAGCATAACTCGGTGATCGGGATCTTAATCTCTGGTCCTGGTTCCCATATTCCGGATTTCGAGTTACGGTTCTTGGATTGCGATCAAGACTCGGAGAGCGTCCATTCACTGAAAAATATAAGCTTACAATTGAGAAATATAATTTCAGAACCTACCGAGATCATTCATCGAATCTACGCCATTCGGCCCATAATTACGACCCTCGCTCAATTGGTGCTGAAAAAAACGAGGTTGGTAGGTCACAAAAGTGTCTTGAAAAATATTGCTGTTCGAAAATTTGTAGGACTCACCATAGCACGATGATAGCGTGGAAGGATGTGGCCACTTTCGGGAATGAAGGGCTGCCGTATTGGCATCACAGCCTCATCATAGTCATGTCTGTGGTATCCATGGCGTACGTAACCTGGATTTCGGTTCCCAAACGCCGGGGATCTGGAACCATAAGCTGGAGATCGGGATCTGGATCTCTCGCCCTGGTTACTATTCTCCGGGGTTCGGAACCCGGCTATGGCACAGCGATTCACTGAATGCATCTTTAAAATAATCAGAATGATGATAAAAGCTACCGTCATCTTGCACCGAATCTTCGCTATTCAGTCGATTAGTGCGATCCTCGTTCATTAGGCGCTGAACGAACCGTCTTTGGTAGATCTGAAATAGGGAAACCATAGCGAGTGGAAAGGGAATGCGGGAGGCATATGATGTCGACGCTGATCTAGGCTTATATATCCCCCTGCAGGGAAACAAGGGGGGGGGGGCGTAAAACTAATATGAAACGGGGAAAGAGCTGCTTTGATCGCACGAAGAGTTAACACCCCTATAGGGAGAGCGGGGGTGGGAGGAATGACCTTCCATTGTATTCTCGTTTCCCGCTGGCAGTTCAGGCATTATTGCACATGGATCAGCAGTGATTGCACGTAGATTCGGTAGTACTCCTAGATTCTTCGCCTACATTACATGGAGAGCGGGGGCAGGGGGGCGGAGGCTTGGAACTTCCATTGTATTCACGTTTTCTCTGGCATTATTGCTAATGCATTACTCTCTCAACAAAATTCAGTTCTTTATAATCACAATCCGCAAAACAATTCAAGGGAAATAAACTGTTTATCGACAATATTATTCTAGTGGATCCACTTGTTGCCGTTGCGAGACATGTAGTAGGATGCGCACCTGCAAATTTTAATCATTCATTAATTTTTTTTTTAAAATCAAATGTAATCATCTGTTTTTTTTAATATACAGCATAAGCTCAGTTTGCACTGCTACCAGTATTTTTGGAAATATGAAAATTGTGAATATGCCAGCTAATATCGTCGTAGAATTGATCCGAGGATCATGCATCACACACCGTCTCTGGGCCTGAACGAATTCATCCCACATGTCCCGCTTGCGAATCTCCTTCTCCAGCACCGGCATTTGACTACAATGGAAAAAGTGATTGAAATGGTGCTTTAAAATAGTCAAAAAATTATCACACGATTCATTATTTTGCGCACCTTTTGTCCTCACAGAAAGAGTAGTCTACTGAATCTGCATCAATAATGAACAAACCGCGTGATATAAGAGTACACATCCCTTCTCAGTTCACACTTCTTCCAGCATTCTTTTTTTACAAAAACCCGGCGAATTTCAGCTATGTTGCAGCCTATCCTTCAAGTAACCATTGAATATTACCGTGTGATAGATGAATCCCTTCTCAGATCGCACTTCTTCCAGTCCCAATATTTTAAAGCTTCACATGTTTTCCTTGCTTTTTGCCCCATTTTCCGCGCTTCGTTGGTTTTTTTGGTGAACTTTACTTTTGCTGATCTTACCGCGTAATGTAAGAATACACATCCCTTCTCAGGTCGCACTTCTTCCAGTCCTCCTTCTCCTCCTGCACTGCATCATCGTCGATGGCGATGCCGCCAGCGACGTTGCCCATCTATAATTAATTATCTATTTTTATTTATTTGAAAATGACATTTATAACTGCCTAGTTTCAGTGCAAAAATGGTGAAAGAAGCAGCATATAATCAGGGTGGAAATAATAGATCAAAAACGCTGTTGTTTGTGACTGACGAGATAAAAAAGCTAAATATCTCCTGGGGTTGACAAGAGTTATCGTGAGATTATTTTCCATTCCACTCGTAGCTGACCTTTGACGAACGATCAAAGGGGCGGAGAAGGGAAGAGGCCGGGAGGAGGCGGTAGATCAAGTGTCCTCCTCTCCCCTTCCTCTCTCGCAGACAATCAATAGCTCGCTAACCAGCACATCTCATTTGCTGAGCATTTCAAACGCACGATAACACAAAATGGAGAGGCAAGAAAAAAAGAAAGGAAAGTATACTCACTGAACCAAGATTCTGAGAAGAGACGAATAAAATCAGAAAAGCATACTCACCAGCACGGGAATATTCCTGATTTTGCACACGAGAGGGCTGCCCGAATCGCCCTGCGAATACATTTTTTATTATTCGTTTTAAAATTTATTTGATTTAATTGTTCGAAATACAAAAAAATAAAGCACTCTATTCGAATATAAAATAAAATAAGTTTCACTCTACTTCTATATGCGAAAAAATTTCACATAACCGATTCTCTTGCAGCTTTAGTGTGTTTGAAAAAAAACATTATCACAATTCAAAAGTGCTCGCATCATTATTGTATTTCACCATGGCGATTTCAACTTGCTTATCTTTCGTGAGTAAAGATCCAATGCTACTTTTTTGTGTTTCATTTTATTTGGGAAAAAAGAGCACGTGTTCACGGAATCGAATACGTTTCAAGCAGTGCGGATAATGGCATAGTTCTCTCACTCAATGATTCTTGAGGGAAAGACGGTTTGGAAAAATTCTCATACAATATTAAAATTTTCAAGATTAAAATAGCTCACATTACAAACCCTCGCATCATGGTTTTACAACTAGCTCATTGTACAGTTCTCAGGCAACGAATTTTGAACGAATTCCCCATTTTTAATAACTATACTGCATTATTTCAAACTCACATTACAAGCCCTTGCATCATTATCAATCGTGTACGTAACTTCTTCCTTTTGCTTATTTTTAAAGACTGGGGCGGTATTCTTTCGTCAAATTCGCCGTTGGCGAAAATATTTTTTTTTCGCCTTTCATTTCGCCAACCGCTTTTCTCGCGAGGCTGTGGGAGGAATGAAATTCGCCAGGGCGAAATGAATTGGGCGAGGGCGAAATCGAAATTTTCGCCCAATCGAGAGCCCCCTTCGCCCAAAGGAAATTTGAGAGATATTCGCCAAAGATTCGCCAGGCGAATTTGAAAATTCGCCTGGCGAATCTTAATTTTAATCGAATTTTGATTGAATGGGTAGGGAGGAAAGATGAAAATAGGTGACAATACATATCACATAAGATTAGACTGTCATGGAAGCGACAGTGATAATCCATGTCAGCCATGTCAGTGGAATGACAGTCTTATCACTGTCATGGTTATACCTTCCATGGAATGACAGTCTTATCACTGTCATGCTTATCACTTCCATGAAATGACAGACACACTGTCATTCTTATCACTTCCATGGAATGACAGTCTTATCACTGTCATACTTATCATTTCCATGGAATGAGAAATGACAGTCCATGATAATCAAAGGATAGCGGTTTCATGGAAGTGATTTGCTGTCAGTGATAATGAGAGTGAAAGAATGTTATTCGACGCGAATCATTCATTATTGAGCTGCGCGAGTCATTCCGACCGCCTCGCGTTGTCGTGAATGTCGAAAATGAATTTTCGCCCGAGATCGAAAAATTCGCCCAGCTCAATTTTTCGCCAAGGCGAAATTGAAGAAAGAATACCGCCCCTGGTATTTTTGTAACTCTGTTTATTTTTTTGAACTCACATTACAAGCCCTCGCATCATTATCTTACTTGACAACGTAGATCATTCCTCTGACAGTGTACATCTTGCGAGGGCGCGCTTGACGGAGGGGCGGATCGTAGCGGCCTTTCTCTGCAGTGAAAATACATTGCTTTATTGGTTTCCACTATTCAAAATACTCTAATCTATTCACATTTCCCAATTTTCACACACACTTTGTGCATAATGTCATTAACTAGGAAGAAAGAGCGATCAAAGTCAGTCGCCCATGACTTTCATACCATTCAATCCCCATCCCGTGATCGAGCAGCCCATCATCGAGGCTGGTTCGAGTACAGCAGTTTCATTAGGGAATATAGATGAGTCGATGATGACGGGTGCCTGCATGACTGACATCAAATGTTATTGACTTACCAACAGCGACACAAAAAACACAAAAAAGTTTTACTGTGAAAAATCGCAAAGAGGATGGAATATATGCTCAAATTCCTCACCAGCAACGTGTCGTACTCCTCCTCCTCACACACGCTAACCGGCTTGTCGAGGAAGATGAGACCGTAGTCATCAGCCTTGTCCGTGGTGGAGTGCTTCTGCAAGATTGCTATTACTTCACTAATATTATTTGTCTTGTATCTTTCATCAAAATACAAATAATAAAAGTGTGTATTGTGGAGTTCTTCAAAAATAAATGTACCAAAACATCTATGAATCGTATTTTCGCTGCAGTTATCTTTTTTGTGCAGACAAAGCCTACCCTTCCCTTCTTGAACGGGAAGTGATGTTTCTTGCAGACGTCAAGTCCAATAGTTCCCTCACTTCTCCCCTTTCGCCGACGTTTCCGAACCACCTTTCGGTCTCGAATTTCGCTTCTCTGCAGCCACTTTCCGGGAGTGGGCGCTGCTCTATTTTTGGAGTGAGTTCAAAAGAACAATGCAGAAGAACAGAACAATGGAATCGCCTTATTAGAAAGAAACATGGGTTTGGAGATGAAAAAAAGATTAGGGAAAAATATTGGAAGAGACTAGACATGCAAGATTCTCATGCGTCCTCATTTGTCCAAGGTGTTTTGGCATCAAAGGGCGACCTAATGAAGGGTAAAACTTTGTCTTTTTATTTGCAAACGGTTGAACTTCGTGACACCACTGTAGGCAACAGCAAACTTCCCTGAGCAACATAGTTTCTTCCATCCCGTTCTCTATAAATAAGCCAAATCTCCTTGCGACGCGCCGATTAATAAAAGATTGGGAAGCACATGTGGAGATTGTGCGTCATAATTCGAATAACTCGCACTGGAGCGCAACTCTCTCAATTTCACCTGCTCTCTCGCCTCCTCTTCCAGACTTCAGATTACTCTGTCCATTCTATATCTGTGTCACACCAA
Organism: Pristionchus arcanus; assembly: GCA_900490705.1. NCBI lineage: Eukaryota > Metazoa > Nematoda > Chromadorea > Rhabditida > Neodiplogasteridae > Pristionchus > Pristionchus arcanus. Next base: position 74,303 of record LS487199.1, on the reverse strand, counting down.
CATGGCACCCTGAGAGATATCTCCTCCTTTTGACTCATCTCGCGGAAATTTATCTTGGAGAAGCGCAGATGTTGCTGCGTCAAGTAGCACTAACAAGATGTTTCCACCTCCCATAACTCGTAGACTCACGATTTAGCGACTATTTGAGTGATTCTAGCTGTAGCACACACTACTGTGTACAGAAGCTAACGCGTCATGAAAAGTTAACATGATGTTTCCTTATTCCGTAAATAGCCATGGTTATATGCGGTGTAGGTCCGGAAATCATCAATAATTCACAAACATCAGTGACGAAAAAGGTGCGTAACTTCCCCTTACATGTCCTCTCGGAATTCCGTTTGAAATTCAGAGAAACATCCTGCTCATTTCGTGAGACGGACCAATTTTCTTGACGGAATCATTCATCAGATGCCATTTTACTTCCCAAGCAGGATGGGATCACTGTTTAGAGCTTTCTGGTGTCACGTGCACATTTAGCACTCGGAGTCTGCTAGTCATAGACAATGAACATATTGGAATCATACATGGAAACACCGAAGCATCCCAAGACTTCAAGAACGTTCATTCATTTTCAGGGCATTTCTAGCCTACTGCCCTTGAAGAGGTACTCGGAAGCACAGGATAACGTCCTCGGAATACTGAGGGCCTCTGCCTATTCCGCTTCTTTGCAAGCCAATCCAGTCTGTGCACTTGAAGAGGTCAGGGTACACCAGGAAGCTGCATGTCATTCCTCGAAAATCTGCAGGATCCCATTCTATGCAAGTTAATCTTTGCTACCCCGGTGTCAATACACACCCGGAAGCTGCCTGTAATTATCCTGAAATGCGATGACGTATGACACACCTTAGCAAAAAAGGAAGGACCAAGGACCAGGACTGGCGAGCCAACAGCGCTGGAACCCCATTCTCTGCAATTCAAGCTCTGCTAGTGTCAAGACACTACCGGAAGAAGCCTGTGTAATTCATCTTGCAATGCACATTGATGTCGCACGTCACAACACAGAGAATGGAAGGACCAAGGACCAGGGTTTGCAAGTCATCCAATGCAGTAATGGGGTCATTGAAGAGGTCAAGGCGCACCGGGAAGATGCTGTCATGTCATGCACCTAAAATCACTATTTCCTCGAAAGGAATAAGGGGTCCCCACGTGACTGTCTTTGCAAGTAAACCCCACCAATCCTACACTGCCCTAGAAGAGGTCAATGTGCACCCGGAAGGCGAATGCCACTATAGAAGAAGTACGTCTGACGAAAATTGAGCTCAAGTTCCCTGTCAATATCATTGTCAGGTTCATGGTTCATTCAGTGTTGGATACTGACACTCTTTGTAAGAAGATAAAATATTATAAGTTGATCCTATAATATTATAAGTATGAGTTGACAAGTTGATCCTCGCCCAGCGCATCTTCCAGCAGTTTCACCATCATTTCCGAAAATAATGGCAATTCAAATATTTTTGAAGGCGATTTTGGCGATAATTCTTTCCTGTTGCAGCAAAGCTTCCACCAAAGTAGAAATCGCCCTCAAATCCACAGTGAAGCACGTCAACTTTAATATTTCCGGGCCTAAATATTTGTGGCTTAGTAGGTTCAGAATGTAGGCTTAGAATGGAAGCTTAGAGTGGAAGTCCCTTCAAAAATAACAATAGAACAGAAAGAGAACAACATCATGACATTTAGGCGCGAAAGCCGGAAATCGCTTGGGGGTGGGCTAAAACGTGGTCGAATTTTGTGGTGCAATCTGTCTCTCTCAATTTCACGTGCTCTCTCGCTTTCTCTCACCCTTATTGGAGACATCTTTCAGCAATGTTCTCTTCTCTTCATTGTGCCTCATCTTTCATCAGTCAAAGAAACGGGAAACCATTGCAAAATGGGATAGACAGACCGTCTTTGGTGCAGTCTCAAGAGGAAACTACGTGTGAAATTACCGGAAGTTCACGATCTTTTATTCTTTCGTAGATTTCAAGATCCTCAAAAGAGGTTCGAGAACTAACGCATACAATATTATTGAATGTAGCCCTGACGCCATTTTTGTTATCACTAAACGCTATCTCACATTTTGTACACACGTAGAGAACTGATTGTACTGCCCACTTCTGCGTAATTACAATACAAAGTAATCATATCTCGTATTTTTCGTAGTTGTTTTTTTCGTAATTGAACTCCCAGTGGACTCCTACACACGTTTCCGAATACGAAACAATTATCCGGCATTCGTTGCATTCCCGGTATGTGTGTGGCGCACACCTGACCCTTTCCCGGCTCCCAGGCTCCCATAATCCCCGGTTCCCACCTTATTCCGCAGGTACCAGTCACTTCCCGTCCTCTTCAGCTCCGACTTCTCCGGCGTATCGGAGAGAAAATCGTTGAGTGTCACGACGAAATGGCCACTGAAAAAGTTCAGAAAGTGTGAATTTTGGTGAGCAGCACCCTCACATATTTCCAAGCTCAAAATCTTCCAGATCTACACGACTGTCAGTAGAGTGCGCATTACGGGCCGCCACCTCACCATTTCACACGCTCTCACACCGGTCAGAGAGTGTGGAGAATGAAGAGATCATTACCCGTATTTCGAACTCGCACGTCAGACAAAGAGCATACTAGAGCGAAGCATGCACGTCAATCTGACAGCAGCACTACGAAAAAGTACAAGGTAGTTCAGGAGTCATTTAAGACATGCTCGGGCAGTCCATTCTACGCAAGGGAACCAATGACTGTGTCCTTGATCTTAGTAGGAGAGCAAGTGCGACAAATTCGTCTCTTGATTCCTGGCGTACTCACAGGTTCCAGAGTGACGAGAGAGCACGAGATATAGCATGAGCTATTCATTCACCCCCTTGTTCTTAGGATTCTAAATTACTTCCTCGATGCCCTTTTCGAATATACATCATGAACATTTTCTTGTTTCTTTCTTGGACACTTCTCACTCCTTTTTCTGCCTTTTCTGTTATCAAATATCCTTGGCAAGTGAGCGATCGTGCTCGAAATATGAGCCGCCGTCTCTTCATTCTGCACGCTCTCTCTTCACTCGACAGAGGTGAGAGACTGCGCGAAATGAAGAGATGATAGCTTATATTTTGAGAAAAGGTCAAAGGCCCATCAAAGATGAACGTACTCCTTATCCGCTTTCCGCAAGCAGTGCCCAGCAGTGTGAATGATTCGAGGAGCGATGAGTGTCCCTGCAAGAAATGTCTAATTTTTCCTTTTTTTCCATATTTTTCTATCCGATCGTTCCGACAGAACGGTATCCCATTTAGTTTCCATACGCTTTTTTTCCTTTCTAACCTGCTAAAGCGCTCATCTAATTTCGAAACTATGACCAATGCTCTGTGATTGCTCTCTTTGACTTACCCAAATGGCATTAGAGAGCTAATTAGAAGCGATTCTGTTCAATAGATCTGACATTTACCACTTGCTTGTTCTAGAATCGAATCAGGGAGCTCTTTGGGACACTTCCAACACAAAAATATGCGGAAAAAACAAAGGTTTCCGGAAACTTTTCTGTGTCTTTGGGCACAAAATTGGCACTAAAGTTCGATAATCGGGAACAATTTAGAACTTTGAGTTTGGAAAAGGGTACCGTCTCCATATCTCACATATTCTCTCACAGCTCTGAATAGCGAGATAGAAAGAGATACTTTCCTGTTTTTCGAACTGAAACCGTTTCAGTGGTTCAATACAGTTAGGTGACGGCAAAATAATGTGCAAATCTATTTCCATCTCCTGCACTGGGGCCGTTTCACGTCATCAAACTGTCATGAAAGCAGTAAGCACAAACTGAATCTAATGCGTTGCATGTTCTATCTGATGATGTCATGTCAAAGGATGCAAAATGCAATCTATAGCGTTCGCTTTCGGCAACACGAGTTGAAAACGATGCTTTGCAAGCACAGTGGAGCCATACTTTAAGCATCTTCCAGACCAACCGAATTGATGGTACGGGAGTATGCTAAGGGAAGTATGAGCTACCGTACCTCCGCAATTAAACTGGTGTTGTGTGTCCGTGTGATAGGAGGCCATCCAACGAGGCGCTTGACCTGGAATTAGGTCTGGAATTCCCCTTCAACCCCCAATTTGGTTCTTTGTTCCCTGTCTTTCAGAAAACTTTCCTTTCTCAAATTACCGACCAGAAAACACGCGCGTTCAAGGCCCCCGGAACTGTTTCTGAAAGCAATTGTTTTTGGTACAACGAAGGTCCCGGTCCAGCAACACAATCTTCGAATGTTGTTTCCTTTGCCTTGAGTTAAATTTTGCGTTTTTGATGATATTTTTGATAACTTTATCTTCATTTTTCTGACTTTGGGCTTCTGAGCACCGGAACATGAGATCAAATTACAGCTAATTCCATAGGCGGAAATAGCGTCAAGTCCGCGTGATGTAACGGCGTGAAATATGTGAGTAATGCCGAAGTCTCTCCATTCTCATGCTCTTTCGCACAACTTTTACGCCACTATGCCCGATGTATGACTAGTCTCTGGATGACTGGATGACTAGTCACTCCGGTAATCGCATTGTTGATCGGGCTGTGTTCAACTTGTTTAGGTAGCAACGTGGTTACTAACCTTCAAGTGAAATCACCAAGTTCAGAGCTCCGAAGCGTTGTGTTTTCCAGTAAAATAGTGCGAAAGATGATGTGAATAGAATTCAGAAAGCGTGCACCATGATAACATGAAAATGCCCTGTCAAACACCTGCTTTCGCGCAGACAGTCTGGTTAGATAGGATAACTATTTCTGAATACGGATATGTTGAGCTCCTCATCGGTTGGAGGGAATATGATGTACTATGTGGAGTGAATCACAAATTATCCTAATAACCTAAATTGCACTAATGCACTATACTTGTCTATTTGCAACCAATTTCGAATACGCTTCACAACATTGATGTATCGCAACCTTGCCGACGTGCATCAGTGGAGATGATGCGAGTGAGTGTAAAAATATTAATAAATTAATCTGCAATCACTCACTTCTCTTCACCGACGACCCTCTCAGGATCATCGATATTCCTCCATGGAGAACGACGGCCAAGACGAGCAGTAACTTCATCGCAATGAACCGTCTTTGCTCTTCCCTTTCTCCTTTGTCAATTGAGCTGTCTCTTCATTTCTCATTGTTTCTCGCCTTCGCTATTCTCCACAATCAATCGACCTCTAAGACAAGCTCCCGACTCTCTTCTGTTTCCATCTTCTCTAGTGCTGTCTAACAGATCGACCCTTGAAGCTGTGGATCAGCTCTCTTAAATTTTAGTGTTCCATCGTTGTGACTAGCTCCGTTCGATCAACCCCTATCAAGCTGAATCATCCTTGTAGACATGACGATTTTCGGATGGAACCAAGCTTTTGCTCTCTGCTTTCCGGAGCGAAAATATCCCAGAAGGGTGTCCAAGGGGCTTCCTGAACGATTACAAAGATCAACTAAAGATCGCACAGAGCGTTGTGAGTTTTGGAGGGCTTCTCGGATCCGGTGCAATGATGAATCGTGCGATAATAGGAGATAGACAATCCGATGTGAAGGTAGTCGTTCTAAAAGTCGGATCGACTGAATAATTTCTATTCAGAGTAGCATGGTAGAGGATTTTCAGTCAAAAGATTCAGGCGGATTCCAACTTTCTAAAACAGGCTCAGAGAAACACTAGCCGCAAGCGAGGTTTGAGCTGCGCAAAACACCCTCGGGATACTGGGCAATAGCTTGCATGTCTCATTTCTACGCGCTCTCTCGTTTCCCGGATCGGTAAGAGTTCAGACACAATGGAAAATTGAAACACCTTCTTGAGGAAACGCGACACTTCCGAGAAACAGCCGGCCTTTTTTCCGACACTTTCAAAGAGCTGGAGGGAGTGCCCAGGTCGAATTCTCATTCGTTCAAAGCAGTATTTTCGCTGTTTAGGAGCAAATTGCATCGTTGGCTTCGGCTACGGATTGCTACAATTTTAATTTTGCGAAATGGCAAACTGTAAACAGTCGAGGAGTCATGGAAATATTGTCTCGAACATGATCCTACACGGCTGCTGCATCCCCGCGAACCGTTACTGTGCAAAATTTCTCGTGATATCATGCATAGAACGAGATAAACATTGAATTGAATTTAATGAATGGTTATTCCTAATTCTGCTTCCATTCAACCACCCTCGAGACTGGTTCATTCTAAATCGCCAGACCTTGACGGGGCCCAAACAGCTGATGAAGTGAATTAGCAATCGAATGGCAACAAGTTGTTCTTTGCGGGTCTCTGCCAAGTGTATCAAAAATCTTTTTTTTTCACTGTAGTGTTTTGTCTTCGAACCCACATTTCTTTGACTCCAACAATCATGTATCCCTCCTTGCATTTACAATCAAAATTTGTACAGCAAGTCGTTCTTCATTCTGCATAATTCAATTATTGCACGAAAAATAACGACAAGAAAGATGGTCTTGGGTGGTCCGGGCTCGGAACCATGGGTACTAGAGCCTAAACCACGGCGTACCAGAGCTGGTACACTAGATGAAAGTTCTGGATCTTGTTTTGTGTGTGGCACTCTACTATACACAAATGATGTACAGAAACAACCAAAAATTACGAACATTCGGCATAGGATAGGAAGAGAGGGGACGGATCTGTGTCTAAGCTCAATTGGTTACAGAAAGTGGGGGTATTGTGTGTGTAATCACAGATTGGAATTGTTGGGGAGGGGTGGAGGGAGGAGAAGGGGTGAAGTTGCGTCACGTTGCGTCGGAAGACGCCAAGTTGCGCCACGTTGCGTCGCGTTGCGCCACAAGACGCTTAGCGCCGTCGACGGCCGAAACCGCGCGCGCCCATCTGCGCTAATCGCGACAGGTTGCGCTTCTCGTTCATAGTGTCTCGCTTGGCCGGCGCTTGCGAGATTTGCGGAGCCTGAAATTAGGATTTTTGGTTAATTTTAGGCCATTTTTGCTTGATTTCAGGCCATTTTACCCCCAATTTCACCCCATTTCATCACCATTAAGAGGGCAGAAGCTATCTGACTCTGCAAACTGCGCCCCGGAACTTGCATCTCATATTTCACCCCATAATTTTCGAGGGGCACGCGAGAAGTGCACACAAAATTAAGAGCAGCAGCGAGTGTATTTGCTCAATTATGGCGGCTACGATTTGGCTCGCTTTAAATCTAAATTGTGTGCCATTTGAAATCCCTAAACGAGTTAGAGTGCGCGGCGTTTCCGGAGCAATGACCAAGGGTGATCAAAATAGTCTTTCTCGAGTCTGACTCTCTCCGTTTCGCGTGCTCTCTCGCCTGCTCTGACCATAGAGCCTGGATGGTGATCAAAATACCTTAGTGCGACCGGGTTCGTAGCTGGCCGTAGTCAACAAGTAATGCGATTAAATGACCAAAGAGTCTAGCCGAGTAACACGAATCATCAGTGTTTGAGTCTAGATGACTAAAATGTCTCTCATTGGTCTCTTGCGCCCTGTTGTTTTATTCCAAGACTGCATGATGACTAGTCCCCGTTGTTTGCGGGATGATTCATCCATACGCAGGTTCTTGCCGGGAAAGTTGTGCAGAACTAGGCAAAGCTAATCGAAAATGCACCCGCGCACAAAGCATAGGGCCAATTTGGAAGATTACCCTCCCTCGACTTCCCATATTTGATGATATTTCGTTGGATGAAGAAAGCAAGAGAGCATGGAAAATCGAGAGAGTCTGGTCATGAGGATTCTTCCACTTCCTTTACGCGCAACAATAGTGCTGAGTGGCTTCAGCGAAACAGGTAAACAGGGGGACGACTACAGGTAGTGAAATGTGAACAGATGTCGCACAAAACTCGGCAAATTTGGCAAGCGCGATCGAAAAACGATCGTACTTTGTAAGACCGATCACAAACCGGTCGGACTACATGACAATCTCTAAAGGGAGAGCTAGGAAAACCGAATTACCCGTCAAAACAACCTTCGGGGGACTCTGAATCTCTAAAGAGCCGTCTCTCTGCGCAACTGGGGTCTAAACTGGTCTTGTTTTGAGGTTCTCGGGTGCCACGAACCCAACGGACCCAAATGACGGTACCAGGAACCCAAAACCAGGAACCCAAAAACGCACCTCCTCAGTCTCCTGGCTCCGCTCGATGATTTCCCGCTCGATAGCGCGCACTTGGATCTCTTCAGCGACCTTTTCCAGGAGGTCCTCGAGGATCTCGGATTGGAGGGCGGCCCGATCTGGAATCATCATCATCCTTTTTATCCTGTTCGAAATCGCTCAAAATTTGGAAAAGCTACCAAAGAAGCTAATGGTTTCTTTGGTCTCTTTCACACGGTTCGACTGTAGAACCCTAGGATGGATTGGCGGTGGGGTAATAAGCTTAGAAGTTGGAGACTGTTGTGTTTCGATGACAGGGAAGACCTCTGCGCAATGAGTCAGTAATGCGAGAAGGCCAAGGACTAGAGTGAAGAACGGTTACTAGGCTACGATTGCTGAATTTCAAATTTTGAGATGGCTCGCTCAGTCAGGAAAGCGACAAGCGGAACCCCATTGGCGTCATTTTAAAACCGCGAGACAAATGAATTCTGTATTTGGAAAAGATTATGCATACATGCATCGCAAAATAATGTCTAGTTCTCCTTGAGAAGCTGCAGAAACTAAGACAGCAAATGAGCGAGTCTGGAGGATTGACCAAAATTTACTAAATGCGAGAGTCGTTGACATGTTGGCAGCAAATTGTTCGAGTGGCGAATAACGTAAAGTAAAGTATGTTCGATAGTGTAAATTTCAAGGGGGGGTGGTGAAAAAAACGCAAAAAATTCTCACCTCGATTACTAATCGGCACAGCCTGTGCCTGCTGCAACACCATGGCCGAGACGAAGAAGAGCACGATGAAGGTCGGGAGGGACATGATGTGGATGGATTCGGATGGGTTGGGGAAGACGACTTGGAGCCTCCGCCGGGGTACCCTGAAGATGGATACGGTAGGGATACGGTAGTAACGCACGGAAAAATGTTCAGCGACTATAGTATCATAAAGCAAATGTTGAAGTACCGGAACCACGAAACCAAGAGTCAAGAGCGAGAATGAGCGCTAGCTCACCCAAGGGGGTGGTCTTGTGGTGAATGAGAGGCGAGCGAGACTTCTGGAGGAGGAGGGGCATTAGCGGGGCGGAGGGGCGGGGCCTATAACAGGTAGAGGGAGGAGGCGAGGAGGGGGGGGGGAGGAGAAGGGTGCGGGGCGGAAAAATGACCGAGAGAACTCTTCTGGGACTATTAAGCGACGCAAGCAAGAAGGGCTGAAACTCGTGTGCAACTGCGTCGAAATTGGGTAAGGACCGAGACATTTGAGCAAAGAAGAGACATGAGGGCCCGATTTAGAGGAGGCATTCGAGAAGCCTGGGAGTCTGTGGGGGTGAAGGAGGACATGATAAAGTGACAAAAGTACATGCACCGGCCGGGTGTCGAACCTGGAGCGTTACCTTACTATAGTCTGTATTGACTCAAAATTAAACTACAGTCTGTGGTCAGCTAATTCGATTGACGCAATTGTTTCCGAGTACCTGGTTCTAATTATGGTACCTATAAACATGAAATGTGTCTCGTAACAAGTTAGTATATGTTTCACTATAGTCTGGCAATGCATTACATTGTGCAGTGACGCATGGGTTGAGTGGCTCAAAGTCCGGGCTGATGCTGAGGCATGTTACGCGGAAATGAACATTTGAGAAGTAAGAACAACCCACCTAATAGGGTATGCTCATCACAATCTTCTATCAACGATAAAACAGTATCGCGATCAGTCAAAAGGTAACATCAGTATGATTCGGCACATAGGATCCGAACTTTGGAGCGAACGAACGAACAAAGTGGACTCTAGACGAAGAACCGTCTCCCTATCTCTCGATTTCCTACCGCCGATAAACATTGCGACAGGGATGGTATGATTCGAACACCTCTAGCTGTGTATACGTGCGAAATTCAGTCGAAATTCAGGTGTTTTCGCATATTCGAATCGGAATTTAGATCGCAGCTGCATTACCTGCGTCAATCTCCGAGGCACACTGCAAAATAGCAAAACGCCGACAACCCCCACTAGATCTCTCCCATTTCCATGCTCTCTCGTCTGCTAGATCGGGTTAAAGACCTCGAGAAATGGGGAGACTAGACCAATTCACCACAAACCCCCTCAGGTTATGCATGCGAAATGAGCTCACAGTTCTTTGGGAGTAAATTTATCGCCCTGAAATGATGCAATGCGTAGAATCGGGCGCGTTTTTGTACTCGGAAAGGGCTTTATAAGTCTGGAGATTATAAGTCTGGAGATGAGTCTTTGAATAACCTCTCATCTCTTGCATGGAAAGAAGGCGGAATACGATAGCGCATCTTTCGCATGAAATGGACATTTTCCTCATTTCTAGCTTCCCTGACTGACGAGAGACCCCGGAAACTGAGAGTCTGTATCATCCCGGAATACGATAGTGCTTCGGGGAAGGCTTCCTGAGGGTTGATGAATGGAATGAATAGAGAGATGTCAAGCAAGGCGCGCATCAGCCTAGGTCTGCATTATGTTATCTCGGTAGGCGAAGTCATCCCAAGTAGGACTTTTAGGATGAATAACTCGTATCTTCGTACTACGTAGCACTGGTCAGAGTAACAATAGTGCATGCAGAATTGGAGTCACTCTTTGCTAACCCATCACTAGTCAGAGTACGCGAAACATGCTGGTAGTCAGGCACACTACATTAGCCAGTCCCACTCAGTAAAGAGAAACATTTCAATGATGTCAACTCATCAAACCCCCTCTCTAAAAGTAGTAATCGGGCCCGGTAGGGGATGGAACCGTGAAAAAGCAGGGGGTTTCCGATTTTTGGCGTTGCTAATTCTGTTGATTTGAGTCAATTATGACGACACATGCTGTGAGATGTTCCACGGTTCGTGCATTTCGGTTTCGGTTCAAAATGAGCGTAGCTACAAGGAAGTCTTGAAGTATCTACCTCATCAGTCAATTAACGTTTCTTCAAGAACGTGTATTTGGATGTCAGTAGTATTATTATGCTACAGACACTACAACTGTAACGTCTGACCGGCATAACTGTGGCTATACGTTACGGTTATGCCGGTCAGATAATAATACTACTGATGTCCTCCATCAGGACATGCGTGCAGGATCGAGAAACGTGAGAGTAAGAGTTATGTTCTGGTCTGGGTGAACCCGTGAATGCAACCACCTGTGAATCATTGAAAGTGCGGGGTAGTCTTGGACACCTTTGACAAGCTCCCATGTCAGACAGGGCGAGAGAGCGTGCGAAACTGAGAGAGTCAGACGAAATTCCACTCGTGTCAATGCAAAATAGCATCAAAAAGTGCGAGGAAATGACGCTGAGGTGTGTATTGTGGAAGCGACTCGGTCGGCGCACTAGATACAGTGCACCGCGTGTCCTAGACAGGGCCTTTTCCGGGAAGTACTGACTCGAGGGCCTATTTTTACCGTTTACTAGAGTTGGTTTGGGTGGTCGGTCTGACGGGTAAGAAAGCAGGTTGGATGGAGAGACATGCCCACATTGCCTGATATTTGCTGGCTAATGCGAAAATTGATCGATGCATGTAGACACTGATTGGATGCTCTCTTCAGGTTGCTTGCTATTTTGCGGCTCCAGCACCGGATCCGGTCGTAACTATCTACTGACGGCTCTCTTCGGTTACCGTACTATCTTACGGCTCCCGGTTCCGGTCATAAGGACGGATTGCCATGTCGAGCTGACTCAAAGGGACAGCGTGTAACGTCTGAGAATAACGGCTAAGATATGATCAGCTTTGTTACCCTAGCAATTGAGGGGGTTTGACCTCTAGCGATCAAATATATAGAAGGTACTCAGACCACAAGCTACTCTGGCTTCTGCCTCGAGGACTTTAGTCCTTCTTCATAGGTAGAATATACCCTCCGAATCGGCAGTGCTCTCTAGCTTGGTATCCAACATCAAGAATGGCAAGAAATTTCACCATTTCCTCCCCTCGAGAGGTGAAGAGGCTCCATCTATGGGCTCCTGTGAACGAGCCTTTTGCAAGGAATTCTTCACTATTTGCTGCCGAGCCCACGTGAAACGGAACCTGGGGCTAGAATTACCGGGGAGCGCGTGAAGCCGGGCCTAGCTGGGTAGAGAAGGCTATAGACCATGTGGAATCGAGAGGGTATCTCCGACTTTGCTCTATTTCGTAGCCTTCGATATTTGCACAGCATGACTGAAGAATGAATACGTCACGGCGATGGTCATAATTCGGGCACTGCTCTCTCAATTTTGAACACTATCTGGCCTCGCGCCCTTCCCCACACTTCCGAACTCGCAAGTCATCATGGAGGCCTCATGGGATGAAAACGCCATCACGCTTCGAGAATCGAGGGGGTCGAGCAACGTAATGCGAACATAATATGAATGCGAGCATTCGATATCCTCGTATCGTATCAGAGACATGGTATGAACCCTAAAAATGCTCAAAATGCTGTGGACACTCGAATCATCCTCATGGACGAGAATAACTCGAGGAGGGACCACCGATCGAGCAAAATATCGTCGCCACAAAGCAACGGCTAGAAACTACAGCGGCGTATACGTGCATGCCGCCAGCCGGAAATAACCGACACTTTTGAAAATGGCCGCGAAAAAGGCAAAACAGGTGGTCATTTTGTACTATGGGACGTCACAGCGCGCTCCCGCCACCGCATACCACCACAACAGGGAAATAGTACTGGAAGATCGTTTATTTTCAAGTGTTTTTTTTGGCAAAATTAGTTGTTATCAGGCTTTTCTTTGTTCCGTGTACGTAAATGAGATAGAGCATACGTCACAATCGCACCTCAAAACCAGTGCACTATGAAACCATGAATAGGCCATTCATTGGGGACGGGGATATTGTTTTTCGGATATCAACGAAATCTAAAGATCTCCCATTCCGTAATGAGGGCGCGTTGATCCCCACCTTCACGCCTCCACAAAAGTGGCCTGAACTAGGACCCTTGCATTGTTTTTTTCAGGGGAGGATGTTGTTTTCCGGACTTGAAAGTTCTCAAGGTTCTCATTCGTAATGAGCGTCAAACCACCGTCACACCTCCACAATAAGTAGATTGTACTCTCGAAAAGTCGTAACTGGGCTCATTTTTAGACTAGGATGTTGTTTTCGGGGGTCTCTTTGAACCAGGAATAGAGAGTACCGACGAAAACAGGATACGTGCGAAGCCAGGAATACAATGCATAGCAGAGGGCGACGGAGATTTGTAATGGATCGTATTCCGGGAATTAGGGAATTTGGCATCGAAGGCCAGCGGCTATTAATGGGGAATCACTGGGCATGGCAATCGGGCAAAGATGCTACGACGATACGATGGACATATTGATTTGAGCGAGCACCAGACATAGGGATCATTGTAAACGAAGGTAGCATAGTGATGAAGCCTCCAATTTAGAGACTCTATCTTTAAGAAGCAAGTCAACGGGCATGCTAAGAAGTCGTTGAAGGAAGAAGATAACAAAGTGATTCCACAAGCGCCTGTTTTTGCGTACGATCTACATGATTCGATTAATCTACCAGCTATAGTTGCAGCTGCATTTTTAGTAATGGGACGTAATAAGGCGGCATTTGACATTGAACAGAAAGTGATCAACAAGGATATATGAAGGTGTAATCAATTTGATTGTATTGAGCACTGGGGGGAAATAGCTACCAGGAGCAATGTTTCCGTCTCTCCATTTCGCCTTATATCTCGTCAGTCAGAGAAACGATAACGCATTTGGGAATTGGATTGCTTCCCGATACATTCAGCGAAATTATATCAGAAGCGGGCAAAATACTGGTGAGGGTGGATTTGGCGCGGAATTATGTCCGCTGAAAGATCATGTGGAAAGAGATTAAGCATACATCGGGCTCCGTTACTTCAGTCCTCGTCTATATTCTCTCGGCAGACGAAACAACACACGGAAAAAAGAGAGTAATGTTGCCAAGCCTCGTGGTGACATTGAAAAACGAGAGCAAAGACTCCAATGTCGTTACTCTCTTTCTCGCAATAATTTGATCGCGAGCTACTATTTCCGAGTCCACTCCCCGATTTATGCTCCAGTTATTACCCCTAGGTACACAACTACGGAAATATCTGGGGATGTGGAGTCATTTTTAAGCTAGATTCGCCGGGTTTCTTGCCTACCGTATCTAAGATGTATTTAGATATTTTCAGAATTTTGCAGAACGAAGAGCTAAGGAACACATTTCTGAGTCTGATTTCTTAATAAAAAGCAAAAGAAAAATGACATAGCAAGCGCACAATGGCCGAAAATCCGTGAGAAGGATGTAAGGGATGTATAAGGGATGTTGTTGAGAAGGATGTAAGGGATGTATAAGGGATGTATGAAAAGGCTCACGCCTTCTCTATACGTGGGATGGCATCACGAGGAAGTCTCTTCATCCAGCACTCTTTATCGTTTCTCTGACCGGCGAGATATCAGGCGAAGGGAGGAGACGGCGTGGGCCTCCTACTCTGAGCAAATACATGCGCGGCAGCGTGAGCAGTGGTTATTAGCGTTATTAAGTCCTTCTCTGTCTCTCTTAAATCATTATGATCTCTAGGTGTATCTGACACATGAGGGATAGGACTCGATGAAAAGAGGCATCTTGACGTGCAAAAGCTGCCGTGCATAGGGTAAATGATGCGTAGGTGCAAAGGGTTCAATCACTCATGTCTAACTTCCACTGTGAAAGGTTCATGCAATTCGAAATTGCGTTCTTAATCATGACATGACTAGGCTACATGCGATACCGCAGATTACGAGCACTGGCAAAACACGTAGCATGCCATCAAATAGCATTGTTCAGTCATTCCAGAATACAGCAGCTGTACCCATAGCAGCTGCTGATTTCTAAGGAATAATGCGACAGACACATTACTGAGAAACAGTTGTCATTTCCGCATTCGTGCGTATCCAAGAACTGTCCGAGTGCCAAATAACCATGTTTTCAGACTGCAATTCCAGGTTTCGCGAAAAGTTTCCGAGAAAATTTAACATTTCTGAATGTGAGGCTGAATCGACAGCGTGCTAGTATGAACTTTCTAGGAAGAACTCTGACGAAGCCAGTTATATCGTAATCAGTCTCGGAAAATGCGAAGCATCCCGGCTATTTCTTTAGTATGCAGTAGACTAGGCATCCTTCCGAAGAAGACTACGGAAGTTACCAATACCTATGAAAGGACGGGCCAGTACTAAGTATACTCTGAATTTGACCGATCTCTGAGTAGCAATTCATAGCTTGATGGCTGCACTTTGGCAGCTGGTCAGCTATTCAGCATATGGAAATGCGCCCAACCACTTTGCAAGTTGTTACTATAGCTATATAGTCGCTACGAGGAAGCCAATTTGGGCAATTGACTACGTCAAAAGCGACGACGACAGGTCGGCCTGCACCGCAAAATATACGCCCCAACCACCCTCGCGTTTTGCATTAGCAGCCTGGTCCCCGAAATGGGGACCAACCTGGCCCAAAACAGCCAGAAATACGAAGTCCGCGTGTGTTTTTTGATCGTAAAGCTGAGAAAAGCGCCCAAAATAGGGGGCAAAACGCAGCGGGAAATTGAGTTGTCTCGGTTGGAAATAGACCAGGCTAGTCGTCGCACCCACGTAGTCGAGGGGTGTTCGGCCGTGAAATTGACCATGAAGGCGACGTTTGAGAAACGTCGTCTGCACGTAGCGCACGCGTCCGGCACGCTGCAGGCACACCACCGAACAAATGTTGTTAGAGACCGGGACTATACGGCAATCGGTCATTTCTCCAGTAGGGCACTTGACACCTTGTCCAGTGAGCGATTGTTCATCCTGACAGCTCATGCGAGCTATTCATGGACCAACGCGACCTGGTAAACAGGTCATTTGTTTCGAGCTTGCTGTTTAATGGTGCAATTTTGATATCCGCCCCCGAGGGTGACGAATGGTCTTTATTAGGACCTTGTCTCTTTCTGGGTCGTAGAAAAAGTAGATTTAGGGATTCTAGTCTACCCAATTTTTACAGTTGGAAAGAATCTTGAAAACAAAAGCCAATTCGATGCGAATAATAAATGCGCTGAGTATTGCATGAATAGAAAAATGATGGGATGAGCAACACATCATTGGAAACACACGAGGTGGTTGTTGAAACTTGAAAACTCTCGCACGAAAGTCTTGCAGCTAAAATTTTCCGCTTCAGAGGACTTGCTCAGTGCGAAATCTCTCCTCATTCTGTCTGCACTATAGGCGGTCCGAGTGGAGAAATATCAGACAAAATGAGGAGAGTGCTTCAGTGAAATCCTCGGGATCGGGTCGACACAATGGAATGTCATTCGCGTGCAGTGAAGCAAAAGGGAATCTCTCGCGCAATGAAAAGTTGGGAACACCAACGTCATTTTGGAGATAAATAGGCGCTAATTTTTTAAAGGAAATATTGCAGAACATACTAATTAGCACGAAATTAAACCAAAATATCTCGCTTTTTTGAACAAGAAAGTGAACACCAACGTCATTCGTTGCTAAATAAGCACTAATTATTCAAGAAATTATTCTAGGATAGTCATAAATATAGGAATAATGAGAGCTCACGATATTCTAAGACAAAAACTGATTTGTAAATTTATGTTTTTTTAGGAAAGATATGATGATAAAAACTATGTCTGAATAAGTGAAACAACTGCGAGGTACTAGCTCAATTTGATTATTTTAGAACAAGGAGACAATAGATGAACACCAACGTCACTCTAACTGAATGAACGCAATGTTGTCCTTGCCAATAATGAAAGGATTCGTGCGGCGCAGCCTGAGAAAAATCGCGTTTGCGCAGAGATGGCGCAAGGCTTCCAAATGCGGAGACTGCGCAAGCAAATGACGAATCCGGCGCGTACTAGGCGAGGGATGCCCCTCCCGACCCCGAAATCTCAGTATCACGTTATCTTACGAAGTTGCGAAGGGCAAACAGGGCTAGAGAGCGCGCGGATGGAGAGACGGCTCATCTGATGGCTCATGCACTATAGAAGTCAGAGAAAGCGAGAGAGCATGGGAAATGGAGAGACGGGAAGATAGACGTCTAAACATTGTTGTGCCCACGACCCCACCAGCAGGAATCGCAAATCGGATTTGCATTGGCAGCTCTGGGGGTGGCCTGTGCTCTATGGGCCAGTCTAACGGCTAGAGCTGCAACGCTTCGCATATTTGAGGGCGCGGAGCGTTTTGGAGGATGTTTGTGGGAAACTGATACTGATGCTCTGATGTTCGGCTCAAGTAATTATGGAAAAGTAGGCGGTAACGAATAAATATCCTTCTACAAGTAGACATTTTCTTCACAAAGAAGGGGGGGGGGCGAGCGGATCCTCTAACCTTTTCCTACTCTGAACTTCTTTGTGCCACCCAATTGCATTTACCTCCCTACGTTGCGTGCTCTGCACTTCGAATAAAGCTCTATTCTATGAATAGAGGTGAAAAATCACTAGAAAAAGTGACCGAAGGGGTCCCAAGAGTCTTCTCAGCGTCACGAAATCTATTCATGACCGATTAACACTATGCATAACTGTAGGACTACTGCACACGAAAAAATGACAATCCACATGACGAAAACAATTCGTTTTTTACTCTGCTCGATGATAGTGCAGTGACGATTTTAGATTTCCGGCGAATTTAGAACTTCGTTAAAGCTCAAAATCCGAGAAAGCGTCAGTGTGAACGAGTTGTAGCGGAAACTCGGAATAGTCGAGTCGTAGGCGGTCCGGATATTGGACCTGTAGGTACGGTGCCTGGGGGGGGGGCTGAGGTAGGAAGAGACGAGAACAACGCTCAGAGGAGTAGCCCGAACGGTCCACCGCTGCCCTCCCAACACCAACAATCGAATTCAAAGCTCTCTCCATTTTTGCATGCAATGTAAAATGGAGAAGTTGTGAAGACTCCAAGAACGACACTCTTTGATTGTTCGCGAAACGCGAGCTCTGAATATTTTCCTGCAACCCGAGGGAACTTGCCTTAGAATTCATACAGAATGCGCAAGTCGCGCGATAGGGAACCAAATATTTCAGAATAGAAACATATATTAATTATTACTTGGTGAAATTAATTAAATCATTATTTGTCATAGAAATCCGGCGGAATGCGCGATACTGCGCAAGGGAATCATGTGAGGGAGTATCGGAATAGAATCCTTAGCCATTGAAATTCGACATCTTGCGCATGCATTCTCGCGCGAAAGGTCGCTGGGAGTTTCGGAATAGCTAATCAAATAAATAATCAGCATTGTTGGCGAAATCATAACATACATACTTTTCGCGATTCTCCATTCTCCATTCTCTCAAAAATTAGCGTGAAAAATGCATTGCTATGCTATCAAATATGCTCCCTAATTTCAAATTGACATTTGCGCTCGATTGGCAAATTTCCTCCTGAAAAAGGGACTAGTGGACACTTCCGTGTGGGCTGGATCGAAAAGTTCCCGCTAGTTTCAAAGTTTACCCCGACTTCCGATTTGATTCAAATTTCGCATTTTGAATCGAATTTCGAATTTACTTAAAATGGCTGCGCTTCCTTTTCGGGTCAGATGTCACTTGCTCTTTTGGCATCAGGGAAATAAGGCCAGACTGTAGTCATGGATATCCTTGCCCATACAGGGTAAAGATGTGGATTTTTGACAATTATAATAAATGTCACGCAAAATCAGACTATTCTGAGATATGAAAATTCTGTGAGCGTCTTTCTTATCTCGGAGTAGTGTTCTCTTATTGGAATCATTTCCGGAATTCCAATAGTTATTGGAATTCCAATAAGCGAAATTACCATTCGAACACGTTGAATTGGCGAGAGCGGTCCTTTGTTCTCACTAATTGAATTCCAATAGTTATTGGAATTCCAATAAGAGAACTCTATCTCGGAGTAATCTCTCGTCATTCAGATCGAGAGATCATGTAAAAAAAGGAGAGCCGATGTGTCATCGCAATTTCCGGGTTTATGGGTGTTCTCATCACATGGTTGCGTTCATCAACGACACAAGAAAGTAGTGTTCTTGCGGACTCAATTAATTGGACGTCCGACAAAAAACGCAGCAATAACCGAGCTGAATTGATCAGAGAAGATGAGAGAGCACGGTAAATTGAGAGAGTTAGAGGAAATTGAGTTCAAATGGGTGGATATGGGGACTTGGGTGAGTGCTCGTGTGACGAGTTGAAGAAGTGGATGAATGGGGGAGGATGGAAGATGAAGAGTATCAAGTAGCAGGGACGGAGGGACTGCGCTACATGAGGTAAAAGGTGGCGAGTGGGGTAGATGACTAATGATGCGAGGCGCTGGATGATATCAAATAGTATGGAAGAAAATCACTAGTTACTTTCGATGTCTTAATTAGAGGTCAGGTGGGGGGACGGCTGTTTTCACGAAAAGCACGTAGTTCAAATGTCGAAGAACTGGAGAGCGAATCAACTTTGAAGTCGCCCCCACCCCTATGGATTAACCGTGAGATTATTTTGCATTCCTCACGTAGCTGACCTTTGACGAGCGTTAGAGGAGGCGGAGGGAAGATCGATCTACCTCGCCTTATGAGGGGATCCTCCATCGACTTTTCAAGCGCACAATACTTCCCTGTACGCGTGCCACATTGAAGGAAATTGCTGGATTCTGCACGATCGCTCAGTGTGATAAACACTCACTTAAGCGCCCCGAACCCATAACAATCCGCCGTCTGCAGGGTCGCTGCTAAATTTAGCCTGGTCTGTGATACTCAATGCCCGGTGCGAACCTGCGGCTGCACCTTATTCAAACCAGACAGCGGAAAAAACTAAATTGATCAAGTGATGAAATTTCCTCTCTTGCGATACAGACTCATAACAATCTGCAGGCTGCAGGGTCGGCGCTAATTTTACCGCTGCCGAAGATCATTGGTGCCCGGTGTGGAGCAGCGGTGATTGCATGCAATGCACAATTTCCGTTTAAATGATGAAATTCTACCATTAACGTTCTAGGCCCACAGTAATTTCGATTTAGAAATGCGCTACAAGAATATAATGGTCAATAATCCCAGGAATCTAAAATGAAGCTGCGTTTCCACCTTATCAAAATAAGAAAACTGAATGTCTTTGCTATTCCTTCGCTAGAATGCTATTGTTGCTAATTCATACAATCATTATTCATATTTCTTTAATTTGTATCCTCGTTTTTCCTGTGAATACATATACAAAAAATATATTCTTAGTATTCTTATTTACGCTGCAATCTACAGCTTATAATACAAATACGAATGCAAATGTAAACTGCTAACTTTAGACTGGCTTATGATGCTTACAATTGGCGTTTGGCGGGTAGCGCTACGCCTCTTTCAATGCGGGTAGGGGGTTAAAATTTTCTGATAGATTAAATGTCGTTGTAGACCCTTTGCAGTTGCAAATTGACTACTTCTTCAGCATGGCGTATGATTCATAGTGGCAGGTGAAGTAACGGTCACACTTTTTATGAAGCGAACATGATGACATTTTTCTTTGCATGAGTGATAAAATCACTTGCATTTGCAAATGCGTTACTAAATATAGGCTACCGTGATCCTTACTGTGCGGTGTGATGCGACTAGGGGCAACAATTACCACTTTCACGCTGGAAGTAAGCTTCTCATTTCGCTTCTCAAGCCACGTTGTGAAGCGAACAGCTAAAAATACGGAGTATGGAATGCGTTTCACAAATGGTTGAAGAGTTGGAGGGACACTCTAGTAGCAATTTTCCCGGGATATCCATTGAAACAAAAAAAAGAGAAAAAAAACTAAAGTAGACTCATCGCCCACGAGCGCGTCGAGAGTCTAGGAGTCATTAACTTTCGGCAACAATGACTCTCTTCCATTCCAATACTCTCTTATTCTGTCTGAACGCAGAAAGACCGCGAAACAAGGAGAACCGAAACTACCGCTAAAGTTAAGAAACAATTGTCTGAGGCCTCGAGTGTAGTGGACGAGCAATTTTACTGCAGCGAAACAAAGGTCACTTCACTAGACTCTCTTGAGACATCGGTACCAAAACTGGAATCTAGTGTGCATAAAAATGATGACAAAGTAAATAATCACAAGAGAGAAGTAAAAGAAATGTCCCGCAATATATCAACAAAAATGCTTTGATGTCTTGCATATTTTCCTTATTGACAAGAGAAAAAAACAAGAGCAAATGAATAAATACCACCGGACCCCGATCCAGGGATTACTTCACAATGAAGCAGCGATCTTGCAAGGAAGTGTCCAGCAAAACACTACTGCTAGTGTTGTGAATGAATGAGGTGGTGAGAGGCAGGCAGAACAAAGGCCCAGTGACCATTCAATGAAGACTCTCCACATTCTGCCCGCTCTCTCAACGCTCTGACTGTCAGAGAACACTGATGGCCCCAGGAAGGAAAGGCGATTTGCCCGTATTTTTGTTGGTGGTGACCATAACTCTCTCGATTTTTAGCACTCTCTAGTCGTCAGTGTTTTGGAAGCAAAAAGCAATGCGAGGCAAAGAATACTGTGAGGACTTCTCTAATTTCGGCACTAGGTCGGATGAGAACATTCGGATGATAACCTACTGGATGAGAACCAAAATTTTTCGTTTTCTTTCGGATATGGGATTGTGAACTTTCTGACAAAATACTACAACGCTCGAAAAAAATTTTTTGTTCTCATCCAGTAGGTTATCATCCGAATGTTTTCATCCGACCTAGTGCCCTAATTTCATAGTGGATATCATTGGAAGTGTTTTTTTTTATAGAAGTGTTTTGGAGTCGGATAAAACAGATAAATAATCGGCATTTGTGCAATGAATCTTTATGGAACTATTGCCATATTTTGATAAGATCACAATGAATCACACAAAACTTATCTGTCAGACGGAAGATGTATCTAGTTCTTAGTAATTGCTTAGTAGTTGCGTGGCCATTTTAGAAATCGAGATGTTTCATCGAGAACACTTCCCCTTTCGCGGGAATGCGTCAGCATCTACTTTTCCTTGGAAATCCTCGAAACTCTTGTAGAACGAGAACGCTCCAGCGAAAAATTTCTAGTTGCGATTATCTATTTCCGGCATGGTCGATTGCGTCAGAGCACCTTTCGCATTATCCATTTAAATCTCGATTCGAGTTTTGAATCAAAGGTCAAAAACCAAATACATCGCCAAATAAAAAGTAATACTAGAAGATTCTAGCGATAATTTTTTCACCATAGTTCCCTCTAAAATACAAAAGATTTGACATTGCAAATAAGTTTAACCGTTTAGAAATAAGGAGGGTTCGGCAAAAAATTGAGTAATTGGCCCTACTTCCGGCAAATGCGTCACACTTTATCTTTGGTGCCCTATTCTCAATCAGTTAATTGAATCTCGCAGGAGGGCGATTTTTGTTAGTAACCCCGCAGCATTCCCACGCGCTTGACTATACGATTTGGTCATAGCGGTCTGACTCTCCTCAATTCGCCTGCTCTCTCGCTCTGTCTGACCGGTGAGAGAGTAGGGAAAATGGAGAGACGAATTGGAGATCGTCGACTAGATTCCAGGAATTGATTGCGGAACGGCACGCAAACGCGCTAGACGACAGCGTGCTTTCTTTCGGAAGTCAAGTGGATTGAGGGACTTGAAAGTTCAGCGCTTCTCTGTGATAAAACGGATGATCATGATCACAATAATTTAGTAATCTGTGTTGGTAAGCCTTACATTCTTTTTCAGAAATAAACGTTCAGTGCTTCAGAGCTGTGATAATAATCGCACAATAATGTGCAGTAATCTGATCTAGGCAAAGATGTGCGCTTGGATAAAACATTGGGCAACCCAAAAACCGAGGAAATTTTGAAAAGTGCGCTCCAGCACGAGCCCGGAATGATTGATACACGCTCCGAAATCGGGCCCTAGGGGCTCGTAAAATCACGCGGAACGATAAATTGCATTGCAACCTTCAAAGTTTTCCGCAATATACTTTTTATGCTATTACGTTTCAGTGATCGAACAAGATATGTTGTGAAAATAATGTGCGAACATTTCGGGGATCATAGATGAGCGTTCCCTGGGGAACACAGACAGGGCTTAGTCAGTGGCGTGGGGGACAAGAAAAACGGGCTTTGGAGTGCACATGCTCCTGTTTTTGTGGTATTTCCTATTAGAGCATCAATTTCGTCATTTTCAAAAAACTAGAAAAGCCTTGAAAATACGGTAAAACGGGGGTGGTAATGATGCGAAATTGCACTGAAAATAGCGGCTGCTATTTATGAAGAATGGCGTTTGAGACACTCAAAAGGGCTCATGAGGAAGCAAGAAGAGCGTAATTAGTTGGCGACTACTGAGGAGGAATTAGGACGGAAAAGGGGAACTGGAAAGCAAGCTAGGGAAAGATAGCGAGTATCAGAATCATTCCGAGAGTGGAAATGATGCCCTATTTTGATGGTGAGCAGGGGGCAATCACATCATCATGCTGGGGGCAAAACATGACTATAGTATGACTTGTTTTTGATACACCCTCGTAGAACCCAGTGGAAGAAGAGACTAAGTATAGAATGTGACTATTGAGCTTTTCAACTTTGAGCAATGCAGCCGTATTGAACTCTGTGGATCATGTACATAGGATAAATTTGAATATAAGATTGTCGATAACACGGGACTCTAACTTGATATTTGATCCTAATTTCCCTGTCTGTATTTGCTTTTGGGCAGTTGTTGCGTCAAAATACTAGATTATTTTCCACGACGGTTCTTCTCAAACAGCCCGTTCTGGACAATATCCGTTGTTATGGTGAATTCGCGATAAGTAGCGACCTACTTGAATTGAATTCAAGCAGACCTGTTTTCAGGACAAAATCGTGGCACGCACGTAATAGAAGTGAAATGAGCAGTTACAATACGGAATGGAACATTCCAGATTCAGTTATTGCTTTTCGAAACGAAGGACTACGTGCAAAATCATCAAGGATGTTTGTTTTCGACAATGAAGTGGAATCCGTAAAAGGGAACTGTAAATTAGTCCCTGTTGCGACTTGCGAAACCGTACAAATAATGCAAAGGGAGTGGAAATTAGTTCCGTGTGGAATATTCGAAATGTGCTTCGTTGCAAATGTTTACGCAGGGGCTACGATATTTGAAATTTCCTGCATCATTTCCTATCCAACAGCGGAGGAATTCAGCTACCATGACAACCTTTGCACCATTTTCGTCCGTCATTCTCATTTACAAAGCCGAGCGAACGCCTACGAATATTGGAGTACAGAAATATCGAATTGACAAAAAAAATTATTAGAGATGAGAAAATAAATAGATAGATGAGATAAATAGATGAGATGAACGGCGAACACTAGAAGTGAAAGCCGATGGCAAATTTACGTGTCAGGTAGGTATCTAAACGTTGTTCCCTAATAAGGAAACTATCAACCCAGATAATCATCATCATTATGTTGACCCAATAGAGTGATGTCTATGCGAACGTGTGTTCTATGAGAGTAACGCTAGTGACAAGGGGAATTCCCGTTAGAGATTCGGCAAGATTGATGTTGGTGTCCTATAAAGATGCATGGGGATTCCTAGGGTACTCTTGATAAGTGCTTGATTTGAATCAGGAAGCATGCTGAATGAAAATGAATGTGCTCGAGCTGAAAATTAGATAATTCGATGAGAGTTCTGGAAAAAAAGAACACGTAGCGCGATAAGTGCGGAGAAAAGAGAAGAAGAAAGTAAAGAGAAGTGAACGAGGAAAGCTCTTCAGAGAAACTGCAGAACTTAGTGGAATAGTTTGCACGTTAATGGGCAACGTGGTGTTCGAAGAGAGCAATTTAATTATGAGGGATGTTTCCTAACCTTCACAATTAATGAAGAAGCATCCGTTCTTTCGTTTTAATTTGCAAGAAATTTGTTCATCAAAGAGCAACCTTTTCAGGAGCTAAATGACTATCGAACTTTGACCTCTGAAACATAACTAATTTGTTCAGGAGCAATTAGGAATGTCAGGATAAAGAACACGTCTCTTCGTTACTCTCGGTCCCTTTGATCAATGGGAGAGTACTAGGAAAAAGGAAACGTTTTCATGATCCTAGATACAAAACGCGACGAGGAACAATTAATGTCTTACACAAGGAAGTTGTCTTCACTTTTCTTTGCTACAACTAGCCCAATCTAACGTCATCAAAAGATGCATCTCAAGAAGTTTTGGCACGTCAGAAAGTTGACCAGCGTCAAGATCGAAGCTTCAAAGTAGCACATTTCAAAAGTCATGCCGAAATAGCATTTAGAAACCGGAACTTTAGGGAGTTACAGATATGATAATTTTGACGAATAAGTTCGTGTGTTCTATTCTGTTTATCAACAGTTTTCTCGGAAATATTTAACAAAGATCGTTCAGCTGTTGGGGCAGAACAGTTTTCTGGCAAAACCACCTGCAGCAATTAGCGCAATAAAGAAGCCAATATTATTTGACAAAACAAGGGAAAATCGAGCAAACAAAATCTGTAAAAACACTGTGACGATTTTAATAAGAAATGAAAAAAATAACATAACAATGGGAATTTACTATTGCTAGCCCGGATAGTCCAGCAATGAGGACATGTTTCAAGGATCCCTAAGAAATAATTCCATGCGCTATGCAATGGGAGAACGCATGAATGATAATTCCTCGTTGCATGATGTTTCTTTCGCCTTTGACCATCAAATGAGGAAGTAAATGTAGCAACCGTTGCACATCCGAGTAGGAAATGAAGTAGGCAATTCCCACCGACTCTCCTCTGGTCACATATTCTCTCCCTCTTAGCTATGACCTGCTTGAGAACACGCGAAATGGAGAGGCAATTACCTCTATCTATACCACTCAATTCTGACAGGTGAGAAATATTTCGAAATAGAGGATAGAAATCGCTCAAGAATTTTCGCCTCCCACACTCTAGGCAATTTTCGAAATGTTATTGACATGGAAACATCGTGATCTCATAACATCAAAATAACTAATACGTCATAGAAAAATAAAAACAAGGTTCAAAAATACTCTGAACGTTGTGTGGCAACAACCCAGCACCCGATAACCCGAGTTGAGTTCTGGCCGACAAGAGAGCAGGCAAAATAAGGAGAGTGGAGGCATTTATGCGTCGCCCCCTCATAATGAATTCTCCCGTCAGAGAGAGAGAGTGACCACTCATTAAGGAGGCAACTTCGAATTAGAGGATTCTGTCTCATAGTTCTATACGCTATCTTGCCGCTCTGACCGGATGAAGAGCTTCCCTGCCTATCAGCGAAGAGAGAATATGCGCATTTCATCAACTATTGTCATTACTGACGTAGTTCGTCACTGAAAGTTTGAAAATTACTCTCCGCATTATGACAAAGATATAATGAGGAATGAGGGAGGTATGATGGCTCATGTTGAATTTTCAAAAATGCAGTCGAAAATAGAACTTAGATTTTTCTGATTTTTTTACCAGTTCAGAACCTGCAGCATTGGTATTGCGGAAACACGAGAATAGAAGAACTCATTGTGAAACGTAATCGATTCTATACGAGGTGATATTTGAATTGATGTTCTGGCCACGTTTTGTAGACTATTTATGTGACTGCAAACTAAAATAATAATAAAAAAACAGTACTTTCGATTTACGATGGGTGCTTCTCATGTCTGAGCTCTTCCTCGCCCTCTATTCTAGGAAGACTGCTCCTGAAAATATTATTAGTCTTCCGAATGCTGATGACTCCCCGGAATAGCGACCTTTTCGCGTACTATGGCGTCCAAATTTGGAATGGGGAATGAGCAAAGCCAAATCAGCAATCGGAAAACTTAATTTGTTCTTTCTAGTTCATTTTCCGCGTCAGAACGTTCAGAGAGTGCACTGAATAAATTATGATCAACTACCGAATATTTCTCTATTCAGGGACCACGGCAAAAATAATTCTGCATTTTTCTATCATATTCATTAAAAATTAAGTTGCATTATACTGAGATTGAGAACCACTGCAAACTAAAAGAGGTAGAACTGCAGATCGCACGGTGAAACGTAATAATGCTCTTGATTTTGACTCAAGTCATTGCCGAGGGGTTTTCCACTTGGAATGGCTTCCGGAAAATTATCCATAAATTAATTTTCATACATATCTATTTTGATTAGATCTAATGGAATCTTCCAAAAATAAATTATAAATTTGCAAATCACTTAGTTTCCTTTTCTTCCATTCCTCCCCTCACTTCCTCCTCACTCTCCCCTCCCGGGCGGTTCACTCCCTCCAATCGCCGTCCTCCTCCGACGACAAATGGCGAACGAAGAAGGTATTTCTCCCAATCGTACTCTAATAGCCCTACCGAATCCCTAGCACTACCGTATCATGGTACTGGTTAGGGTAGTCTACGGCAAGAATAAGGTCGGATACGGAAGTCCTATGATAGAGATATGGGAGGTTAAGGTGGTGTTGCATAGGCATTCTTCCCTTGTGCTTCACTGAGATAATGCCGTTATTCCTACCAAAAACACCTACCGTATCCCTGAACCTTACTCTTTCCCTACAACTTATCCTACAGTATACCAAATCTTACCGTACCGTATCCTCATCTACCGTAACCTTAGTGCTAGTGTAGTCCTACCGTATCCCAAGCCCTTAAGCCTACAGTAATCCTTCCTCACTCCAGACGGAACGATGGCCTACGTGCTCGTGCCGCTCGCCTTCCTCACCTTCATCGCCGCCCTCATACTCGTGGTACGGTAATGGGATACTGTAAGACAGGTTTATAGTAGGGTTACGGTAGAATTACGGTAGCGATATGGAAGGGTTAAAAGGGGGGGGGGGTGGAAGGGTTAGTACATCGTTCAAATCAGTTACGGTAGAAGTCGGATACGCTAAGGGGTAGGGCGACAGAGTGAGTACGATAGACTTCTTCACATTCATCGCTGCCCTCATACTCGTGGTACGGCTGGAAAGGGGTTACGGTAGACGAGGGTGCGGTAGGGATACTGCAAGCAGAAGGTTACTGTAGGATTACTGTAGCATGAAACTGAGGTTACTGTAGAGTCACGTTATCGTGGGGTTCGGCAAGCAACGGAAACAACGTAGTGCAAACAGTACTCTCAAAAACACACTATCGTTGCCAGATCGTGACCTAACTGCACCTATCTTTCAGATCGGTGTGTCTACCGTATCCTCAATTCTACCGTAACCAGATCGTAGTCCTACCGTACCCCTCATTCCAGGTCGTCTGCTGCTTCCAGTACAAGGCGCTACAGCTCGCGCTCGAGGACATCGTAAGTGGATTACGGTAGGGGTACGGTAGGGAGTAAAAATGGTTTCCTCGCCCCTCACATTATCTCACTGGGCAGAGTGACGAGAAATCACGTGATACGAAGGGATCCATTCTTTGCGCGTCATAATTCGTGTAAATTAATTTTTTTAATCTCATACAACTTCGCTTACGAACTGTCATTAATGCCCAGGATCTTTTCAAGTTTTGTGAGATTCGTGAAACGCAATTGACAATCAGATCGTTTGGTCACTGATTCTGATATTGCTGCGTGATTGTAATTCACCTCGTTTATCCGATTGATAGGAATTGTTGACTAGATATCAAGCACAATTCATAACATCTAAACCAAAATTCCTCAAATTTAAAATTATTTAATTAATTAGCTTAATTCCAGAATCTCGAGGACAGCAAGCGCGAGAAGAAGTGGAGAGGAGGAGGAGGAGAGTTCCAGATGAGACATCCGAGGAAGATGGCCCATGGGGTGGCTGGGCATTAGGGTGAGTTGAATTTTTTTTGCTAGAAACTAGGCCGACAAGGAATCAGAGGAAGAAGATGAATGGAGAAGTGCAACATATGAGCGAAAAATGTTTAATATGCTGGGCATTAGGGCTAGTTGAATATCACGACAAACTAAACATAAAAAAAACCGGAATATTTTTTTAATTTACATTTTTTCAGTGCGCCAGAGCGGCCTCATAACACGCAGAAGATGCTATTTCAACAATGACAATTCGGAATAAAAGACTATGAATTGATGCTGTTCTGCGTTATCTACACTATTACTATTTCATTAGTGACACCAGGGGGTACATGCACAGGCAAACGAATTGAGCTTGAGTTCATGCAGAAAATCTACACGAACGTTTTGCTACAAAATTTTTTTGCTCATCAGATCCTTGATTTTTCTGAAGTCAGACGCCTACGTCTGTTCTGTTATGTGCACAATTTGCATGACTAAATCAGCTTCGTTGGCTCGACACTAGGCATCAAAGATGAGTCAGCACAGCAATCTGGCGAATCCGCCTCTCTTAGACATCCGCGGAGCTCTGATCATTGAGATACCGCGAGGATTTAGACTCGTTACTTCCATTTTAAATGCCCAGCGATATTCCGCTCGTAAAAGCCGATGAGAGTAATTACCCTACGCCCTCACTAAAAGCCCAGTGAGCAAGATTGCTGTCTCATTTGTTCCGATTCGTCTTTTCGCACGCACACTATCTGTTCTACGGTGATGATAATTGCTCCTTCGCCCTCGATAAAAGCTCACTGATTGTGAGCACAACGAGTCAGGTTGTTGAATTTGTGTCTTCGTTCGTTCTTTTTTTGTTACACTGACCGGCAAGAGAATTGGGATATGAAGAGCCGAATGCTTCACTCTGAAATCCCACTGAGCACAATCCCTTCACAACCCCTATTCCCCCTCTGCACGGTAACAGGACGTGTTTTTCTGAGGCGCAATTGTGAATCGCAGTCGAAAGGGTGATAAGGCCGTGCACTCTCTTCTCATCCGGTCAGACAGAGCGAGAGTGCAGGGATAATGAGGGGAGTGATCCCCCGATTCCGAAGAATTCATCAGGGACAACAATTCATATCAGCCCTTGAGGGGGTTAAATGGTCTGACTCTCTCTCTCACTTTTCCGCGATCTCTCGCTTCTCTGACCGACGTGACCGCATTGCCAAATGAGAAGGCCCTTGAGGGGTGGAAGGACGTGCGTTTTCAAACTGTTTTCGCGCGCCCTGTCGACACTTTCATCGACTTTCAGCTATAGTCAATGTTCGATTTTATTTAATGGCACCCTTCGGGCAAGAATTAATTTCCCCCGACCAAATTCTTGTATATTAGCAGGGTGAAACACATCTGAAATCTTACTGTGCTTCACATTTCTGTACTGCATCTTTATTGATGTCCATTTTTCTGCTCCACTCCTCACATTCTTCCCTTTTTCCCCAGACCGTACAGAGCAATCACAGCGAGTGGATCTACGATCCCTGCTCCCTGGGGGACAGACTGCATTTGTGCTCATTGCCTAATGCGCCAAAAACGCTGAGCGAGGCGCTGGCTCTCCCAAGTGAACGTGCTCTCCTATTCCACTGACTAGTGAGGTGGAGAAGGGAAATGAGAGACGGAGACAGACTCTGAGCGTGGTACGAGGACTCGTTATCTTTGCCTACACACATCACACCGTCACTTCTGTTCTGCTATTGATGAAGAACGCTTAATTTGGCCATTTAATAGGTTTAGTGGATCAGCAATGGAATATTTTGAACTCAGTTTTCCGCTCACGACCTATTCTTCAATATACGCATTATCTGGCAATATCATTACCCTAGAGAAATCAAGCAAGGTTCGCTTCAGTGTAAAAAAATTACCCGCACTCCTCAGTTTTCTTATTGCACACCCCTTGTACGGTTGTGTTTCACAGGCATTTCATATGTTCCAAAGAATCGATACGTTGATGTGCAGTGGTTGAAGATTCGGAAATATAAGTCCTGCTCATTCTTGTAGGGTTTATTAACGTTTCGACACTAATCGCACCATATTTTATTGTCTTCACTATTTTCCTAGACCTTCATGTTTCGACAGTTTGCTTTTGTTTTCAGAAATTCCTCTATGTAATGGACGAACTACCCCGTGAAGTCTCTCTGATCTATCGTGCCAGTGGTCTGACCAGCGGCCGGCAGCGCTACCGTGTGACGATCAAGAAAATAGTTAGTTTGCGATCATTGTCGATTTTGGTCGATGTTTTTTTTACGGTAGGCAACTATTTTTGAATGACTCCAGTGTCATATTATGGATATATTGTAAATTTACAAAAAAAGACGATCAAGAAAATAGTTAGTTATCGATCATTATCGATTGAGGTTACGGTAGGCAGCAGTTGTCGAGGTGCCATGTTTTTGAACGATTGCGAAATATCGATACGGAGTGATGAAATTAGTTCACAATTTATCGATTGAGGCTACGGTAGCACGTGATAGTGCACACACTGTTATTGATTATTTATCT
This sequence comes from Pristionchus arcanus, assembly GCA_900490705.1. Taxonomy (NCBI): domain Eukaryota; kingdom Metazoa; phylum Nematoda; class Chromadorea; order Rhabditida; family Neodiplogasteridae; genus Pristionchus; species Pristionchus arcanus. Next base: position 43,136 of record LS487199.1, on the reverse strand, counting down.
TTATTGGTTACGGTAGGCGGGTGGATTGGGATACAGGATCCTGCTATTGATTAATTATAAAAAGTTCAGGACTCCGAATACCGTCTCAAATGTACCGTCGTGCTGCCGGATCGATTTTATCGTGATAGTGAGTCTGGTTCATCGTAATCAATAAAAAAATTCTATACTAAATCTTCAAGATATCATGCTTTATCTGTAGTAGTGTTTGGTTATCCTGCTTCTAAAATCGATATATTTTCCTTCCATAAGTTTTTCCAGAAAACTCCTCCGAATGTGTCCACGTGGAGTGGTTCGACCAGTCAAGAGAGTGCCTCAAGACGGCCCAGAGATTGCACGAGCATCTCCAGCAGCAGAAGGGAACGCTGAGAAGGAGGGATAGGGAAGTGGTGAGGAAAAACTAGTTATCGATTGAAATAGAGGAGATATGAGGTACTGTAGCTTTTCGGATACGGTAGAACAGGGTTACGATAGGCAGCATGCACATCCTCAAAGTCAGAAGGGCTCGCTGAGAAAAGAGGAGAGGGAGGACATTTTTTTTGTTGCAATACAAGCCACCAAATAATTAGCTCTCCAAGAATCTTCAGATTTTGACCGCTTCCTAAAACACATTTGAAGTCTAAAAAAATGAAAGAAACGACAAAATTTGGGCAATTTCTTGCAATAAAGGAAGATAAAAAAATATCATATGCCAAATAACAAATATAAACAAAACAAATTGCAAATATTACCAACCATGCAGTTTCTGTCGCTTTTGATTTAATTTTGATGGTTCAAATTTGTTTCAGAAAGTATCCAAAATCAGTTGAATTTTGGTAGAATGATTTCATTTGGTCCTCTGCTTGCAACATTAATAAATTATCAGTTTCATTCGCAAAAAAAAGATGTAACGATAACTCATGACGTCATCGATCGATAATCGATAATTAGAGTGCTTCTGTTGCATGTAGCTTGTATTTCTGAAATGACGTCATCACTAAGGTTGGCTAAACGATATGGATTACGAACTCGTTATCCCCCACTAAACTCTCTCAAATGTAACGGGCCCGGTAACCTCGCTTGGCCAACCCTAGTAATCACCCACAAATCGATAATTCCAGTGCTTCTGTTCTATGTTGCTTGTAGTTTTTTTTTGACGTCACCTCTCAATATTTGATGACGTCATCACCCACCACTAATCGATATTTCCAGTGCTTCACCAAGCACCGCCTGCCCGATGACTGGATTGACACGCCGGATCTGTGGCTGAGAAAAGGTAGGTTGGAATGCGGTATCCCAGAAATCAATGGATTCTGTAATTATAAAGTAGGATATTTTCATGTCCAAACGTAAAAGAAGAGTAATAAATTATTCAAAATACAGTTTCATTCATTTCGGCAAATTTTCGTATTCTAGGTGACGTCATCTGTCGCCGCATGGACGGTCTCCTGGGCGTGATCGGGCTGTGGCACGGCGCCATCTACATCGGCAATGGGGATGTCAGTTGTAGTTTTTATTGATTTTCTTTAATCGAATATATTCCTAAAAAAAACACAATAAAATTACATTTGTTGCTGATTTGTGACACGAAGCTACATCGGCAATGGGGATGTTGGTCATGGATTCTATTAACTTTTATGGAAGCGATAACAAATTCGATATTACATTCGATCTAAATTCGGCGAATTACTCACTAGATGAAACATAAGTGAACAAGTGGAACATAGCAGAAATTATTTTTTACATAATCTCAGAATTTATTTCGATAAGTTAAGATCGTCCACAACGCGGTGACGCAGAGCTCCGTAAGCTTTAATTTTATTTATTTTTTAATTTTTTATATTTTTTATTTATTATTTTTTTAAATTTATGTTGATGAACCCAGAGGACGTTATTTAAAATTCATTGTTTATCGAGATATTGAACGTATAATCATAGATCGCCTTTGTCTCCAGCCTAATGAAGCATGCGAACGACGTGAAAGTAAGCGATCTATCCGGCTTCTCGGACGGGAGGAGGGACACGTGGGTCATTGTGAGTTTTTAACTTTACAGTGATGAGATCCTTTAAAATCTATGGAAAAGGCTGTATTGTTGCTTCTGCAATGGTAAAATATTGCTTTGTTTGTTCCTTCACTCAATCTACCTATGGAAATTTATGCTATCGTTGATAACAGCGTGAATAGGGCGAATAGTCAAACTAAGCGATGAAGTCGTATAGAAGGAGGGACACATAGGTCATTAATGATCATTGTGAGTTCTACTTGATTAATTATTAGAGTTTTTCGGACACAGGGACGAGAGATCAATGATCCTTCAGCAAATTGCTGGCTTTGACAACTAGCTGAAACTCAACTGAATAGATACAGAGTTTAATCAAACTTGTTGCTTTTTCATGGACGATTGTGAATAGATTTAAACCGAAATCTCTAACTTATTATAGAGAATAACGGTGTGTGGTGTTCGCGGTGTGATATTGAACCATGAGAATTTAATAATAAACTTTCATTTACTATAAACAAGGAACAATAAATGGGGTGAAACTAAGTGACGAAATAGGACGGAAGTGGATTGGTATGTTGGTAAATAGATGGATGGAAACTAGAATACCTGGTGGTATGGATGTGGTGGTTCTCCGCAACCTCGACGGCTTGCTGGAGTGGATGAATGACGAGTAGTGGCAGGGAGCGATTCTCCGCAACCTCTGACTGTCGTCAACGATGGATGGAACCCGTGGGGAGGGAGTCATTGTTACTCCGCAGCCTCAAACTTGGGTAATTAAACGAATTGTAATGGTATAATAAGCAACGCGATATGATGGAAGAGAACAGGGAAAAGGGGAGGCGAATAATAATAGTAACGTAAATAAATAACGACGCAAACCGTCGTGAACGATGGAAGAAGGAAAAGAAGGAAAATTGGTAGGAAAATAAGTGAAATTGGAATAAATGGAATACGGTAGTTATTCCGTGCGAGAGTATTTCAGGGATTTGAATGGAATTGGAGTAATAATTTGGACTTGTGTGATTACGGTAGTTGGCAAATCAATAACTGATTTTATATTTAATTTAATAATTATAAATATTATTATTATTGCTTTTGGGTAGCGATTATTAATCAATAATCGGTACAAGATTTACCGTTAGAAAAATTAATATCGTTCCTCACAGTGCATACAGGGGATATTATGTGAAATCCACATGTAGGAATTGTTTATTTTTTTCATTATCGTGCATAATTAATTCACTTTATTATTGGCAGTTTGTTGTCGTTCTATTTTCCAAGCGCATCCAGGGGAATCTTGTAGATTCCCATCACTTTGGCTTCCGGGTTGCCTCGGTTGTCGACAGCCGCCTCTGCGTTGATACCAAGTGTGCCCGGACCGAGTCTGTAATAAGCTTTAATATCAGTGTAAATTACAGCTGTCAGGGTTATGAATCCATCCCCGTGCTTTCACACAAGTTAGACTGACAAGATAACATGAAGCAAAGGTTGTAACTAAGAATGTCAGTATAATGAAATCGTCTCTTCATTTCGCGACTAGAGCATGCGAGGAATGAAGAGAAGGAACACCTCTAGTTGTGCAAAAAAGCGTTGGAATCAAGAATAGGATCTAAGCTTACTTTGTCTCCACGCCTCCCTCCACGAACGTTTTCCCGTCTTTTCCGTCAGTTTTGTGGCCAGCGCCTAGGTTCAGCTTGGTTCTGTCGTTGATTCTGAAATTATTGTCGTTTTTTTGCGCTGAAAATGAGGAAAACACTAGGAATGATATCAATCTTATAATCGCATTATTTCACGTTAAAATAGACGTAGTAACTCACTGCTTCTGATGATCGATACCGAACGAGTACTCCGGTCTCTGCCCGGTGCCAACCACTACGCCACCGTTGAGATCGGTGTTAGGGCTCACCGGAAACTGAGTGTCAAGTTGATCTTTGATCTCAGATCTCTGGTCCCACCTTTCCGTTCAATGTCCCAGAGGCACTGGTCTTCCCGTGATTATCAATCGTTGCCTGGCCAGTGCCAGTGATGATTGCTGGGCCCACGCTAAAATCATTAGCCATTCTAGAATCCCTAGCCCATATTTTCAAATCCTTAGTAAAGGAGAGATGTCTCCCGATGTATGTTCGTTTGTCCACTATTGCGAAAGTCACGTAAACAGGTTTCGAAATTGTAAACAAGTCGAGTGGTCACGAAAGTGTAAACACGTCGAAAAAAGTCGCGCGCGCTTTCGAATTTGTGAAATGAGGAGAGAACTGCGCAACGGTGAACCCTGTCAGCCGATCAGACCCCGCCGAAAGCGGTGGCGAAATCGGCTGGTTGTGAAAAAAACAAACAAATTGCAGTTCTGCACACCCTAATGGGCATATTTTTGAGTTGTTTTGGACGAGACATGGAATACTTATGGATAGCAACTAACTTCTCTCTAACGAAAGCTCCATTAACGGTCGCTTGCCCGTGCTTGAAATCGGTTTTGTACCCAGCACCCATGTCCACTTTCGTTTGAGGATCGATTCTAGAATTGAAATATTATATTTTATTTTTTTGCGACAGAAGTGGACAAAGAACTGAAACTGCGAGCGCCATTGCCCTATTATTCCCTTGTGAAACACATTTGGAAGACAATTTAGCCTGGCGAGAAAAGAGGTAAAAATACGTCCACGTCAAGCGATTCGTACGAAAATACTTGGTGGAAAAAAGGGAGGTAGAAAAAAAATGAAAGATAAAAATGTCTCACTTCTTGCTCCAATCAACCTGTCCTCCTACAACTGGCCGTTGTCCGGTTGCCTTCTCAGTGAAAATCGAGCCCTGTGCGTTTTCGCCGAGTGGTTTCTGAAATAAATGGTGTAAATATTTTTTCGCGTCCAGCGATTTTACATGCTACCTCAGAAATAATGCCATTTCCTGATAACAACAACCTACCGTAACCTTCACCGTCCCGCTCGCGCTCTCCCCCACGCCGTTCTTGTTGAAATTGAGCGTCCCTTTCCCCGAAAATGTTGCGTCACCGATCCTAAAGCAATCTTTAAAAGCTACTCTTTGTTTTGGGTGCATAATCTGATCTTCAGAAAAATCAGAAAACAGCCTCACTTCTTATTCGCCTCCAGATCGATCGTCTTCTGACCCGTCGCTTGGTTAGCTGTCTGACTAGACTGAATGCCGCTTCCCGCCGGGTTCGCATCGGGCTTGGGACCAGGATTAGGTAGACTTGGTACCTTCAGTGCCCCGTTTGTGCCCGGCACCAGGATTGGTTTCGGAATTCCTGGCACTCCTGAGATTGGATTGGTTGATGGCTTGGAGCCAGGAGCGGGTTTGGTTTCGGGTTTCGGGGGGCCAGGTGCTGGTTTGGGCGCTGGTTTGGGAGGACTAGGAATAGGTTTTGGTGCGGGTTTCGGCGGGCTAGGGACCGGCTTTGGTGCGGGTTTAGGAGGGTTTGGTACAGGCTTAGGTGCTGGTTTTGGTGGATTTGGTACAGGCTTTGGTATTGGTTTCGGCGGGCTTGGGACCGGCTTTTGTGCGGGTTTAGGAGGATTAGGAACCGGCTTGGGGGCCGGTTTCTGAGGACTCGGAGCGGGCTTGGGCGCTGGTTTAGACGGGCTTGGTGGCTTCGGAACCGGCTTCGGAACCTTTGGCTTGGGCGCTGGAGGTGGGGGTCTGGGCACGGGTCTTGGAAGTGGCTTCGGTGCAGGAGGCCTTGGAACTGGTTTGGGTGCCGGGGGTCTCGGGGCTGGTCTTGGTGCCGGTCTGGGTACTGGCCTGGGAGCCGGCCTTGGAGCCGGCCTGGGTGCCGGTGGTCTCGGTGCCGGTCGGGGAGCTGCTGGTCTTGGTGCAGGCCTCGGTGCAGCGGGTCTTGGTGCCGATACTGGTCTCGACGGGGCCCGAGGTGGTGCCGCGGGGCGCGAAATGGGCCCAGAACGCCCTCCCGGGGCTGCCCTGGGCGCTCGATGATGTTGATCGGGTTCCGTGGCAAGCTCGGTTCGGTTCCTTGTATCACTCCTCTGGAACGAGTTCAAAATAAACACGAAACTGTACATAGTAAAGTTGCAGGTTCGGTATCGGTAATACCGACACTCTCTCGAGCCAGACGGTTAGAGATGAGAAATAGCGTGCGAAAGGGAGAGATACTGCTAGGGAGGAGGGTCGGTAATCCCGACTTTCGTGATTGCCGATCCGGAACTTGCAACCCTAATACATAGTATACATTGACTCGACTTCATTTCGCTAACGAAACATATTCAAAACATACTGAGAGGACGACGACTCCTGTTATGAACAGCAGCAATAGGAGTCGCATGACGGACTGATTCAATGCAGTTGAATGACAGTTCCTAACTGACAAGATGTTTTATACACGTAAAAACATATCTAGTCACCGTTTGATATCAGTAAATGTTGACCAATATTTGTCCACGGTATCGCCTATGGCGCATGAGTCGGCACTCTATAGCATGAGATTGTATGAGTAACTCACATATTTCAGTTCGCTGGTGCGAAGAAAAATCGACGTAGTGAAAGGCCGAATCCATTTTTACAACTGCGATCAAGCGCATAATTTGTGTGTTTTTTGCATTCCATGTGTTGTGTTCTGTATTTAATTGTTCATCGCGCATAGTTAACAATGAAATAGTTTATCATCGAATCTCAATTTCCAACAAGTGTTGTATTATTGCTCTCCACCACTGTCGTGTTCGACATCAATGGCGTTGTGGTGGTACCGGGTGTGGTCTTTGTGGTAGTGGTAGTAGCTGTGGTAGCGTTGGTCACTGGCACCGGGGCGGGCTGTGTGGGCACTGGAGGGGTCGGAACGGCCACTGTAACTGGGGGAGGGGCCGGATCGGGTATTGAAGGGAAACCGGGATCGGGTATCGAGGGGGACCCGGAATCGGGTATAGATGGAAATCCGGAATTGGGTATAGATGGGGAGCCTGAATCGGGTATAGAGGGGAACCCGGAATCGAGTATCGAGGGGAAACCGGAATCGGAACCAGAACCGGGCTTTGTCGTTGACTTTTGCGGTAGCATTGTCGTAGTTTTCGTGCCAGCCTTGGTCGGTTTGGTTATTTTGGTTACGTTATGGGAGGGTTTAAGGGTGGACTTAGTATGGGGTTTGGTAGTTGTCGAAGGCTTGTGGGTGGATTTTGAGGATGTCTTAGTACTGGATCCGGGCTTGGGGGTTGATGTAGGATGTTTCGTAGTGGGATTGGTTTTCGTGACATCTGGGTGCTTGGTGGTGGGACTCAATGATTTGGTAGTTGGTTTGGTTGAGGGATGCTTGGTTGTGTAGATAGGTGGTTTGGTAACAGGATGCGTTTGAGTGATAGGAGATGGTTTGGTTACAGGATGCTTGGTTGTGGAAATCGATAATTTAGTAGTAGTTTGTTTTGGAGTGGTAGGATGGGGAGGCGGTTTGGTAGCCGAATTCTTAGTAGTAAGTTGGGGAACTTTGGATACAGGATTTTTACTATTTGGGGGAGATGGCTTGGTAATTGGACGTTTTGTAGTTGGAATGGGGGGTTTTGTAGCAACTGGGCGCTTGGTTGTAGGATGATGCCTGGTTATTGGACGTCTAGTAGTTGGAAATGGGCGTTTGGTAACAACTGGTCGTCTGGTAATTCGCGGAGGTGTTGGAGGGCGTTTTGAGACACGTGGAGGTGGTTTGGGCACGTTGGGAGGTGGTTTGGGTACATTGGGAGGTGGTTTGGGTACATTGGGAGGTGGTTTAGGAATATGGGGTAGTGGTTTCGGAATGTGGGGAGTTGGTTTCGGAATGTGGGGAGGTGGTTTCGGAATGTGAGGAGGCGGTTTCGGAATGTGGGGAGGTTTTTTCGGAATATGGGGAGGTGGTTTGGGAATGCGGGCAGGTGGTTTTGGCCTAGGAGGTTGGGGTCTTGGCCTGGGGGGTTGAGGTCTTTGAACACGTGGTGGTGGATGAGACCGCGAGACCGAGTTCGGTTTTCGGACTTCGTGAGCTCCACGGGCATGTCGGATCAGTAGATTATGATGTGCATTCTCGTGTTGTTGATCGGATTCCCTTGGGTAGCTCGCGTCGGGGTCGCTTCGCTGCAAAAATTTAACACTTTAGTCACCAACTCGAATGTGACAGGATTGGCTCGAAAAATCACGACACTGACGCTCGGATTATTTGGAAAAGTGAACTTACAATTTTTTGCGATAAATTATGTTCACTGGTCATAAACTACAATAGATGGGACAATCAAAAATACAAATTCAAAAATGTTCAAAATAAAATGCACTTACGGATTGAGCGAGTGTTCCTGTCAGGAGCAGTGTCAGTAGTGTTATTCGCATGATGATCGTAATTTTTTTCGGTAGACGCGAATTTATACGAGCGATAAAAGTGGATGACTCGATTGTTATCAGTTTGTAAATAATCAGTTGTTGTTCTGAGTTTCCAGATGAGTAATTATTGAGTAATCAACACGAAAAGAATCCGCAGTGCAAATGATCGCAAAGTGATCGAAAGAATGATAAGGCCCACGAAAACCGTAAGTCCAGGATGAACTTATGGTTATTCTTTGATTTCCTATAATTAGTATTCCCACACTAACAGCTGGCCGTTCCAATGGGTCCCACCGAGCGTTGTCTTATGCCTGCAAAATCGCTTGACGCGGATACACCTTTACCTTCGTATTCCTTATCTGCGCTCAATCAGAGTGGTTATTGTTAGGGCCAAAACATTAAAAAAAAACAATATTGTTTCTTGCAGGAATGGCTGGAATCCACCAAATCCGAGGACGAGATGGTCAAATCGGCCAAGTCGCTAGTCCGTGAGCAGAACTGGCTAACGATGTTCGGCACTCTGCAGATCGTCGAGAAAACTTCGTAATTTATTTACGAACACGATGATTTCTACGATCGAATGTAAATACTCCCTCAATCTATCATAATTGTGTATCATGTTGAATTGCAATCATAATGTATTACCCCTGCATCTGATGTAATGTGAATAAACTTTTATCTTGTGAATACTTTACTAATAGGCAGTGAAACCTAATAAAAAAGAAACCTGACTTAAGGCCAGTATGAGACGTCACATCAATTTTACAGATAGGCTTCGGTGGATTAGGCCTAGCTCTCGGATAAGTTGCACGCATATTCCGAATCAATTGATTTTCGAGTTCAACCTCGGAATGCGCTCGCCTGTGTATCTCGCTTCCCGTTCGTTCACTCGTATGAAGTGACAATAATTACATGGGGAAGAATAAACACTGTGGACAAAATTGTCGGTGGTGATAATCAATAAAATGAAGAAAAATACTAACCGATAGTATGAATGGTACCAATATCAGGAGAAATACCGGCAGTCGCATGGTGGTCTGTTCATAATATGTTGGTATCGTTTGCTTTATACGAACGATAACATCGAATGACAAATCGCTCATATCATGTAAAGAACACACCAAGTATGCAACAATCACAATGCTGATAATTCTCCATTACCAACCAATTGTAGAACAACTTCTTCTCCTCTAATCATGGTATTTGTATGGTATTTGGAACATCTCCTGGCAATGCGAGGCTGAAATCATCCGATCATCCGATATCGTTTAGCATAATCATTCTGTCAATTTGGATAGAAATATCGAAAATTCAATTATTCTTTATTTTTTTCATTTTGATTTCAATCCCCTTTTCATTCCTTTCCTCTCTCCATTCTCTACTCGTTCTCCCTTCGCGCGCGGTCGACACCACAAATGCGGTTAGTTTATTTTTATTTTTTTAACTTACTTATTTATTTTTATTTTATTTTTCGAATAATGGTAGCCATGTGGATAAGGATGAGCCACATGTCGATTCGTTCGTAGTGCAAACTCCGGAGATGTAACGACTTGCCTGAGTGATCTTTGATCAGTGCAGTCACGCACTCTACCGTATTCGTAGCATTGACAATTCGTCACGAGCCTCATTTCGCCGGGAGAGAGAGAGAGAACATTCCGACATCAAATCCGGTGGTAATCAATAATCGATGCGATACCGTAATCCAGACCGACGTGGAAAACCGTTGACCGACTGCACTGGACAGTGCGCAAGAGGCGAGAAGTAGCTGAGAGACTCTCCGATCGCAGAGATAACGTGAGTTTGGTCTTTGATTTTTGATCTTTGATCCTTGATAATTGCAGGACTTCTCGCACTTGCGCCTCCAGCTGGGAGTCATCAACGATGCGCGCAATCCCGAAAAGCTTCGGTGAGCAACTCGAGCAGAGAGTCGCGACGACTAACTGCCACTTTCTCACTACAACTGCACTTCATCCGATCTCTTGCAGTGTGATGATGGCGCCTAACCTCCGATCGTTCGTGTTCCGAAGAAAAACGCCGATGGCTCCGCATAAGATATCGACAAAGGTAATTTTATTCTTCGGATTTTGGCACTTCTCTACTCTAACTGCCCAAACGTAAAATCATTTTTTCCTCACTACGTCACCCCTCTCATTTCTTGAAACTGAAGAATAATAATTATATTGATTGTAATTGCATCGGAAACAGAACAAAAAAAAATGTTCACGTGAAAATTTTTCACTGAAAAAGGCTTGGAAAAATCAATGGAGAGGAGAGCAGATGTAAATTACCGTAATATCTCGGCTATTAGTCACTTGAAACGTTGATTCACGGATGGTTTACAACTTTTATCCCAGAAACTGATTCCAAGTATTAGTTGCCTAAGCAAGCTCAGAGCTGAAATATGAAGAAGGAGTCTAAACTCGCTCCTCAGTTGTATTCTAACGTTGCTATTCAGAAAGTTCTGCACATCTTCGGGATGTTCTGGTCAATCTTGAGCACGGAGAAGAACTGCAAGTAAGCACCCAATAATATTTTCACCACAGTGCACATACGTTCCGCGAACAAAATTGTAAACCTAACCACAACAGCTCATTCGATCGTTTACTGTCTCATTACAAGTACCATAGTTACCTGTGGCGTTTGGGCACTAAAGATAAGAAGTGCCTAATTACTAATATTATTTATTTATCCATTAGGATTCGTCGCTGCCTCCGCGAGATGGGCACTCGAATGCACCTGCTGCCTGCATTCAATAACAGGTATCATTAAAGGGGGTGAGGCATCAATGATAGGCCAATTATCATAAGCGAGCGGCGCGCGCCAATTTGCATGCGCCGTCTCTTGACTGTCCTTCCCTCTCTCGCTCATTGCCTGCACGATCTGGGTCACATGCAAAACTCTAGATAGCAACACTTTTTTTTATTTTATTTTTTATATGCATCTTCATGCGGGATTATAATGGAGAATGGGGTCGAACATGATTTTTTATGTTGCATCTTCTAGAATATTCTCGTCGTACGTTTTAAATGCTGGTGCTATCGATTCCTAAATCGAATTTCCTATCTATCTGTCCTCTTCATTCCTTCCGCGCCTAGATTACTAGCCTCCTCACGGCCTCTTCCTAACCCGCCCCCCCCCTCCCCTCAACGATCAGCTACGCGTGGAATGGAAAATAATCTCACGATGCGATACGTACTGCTCTTTCAGCCGTCGTATGACCAGAGTGCGCAGAACGATGCTGGACTTCATTACTTCAAAGGTTTTCCGGATTTTTCTTTATTCAAATCATTAAGCTCTTCAATTCAATTCAACATTTATTCCGTTAGTGGCATGATATTACAAGAACTTTTGACATAGTATGGGTGTTCGTAGTATCGGATATAATGGGATAAACTTGGAAAAAGGTCACATTCAGTCACTCTCCGTGCCGAATCGACTATTCGGCCTTCGCATTCTGCTCAGACACTTGAACAAAATGGGAGTGTACAGCGAGGCGGTAAGCGAAATACAAAGATCAAAGATCAAACTAGACTCTTGCTCCATTGAGGACACGGGTCGTGTTGCTTGGGGATGCGTGCGGATTGTCGATCGTCGCTGTGACTCGGACGATGAACAATTGAGTGAGTATTTGAGTGCGATATATATGCGATGATGATTAATTACTAATTAGAAATAGAAAAAAAAATTTAAAATTTAGATGACGCAATGAGAAGTCTCGCGCTGAGCTGCCTTGCTGTCCTCTTCAAGAAAGTAGTAAGTACACCTAAGAAAGGCAAAAAAAGTGTTCCACAATTATCTTACAATATGCAATAGTTGCAATACTTACAATAGTTACAGATACAATAGAATATGGCTCAGGCTTAGTGCTTAGGGATAGGCTTTAGCTCGAGATACGCGAATATCATCCCTTTTTGCGTTTCATCAAGATACTCCAGATGGATGAGAATGGTCACTTCGACGATGAGACCGACGAGATCGTTGAACTTATTATGGACAGCGATGATACAATTTCGTGCATGTTCGAATTGATGAAAAGTGGATCACCGGAGCTGATCGAGTGCGATTTATAAACTTTTGTTTTGTTTTTGTTTTACCCACAAAACATGGGACTATAACAATTGTGTGATAATTTCGATTGCGAATTGATCATCGTCGGACTCCAGAATTCACTAGACCGCGAGATACGGGTCGCTGTCTCTTCATTTCACATACTTTCTCACAACTCAACCGGTCTGTGTGCAATGAAGAGACGGCGGCCCGTATTGCGCACTCTAGTATTCACGCAACCACTTTGCAGGCGCATGCACTCGCTTCTCACCATGTTTCTCGGCAATCTGTACGCACCCGATTGTGTCACGGTGGCCATTCGCCATTACCCGCAGCTCCTACTCGCTTTCGTGAGTGAACCTTCCAATCTCGACTTGCAGTGAGAGGAACGACGCGTTCTCTGAATTTCGACACATAGAAATTCGGCATCGCAAAAGCTATCCTTACAAAAAATTGATTTACTGGCGATTGAAGAATAATAAATTGCACACACATTTCTGCTAAATAAATGTCTGCATTGCAGGAGAAATTGCGATTCTCCCGCCTCGCCGATTTCATGGGCACTGAATTTGCTGGCATTTTCTCCACTGTTAGTTATTTGTCATGTATTTACTGTTAATTGGTGCGAAGTACCCATGAATGTTTAGTCAAAAAGCTCTTCTTAGTCTTTTTAGTCGCATGTTTAGTCAAAAACCTCTTTTTAACCAATTTTCAGTATTTTCATATCTTGATCAGCCGAAAACGGAGCAAATAAAATGAAGAGGCGCTCGATAAATTTATGTTAACTATTGACAAAATATTAAAACAGCTTTTGGTGCGCTCCCCAAAGTGGGCGGGGCTTGTGTTATCATACTATACCACACTTTTCTCAGTCTATGACGCTACTGCGACGTCTCGTCGACTACAGTGACCGAAGAAGGCCAATCGGCAAGCGGTTCTCTGAATCGCGATGGTCCTGTAAGTTAAGGGTGTACGACTGGTATCCACCCACTAGAGCTCGAGAAACGAGCCGCGGTCTATTCATTCATCACACTCTCTCGCAACTCGAGAGAGAGAGAGTGTGTGTGTGAGGTGAAGAGACGGCGGGGCTCATTTCTCGAGCTCTATAGTCCTCGCTCCCGCCGTGACATGGAACCGCACGCGCACGTGTGCTAAATCCGATATCGAAACTGTAAACCAAATTGTGAGCGAGAGTATAACTATGCATAGCCCATTCAGTCCTTGCCGCATAACTTGGTGTATAAAGAATAAGAGCAAAAAATAAGAATGAGGATAATGTGTAACTCAATTTAGACAGTTCGATCACTGGCGAGGTGCTGACGGCGGCACTGGAATCGCCGACTGTTTTGCAGAACGTCCTGGGCTGTGGTAAGTAGAGTTCTCGGCACTCCCCTTCTCATTCTCCACCCACTCCACTTTTTGAGCGGTTGTTGGCTGGGCCAGAAATCGAAGAAGTTCCGAGTTCTCTTATTGGAATAGAGAGCTATTGGAGCGTGAACTCTTATTGGAATTCCAATAACTATAGGAATTCAAATAGAGAGAACAGAGGCGCGCTCTCGCCAAATTCACCTTGTTCGAATGATCACTTCGCTTATTTGCATTCCAATAACTATTGGAATTTTAGAAGTGATTCCAATAAGAGAACTCTAGTGGTAAGCTCACGAATCGATTCGATTACATCAATGGATATCCGACCATATTTTCAAGTACATTAATTTGCTCGGCACTTCTTTATGGGCGGGTAAAGATAAGAAAGGCGGGTAGGTAAATAAAAGAAGGGCCAACGGAATAAATATGTTATGAAAAAACGCATGAACGAATTGGCCACGATTTTCAGCAATGATAATTTATTTTTCAGGACTACTCTCAATCTGCGCGTTGTCTTACTCGAAACGTTTCGTGGACACGTATCGCAGGTTCCATTTTAATATAAAGAATATAATACAATAATCAGCATTCTAGTGGAAAATATTTCACAAGCATAAAACACTTGCGTTGATGCGGTTACAGCAAAACCTGTTCCTGAACTTTTTCGGTTTTTGGACTAGTAAACAACCACTCCTAATGGGGGTGGGGAATGTTAATGCTTGGGAGGGAAAGCTCTGCGAGAAGAAGCTGGGCCTAAAACCGAAGAAGTGCCCAAAACCATTCAAATATCGAAATTAGCTTTCGATCTGTCGTTTTCCCATAGTTTTCTAATCAGAATAAGAGTCCTCTTGTTGTAATTGACTCCGGAATTCCAAAAATAAAAACAAAGCGTTTTGACTGCTCTGGTTGCGAGAGAGTGTGAGTAATGAAGAGATAACGGGACTCTATTGAAATTCAAATCCAATTAAATAAAGAGAACTATAATCAGAATTCTCGATCTTCATCCGGAATGGAGAAGACAGTTCGTGAAATGGACAAGCGGAGGAAAAGAGGATTCTCCCATCACGCAACTCGCACGATCCATTCGACTAAGGTATCAAAGCATTCAAGCCTAACCTAAGCCTAAGCCTAAACCTATCCATTCGACTAAGGACTAAGGCGCACGATCCATTCGACTTGGCACTTTCCCCGTCCTGCTTTTTCAAAGTATCGGAGGTTTATCGGAATTCCACTCCTCTTTAATTCTGCTTTAACCTCACTAGGGAGCGGTGGGGGTATCATATACGAAGATGCTGTTGGAAAACACGTGGAGTGGGCCGTATCATCCGCTTTTTCACGCTCTCTCTCGGTCGACGAAAGAGAGTGTGAAATGCACATACTCTCTCGAGCTCTACTGGGGGATATGTCAGCGAGTTGATTCCGTTTCTTCTTATCAAATGTTTTCTTCAGATTGAAAGGACCGGGAGCGTGGTACGTCCTCGAATGGGGACTGAAGCAGATTTAGAAGAAGATGACTACTCGAAGAAGATGAGAATACTCGATCGTGAATTCAAACTGACCCATGATGATAAATCACAATTGCACTTAATTGTTGTCTAAACAGTTTTCGGTTCTGACTTATCGTGGATAGTGATAGCTACACCAAACAAATTTCAGTATCCAATTGATTTTTGCGAACGCTCACTCCTTCGATAAATGTATTTCTCTTGCTTGCAATTAACGGATACGCGAAAAAACATCATTGCTAAACACATCAGTCTGCTCAGTCTTCCCTCCGAGAGAGCATGCAAATCGAAGAGAGTCGCTGTGTGATTTTGTGGTCACTACTGCGCAGCAAACAGCAGCACAATCGTTGCAGCAGTCCAGCTGCACCAGTTAGTTGCACTCTTCCTTGATCTCGGTTTCTGCTTCTTGTCTCCTGCAAAGCCGTAGATTAGAGTTCGAAAAGCGTATCCACTAGGGTTGATCGTTCGGAATGGAATGACAGAATTCCGAACTTTTGATCCAAGTATCCTCTCACTTCGGAACGGCCGATAGTCGAACAATGGCCGTTCCGGAACGAGAAATCATTGTCCGAACTCATTCCGAGCGCTAATTGAATCAATTCCGGAACGAGGCAATTTTGATAACTCTCATTCGGCCGTTCAGAAAGCCGAACGATCAACCCTTGTCTCCACAGTTCACGAACACTTCGATCCCAGAGGGATGTAGATCGGTTGAAAATTTATGAAATAGTTCGCAACCGACCGAGTGCTAGCGGTTTTTGCGAAATGAAGAGGCAAGAAGGTGAAGAGACGAAATGAACAGTCATGAAGAGTCATCATCCCGTTTTTACCTGGTCCGTCGATGCCATGGAAGGTCTGTTGTTCTGCGGCCCGCACACTTCGCCCGTGAGCGCCGATCGCCTGGATATTTAACAAAATTGAAAGATTACATGATCTCGTCTGATCTCGCCGCCAGAACGAACAAAAAAAAAGAAGCATAGCTCAGAGATCTCTGGAAAGCCTAGAAGGTTTTTCCTTCTACTTACAGTCAGTTGCCTGTCCCGATCGATTGCGCAGTCGTGGCAGGGAGGCGCAGGGGAGGAGCCGCTGGCGAGCGCCTGCTTGATCAATAAGGATGATGGGTGGAGAAGATTGGATCGGACTGATTTTTTTGTAGGTCAAGAAGTTCGAAATGTACAACAAAAATTCGAAATTTAAAGTTCTCAGTAGAGGTGAAAATTTTGAAATCGTTTAAGTCATGTAAGAACTGACCATCACAATTAGAGAGACGGCAATCGGCAGCCACGGGACCATCCTAAATGTTTTTTTTTGTAAAAAAATGATGATAAAAAGTGTGACATCGTCAATCTAAGAAAACCGTTGCGCAAAGAAATCGGAATGCAATGTTAAAGCGAATAGTGAACGTCAAATTGATAAGATACGAATAGTGAGCAACAGAGGCGGGTACGGGGTTTCGAAACTATTATTTCGAAATGGTCAAGGCTACCGGAAATTCAAGTCGCTTTAATTTTTAATTGCCAACTGCGCTCGTTAAAGCATGATTTGATATTCTTGCTCAGATCTAACCAGCGAAATCGAACATTTAGATGAAAAAAGAGACAAGGTGGACATATCAACGGAAGAAATGAGAAAAACGTGAGATAGCGGGCCAGTAGTATAATGTTGAGAGGTAGCGATAGCCAATTCAGCCTCTCCTCATTTTGTGCACTCTCTCTCCTGTCTGATCGGCGGAAGAGCATTGAGAAAGGCCTGTGGCGATTAGTCATCACTTGATGAAAGGTAGAAGAACACATGAGGAATCCCGTAAACGTGTCATTGGGAAACTTGAATGGTTTTCCCAAATTCCGGAACCAACTGTGGCTAAATATATGTTTTAAGCTGAGTTTTAGTGATTTGTCACATATAAATACAACAAGAAACAGGGTTAGACTTCGTAATAATTGAATGAATCATAACACAGTGGTTCACCAAACGGTTTTATCTTTGACGTTAAATGTTTTAGCAGGACCGGGAAACTGGACAAAAGCCGGTTTCAGTTCTAGTCAATCGCCGGTCTTCTACTTTCCGGTACTCGATTATCCGGCTTTCAGGAAATCGACTCCATCATCAAAATCGACACGGAGAGTGCCCGAAGAATCAGTGAGAGGTTGAAGATGACGAGGGAGGAATTGATGGAAACCCTGGAATGGGAAGAGATTTCAGAAAATATGTTAGATATATCAGTTGAAATTCAGAATCGAATATTTGCTGCATTTTTTTACATTTTTGACAGCTAGCAGATAAAATAAATCCAGTGTGAAACATAGTTTTAAACATACACAATCCGGAAGGAAGACGAGCGACGAGTTGGGAGGAACCGTGGCATCGGCACGAATCTGAAGAGAAGAGATCAAAGACCAAAGACCAAAGATTATAGATCAAAGACCTTCTCAGTGAATATATCCTCGCTGAAATGAAGTGGCAGTCTTCTCACTCTTCTGTTGATCATCGAAAGAGCGAGAGCGTCCGTTACGAGGACTACTGAAAGAGAGAGGATACGGTAGATGAGTATAATTGATTGGTAGGAGCATGGATACGGTTAGCTGATGCCGTAGGCTACAATAACGGTGTATTGTATCAGATGAAACATGGTGTGGTTACGGTAGTCATTTGAGATACTATTGTACCCCTCACCGCAATGTCTATCCTGATCGATTTCGATTCCTCTCACAGCCTCGATCACTCTCTCCTCGATAGTGTAGATCGTCTCCGATCGCTCCGCTCGCTGTAGAGATCTGCGACAGGCGAGGTTTAGTAGATCTATTGTTGTTGAAAATTCTACAGTCGACGATTAGTAAATCGCACCACCCCTGCACACCACGCACTTGTAGTTCCAGTCCACAAAGTAGCCGATCTTTCTAATCGCCGGTTCCTTCAGCCAGTAATCGAATCCGCGACAGTCCGCAGTCAGTCCAGAATCGATGCGAATCGCGTTGCAGCGGGGTCTCAAAAGGAAGGTTGAGGGGTACGGTAGATTATCAATCGAACCTCAGATAATGGTAGATCTCATGGGCCGTTTGGAGGCAGGCGAGTGTGGGCGAAGTGTAGATTGTGATTGTTCCCTTGTGAGCGACTCCTGGAAAAGGGGCGGAGCTTAGAAAAGGAGCGGAGCTTGGGAAAGAGGGCGGAATCACACCTCTCGACTGCAGATGACGAGCGAACACCTGTGCCGTCAGCTTACCGTACTGTAATCATCGGGGTCAGGGTTACGGTAGGTGGTGGGGTACTGTAGGATACAGTAACCATCGATTGAGGGAAACAGTACTGAACAGTCAGTTATCGATCCATACTACAGTAATCCACCGTATACCTCGCTAAGGGGCGGGTCGAGAGCGTATGCCTCGGCGAGTGGCTCACGCTTCGGCAGCGTCTGAGGCATATTCTGAAATATGGGGTACGGTAATCAATCAGTTCTCGATTGAAACTACCGTATCTTCAATTTTCGATAAATGATAGTCAGTTACGGTATATTTCAAGCCAATTGCAGAAGATATCGATCATTCAGTTCTCGATTCATCCCTCTACCGTAATACTCCTCCTTCTCACCAAATCGAATGGAATGTAATAGTGAGCGTCCAACCTCGACTGCTTTATCCAATCGGGGAATACATCTGAGATATGATAGGTTGTGATTGAGAGGGATACGGTAAGGGGGCGGGGCTAAGACGGGGGTTGATCTTTGATCTCTGGTGCTTCTTCGGGGGATCTTCTACTATCTCTGCATTCCGCACCTTCGATCGTCTCCGCTCCACGCACAACGATCACTTCCTTGCCTGAGAACTCGTCGCGAGTCTGGAAATGGGGTACGGTTAGTGAGGGATACGGTAGACTAAGGTTATCGATCGATTAGTGAGGATAGATACGGTAACACTTTACAAGTAATCTAAAAGAAACCGCAATTATCGACCTACAGCAACCGTTGCGCGTCTGGAGTACTGTAGGTAATAGAGAATAATCGATAAGTGAGGGATACCGTATTCCTCAATGTATTCCTTATCTTCTACCGTAATCCTCTTACTGAAATCTCTACCGTATTGCTCAGTTCTAAATCAGCCACAATATCCCTTACCGTAACAGTTCGATATCCTCGCATCACCTACAGTAATCTCTACCGTAATACTCAGTATTCACTACCGTATTCCTCAGTTATCGATCTCCTACCGTAATCTATCGTCCCTTACCGTAACAGTTCGATATCCTCCGGCCATCTGCTCAACGAGAAAATCTTCGACGGGAGGATCCATTGGAAGAGAGAAGAGGGGGAGGGACCACTTGGGATGAAGGGAAGAGGAGGGAATGAGAGGAGAAGGGGAGGAGACAAGGGAACAGGGAAAGAGGATTAGATGATTTGGTTAGAAAATGAAGAGATTTATAAAGTAATTATGTTAATTGTGTGTCGGTTGTGCAAATTGTGGTGTTTCGAGTGTGCGCAGATGGTCGAGCAATGGTAAAAGTCAAAGTACACAATTTATCGTAAAAACAGTTAACGATTGGATACATTGCACGGATTCTTGTAAATTGTAACACTTTTGCAGTACCGGTCAGTTTGCGATCACATCTGGTTCACAGCTCTTGAGAAGGATAAGGACATGGTGTGCGGGGTGCGCTAAGCCGGGCGAGCAATAAGAAACGTCGGAAATACACCACTGTGGTGTGGCGGAGTACTAAGGCTGGGCGAGCATTGTTAAAGGCAGAAATACATCAATAAGAGGATGTGGTATGGCGCGGGTGTGCTAAGCTGGGCGAGAAATGGGAAACGTCGGGCACACCATCACACACTCTCCATGGCGTCTTCGGTGTAGGTGTAGTAGGCCCAGTAGATGGAGCAGAAGAGAATGAATACGGTTGGGAAGATCATACGACTGTCTGAAAAGTGATAATTGACTTTCAAAAGTTGTTTAGCCTTCTGATATGTTTCAGGTGATTTATAAAATTCTCAAATTTGTGTTTTGGTCAGTATGAACTTTGCAACTTGTTTTCAAAAGAAAACCTATATCTGTTCAACGTATCAAATGTCTCACAATGATCGATCCTTTTCGCAATCCTTTCATTATTCATACTACACTTCTGGCAGGGCTTCGTGAAGTCGAACTTGTTGTAGATGTGCGCTGCTGCGTGAGGTGTAGCCGACATCAGTGCCTAAATTCAAATATTTATATTTCGCGCCGAAATCCCTCAAAATTCGAAAATCTTGCATTACATGCGTGTGAGTTTGAAAATAATGAAAAAAGTAAGAATCGACAAGACACAAGACATGCACAGATTGTTCGAAACTCGAACGAAAAAGCAACACATGCTTACCGTAACAGAATCCATGCTGAAGTTTGATAAGGCGACGTTTGAGAAACGTCGCCACCGTACACCACGACGAACCACACCACGAGATGGGAATAGGGTGCGCCAGTCTTACCGCCGTTTCCTCCTCGCGCTCGTACCACGAGTGGCGACGGATAAATTCACGCTCGAAGCCGGTGGATCGAAGTAAAACCTGTGATGGTGTGCACACACACGGATACGGTAGCCGGAAGGGCGACGTTTGGGAAACGTCGTCGTCAAAAAGCGACACGCAATGTGTGAGTTAGACTACCGTACTCTGTTCGTCGAGTCATGAAACGTATGAAACCCTCGCTAGTCTAAGTTCTGACAGCCTGGTTTTGAGGGATTTCCGATTAGGACCGTCAGAATGAAGAATTCGTCTTCTGACTGCCCTAATTATGTGTATGAACACAAAAAGCTGTAATAGTGGTACGTTTTGCATTGTTTCTACACACTTTTGTTTCACCGACGGAAAACATGATATTGACGAAAGCCAGATACGGTAAGAGTACGGTAAGAGAAGATGTGTGAGAAAATCGATATCGGGTGGTTGTGAAAGGGGAAGACAGGACAGTGTTCGAAGACATCGGGAGAAAAGACACCGAAAGTACGCAAGGGAAAAGATTACCGCGGCGTTGTTGGCGCACTTGGAGAGTCCTTGCGAAAGGGAGAAGGGAGCGTGCCCATTTGACTGGGGCAGTTGTGGTGTTCGATGCTTGACGCCGTTGAGGTGTATCGTCGGAGGAGGCTGCAGCATGTCATCAAACTCCGTCGCCGACGGACGCTTCTGTAACACCGTGGTGTGCACTGGATACGAGGTTTGGGAAACGGCGGAATGCACCCGGACGGGAATTAGCGAGTTACGGTAGGTGCACCATCCCACAAAACCACCATGATTGGGGGGAGATTTACAGAGTGGAAAGAGCGGCACCGCACTCTGAAGGAGTGTGACTACGGAGAGAGTTCAGCGGGTGATGTTTTCGAAAACAAGCGGTCAAAACAATAACACGAAAACAAACTCGGAACGGAATCTCCTCGATGTTTTGGGTGTGGTTTCCTTCAGGGCGCTCGTCATCCTGCAAGAAAGAGAAGCTAAAAATGAGAAGCAGAAGTGTATCGCCTAATATTCGTAAACCTTTTTCACAAGTGCCTTGTTACGAACGACTATTCGGTGATGTGTGTCGATAAAAAGTACAGACGAGTGTGTGAAAATGACGCTAATGGTGAGGGAAAATAAAGGATTCCCCATACCGACAGCCCACAAATCGACTTTCAATCATGGTGGCAGATCTCACTCACCTCTCCTCATTGTGCACGCTCTCTCACTGGTCAGACACTCTGGTTTCCTTTTACTATTAGTACACTAATTAGTAAACTATTAGGGAAAAATTCTCTCATTTTCCCATACTCTCTCGCATCTCCCTAATAGCACACTAATAGGCCGTCTTTAGTGTACTATTAGGGAAAAGCAGACTGATGCGAGAGAGCATGGGCAAATGAGAGAGTTTCTCCCCTAATAGTTTACTAATTAGTGTACTAATAGTAAAAGGAAACCAGAGCAGATGAGAGAGCATTCAAAACGAGGAGAGTGGCGTGTAGGGATGCCGGTTCGACATCGGTTTCGGTATTACCGAGCGAGAGGGGCGATATGCAAAGAGGTTGCGGTAATACCGCACCTCGAAATGAGGAGAGGACAAAGAGAGAAGGAAGAAGAGAGGGGAATGTTGCGGTAGATACCACCGCACCCTCTTTACATATCGCCCCTCTCGCGCGGTATTGCCGATACCGAACCTGCAATCCTAGTAGCGTGCCTAATTATCTGCAGATTGACTATAATCAGAACCAGGTCTGGGCAAAAATTTTACGGATCTCTCATTTCGCAATACCCTCTCACTGTCTCTAACCGGCGAGAGAGCATTGTGAAACGAGAGACCGTAAAAGTTTTGCTCAGCCCTGATCAGAACTCACGCTTTTCGACGTGAAGCTCTGGCTGTGTCGCAGTTTCTTGTGTTGATAAGCCCGTCGATGCACGCAGTCGAAGGAACTTCAACATGTCAAAGATAGAGGAATTCAAATTTGAACTTTCCCTCCAAAATCAAAATTCAAATATTGCCGAAATTCACCGCTTCGTCATGTAGAAGGAGACGAAGGAGTACTCGAGCAGGACGAGAAAGATTAGGGCCTAAAGGAACGTAATCGTGATGTTAGAAATTATCAAAATCTAAAGAAATGTGGTGTAATTATTATTGAAGCAGAAACCAAGGACTCATTAGATTGCTCAGAGAATAGAGACTTTGAACTACTCTTGAAACATATCTATAATTATAGGCTATAATTTGTCACCTGCGAGAACGTGAGCCAAATGTCCAGGGCCTTGATGTAGCTGACCTACAACAACCTCGAATCAATTTGTTTTATTTTTTTTTTGTAAATTTTCATATTACACAGCTTTTCACTGAAATTGAAGCCAAACTATTGCGATTACTAGGTTTTGGTCATGTTTTTGTTTTTGTTGATTTCTGACCTGCAGACTGCAGTAGATTTTTCCTTTCAGCCTTGTTCCGTTCACTCACAATCAGTTTCCATTATAGTCCCATCCCCCATAAATTATCCAACCACTTTCGATAATAAGATGGGACAATTTGTTCTCACCTGCGGCAGATCCTGCCTCGCGCCATTGCTCATCGTTGTTAGGGTGAGCAGGGAAGTGATCGTTAGGGAGATTCTGAAAGGGAAGACGTGATAATCGCCACTTCCTGGTCTAAATTCGGGCGTAGAGCGAAACGTAATTGTTCAATATTTTTCGAAGATGAAAAATATGAAAGAAGAATTGTTGACTGAACGGAGCATAACCGAATCTACAGTACCGTGCAAAAGTTTAGCAACAAATTTCGAATCGTCATAACTTTCTTCAAAATTGAGCTTGAGCCCTGTGGTTGGGAGGGATCGATAGACAAACCATAGGGGAATAATGTCATATGGTAGGTGACTGGGGTGCCCTACATGCTCATTCGCCGTGCAACTTTTGCCGAGGTGCGGTCGTAAATTATTTTTTGAACCTAGGGGGAATTTTTCTATGAGCTGAAACTTTCTGTGGTGAAAGTACAACCATTGGTCTATATCATCCACATTAAGGCTCTTTGGTCAGATTTCGCAATAGCGGATGAGGACCATTTTCCGACACCTCACTTTTTTAAGGAATATTCTACAACTTCCGTCAAAGTTGAGCTAGAGCTTCCAAATTTGGCAGGAATCATCATCAAGTAGTCAAGTAACTTCCCGCCAAGTATGACATCGATCGGACCACTGGCGCCAAAAATTGAAAATTTACCGATGACTTTATTTTGACGATGTGCCATTCCAAAGGTGAATTTTGTAAAAATGTGGTTTCGGTGTAGAAACATTGCGAAACCATCCATTAGTAATATCCCAAATTTTTAGAGTCTTTGCTTTACTCTCCACGTAGTGGTGATCGATTTACGGAGACATATTCAATTTGAAGAGTGCGAAAAAATGAAGAGAAATTCTCTTCAAGATTTTTTCTAACGGTTTATTTAAGCCCATACTTAGCCAAAAATTCAGGCACCCTCACAATATTATCGTTGCACAGTTTCATGGTTCTAGCTCGGATAGAACGCAGAGCAAAAAATGGCAAACTTGCTGAAGAGAATTTTTTTCGAACTGAATATGCCTCCGTAAATCGATTACAACAGACTGGGGAGTTAAGCAATTCCTCTCAAAATTTGGGATATTACTAATGGATGGTTTCGCAATGTTTCTACACCGAAACCATATTTTTACGAAATTCACCTTTGGAATGGCACATCGTCAAAATAAAGTCATCGGTAAATTTTCAATTTTTGGCGCCAGTGGTCCGATCGATGTCATACTTGGCGGGAAGTTACTTGACTACTTGATGATGATTCCTGCCAAATTTGGAAGCTCTAGCTCAACTTTGACGGAAGTTGTAGAATATTCCTTAAAAAAGTGAGGTGTCGGAAAATGGTCCTCATCCGCTATTGCGAAATCTGACCAAAGAGCCTTAATGTGGATGATATAGACCAATGGTTGTACTTTCACCACAGAAAGTTTCAGCTCATAGAAAAATTCCCCCTAGGTTCAAAAAATAATTTACGACCGCACCTCGGCAAAAGTTGCACGGCGAATGAGCATGTAGGGCACCCCAGTCACCTACCATATGACATTATTCCCCTATGGTTTGTCTATCGATCCCTCCCAACCACAGGGCTCTAGCTTAATTTTGAAGAAAGTTATGACGATTCGAAATTTGTTGCTAAACTTTTGCACGGTACTGTACTTCTCTCAAATAAAAATAAATAAATTAATCAAACCTTGCGGGAGAGGCTCTTGGATCCAGCCAGAACGACATCCACGAGATGACCACGAGCATTCCTGGAAAAGATATTTATTTATTTTATTTTTTAAGATCTTTGTATAAAAATATGTTTCACGTTTATTTCTAATGGGAATCGACCTCAAACAATTCGATATTTCAGCAATGGCTTTCCAAAAAAATAAATATATCCCAACAATTCTTCTAGCTATTTTTTCAGATACCATCCTAAAAAGGAACTAAATTACCAGTCGGAATGTAGGTCTGAATGATGTGGAAGAGCACGAGGCGACGCATGACGATGTAGGCACGAATGCAGCTCCAACGAGCTAGAATTAAAAAAAATATTTATATATTTATTTTGTTTATTAAAATGTCACATTGTAATCATCGGCTGTGGCTGTTTCAATATCCAAAATTGTCCTGAAACAATGCAAAACATTGGTGCCTCATGCTGGAATCGAACCAGCGACCTTCTGTTTACTAGACAGACGCTCTGCCACTGAGCCAATGAGGCGGATGGGAGCGCATCTCTAATCGCTCGCTATCTTTTTCACTAGAATCTCGATGACTTTTCACTAATATTCACAACAATGAAAAATAAAATAGGGTAAAACCCTTCAAATTGGCATACCCATTCCCCTCAACATCGGACATGGATTTGAGAACACTTCTTTTTCCTTAGTTCTCAAATTTTCCCAGTGTAATTTTTGAAAACTTTCAGTATTTACCGTATGACACACAGTCGAAAATTCTTCTAAAATACTTAGAATGTAACTAACCTTGCCCCCTAAACATCGGATACGGATTTGAGCACACTTCGTACTCCTTCTTCGTAATCACCATGTCATTCAGACGGATGTCCGCGTTGACTCCTGAATTGCATAATTAATTTAAATTAATTATAGAAAATAATTCAGAAAAAAATCAGCAAATCTGACCCAATGGAAAGTCATCGCCCTTCTTGAACCAAGTGAGATTGACCAACTCCTCAACGTAGGCGTCTGAAGAAAAATTTTCAGTTATGTTTCACAGGTGGAATTTAGATCCAGCTCATGGGTAGAGAGCGATAGTTTCCTTGCTTGCTTATACAGCAAAAACACCGGGGAATCGCTATCAATATAAAATAATATTGTGGCACAATATAGACCATGTTATGACGGGTTCATATTCAAATGGTGTATAAAAATAAGTGAATAAATTAATAATTAAAAAGACACTCACAACTCTGCACGGTCACCGGGCACCGCTGCGTGTCCATTGGGAACCGCTTCAACTCCATCGAACAGGAGAGCGTGACGTCGATCCTGAATTGATCTTTGATCTCTGATTTTTGATCTTTGATCTCTGATCTTGCCCTTAGTGCATTCATCTCTGGTTGTTGTCTGAGAAAGGAGTTACCACTATTTCTGGTGTAACTACTCTTTGGAAATACACGTAACGTGGAAAGGTGTGATCTTTGATCTCTGATCTCTCACCTCATCGATTTGAACACGAGCCCATCCGGGTACACGATGACCATCATGTTGGGAGTGGTGACCTTCAATTTTTCATTACTCAATATGATCGAAGTAATTGTTTTCTGTACATACCAATAATACAAAGTTGCAACGATGTTTTGCCGATGGAAGGAATCGAATTGGGAAATTCAAACGAGCAAATTGCTAGAAACTGTTTCGGATATGTTTCACTAGTATTTCTTCTTGTCTGTTCTCTTCAGAAAGTGATCCCGTAATGGATAGGTTGTGAAAATTTTTAAAAAATAGTTTGGTAATTCATGATTCGTTATAATTTAATTAGTGATGACAATTCATCATACTCAATCCAGGCTAGGTATGCGCATCGAGGAGAGGGGCGTGCCTGTCTATTTTTTTAGTATATGTTCATTTTGAATGAACATGTGTACCTCCTGCAAGTAGGCAAACTTGGAGTTGACAAAGTAGAGGTCGGGCTGCCAGATGCGATCCGATATCACCTTCAAAAGCAATTCGTCGCTAACCAGCGCAAGTGCATAGGCGGAATCGAAATAACGATCGGAACGATTAATTAAATTCACCGACCTTGCTGGTCACGAGAATCGGATAGGAGCAGTTGTGCGCGAGCCGTCGATCGAACCAGCCCATCGCTAGGTAGGTGTCCACTTCAAAGTCCTGCAAAGACCAAAGATCAAACTCGGAAATCATGTTTAGAGATCAAAAAACAAAGTTCAAGCTATCAATTAGTACGCTATCGCATCAAAGATCAAAGATCAATACGAAACCTCGATTGAGTGATCAAAAACCAAAGATCAAGCTACGCAGACTTAGTAAGTACGCTATCGCCAGTGCGAAATCAAAGATCAAAGATCACAAGGATTAATATAGATCAAGAGCTTAGCGTGCACACGCCACGCGTTAAAAAAGTCGGCCTCACAACCTCACCCCGAATTCAGGCGCGTTTTTGATGTCCTGGTATTCTGGCCCCTTGAATATGTTTCATCGCCGATAGAAATGACTGGGCATTCTAGCTGTGTAATGCTTCGGTCAGTTCTGCCATTTAAAAAACCATAAACCATAAAATCGGAATTTTTGAGATATCGGCTTTGAAAGATCAAAGATCAATCACCGACCATGGTCTGCGCCTTGAAGGAGGACATGGACTCGATGTAGAGCGCCACGTGGATCTTCGTTTCGCGACCTGAAATAATTCTTATTAATTTAAAATTTCTGAATATATTTTCGGAATGCATTGTTTTTCTCAATCAGTCATTATGTCCTGGTCAAATGTTACTCCGGTAGTTGATCAAACAAATAGTCCGTAGAAAATTCAAATATGTTTCATTCCAAGTAGAAAGCGTTCGGTGCGCTAGCTTGGACAATTCAATCGTGTCATCAAAGACAATAAAACAAACCTTTCGCCTGCCCGGGCGCCATGAACATGTTGTAGCCTCCCTTGACAACGCCATTGCCAACGATCTTCAGTAGGAGATCGCCCGGTTCGGACCTGAAATATTATTTACTATCAAGTTTTAGAAATTTATTGATTCATTTTGTAATACTTTGTGAAGTTTGAGCAGTTTCAGAGAAGTTTAAGAAGTTTTTGCTTCTTGCGCCTCGCTCAATCAAGAGCTTTTATCGAACTTTTTTTTGATTTACAAGCCTACAATGCGATCCCAGACCCTTCAACCCCAAAAGTAATCGTCCCTCACCATGTGAGATTCTGCCGTGCCGGCCCACTCCGATGCTCCTCACAGATGTTGTGGATCTTAAAGAATCTAATTACTCTCCTCAATCACAACACTCTCTCGCAGGTCAGACAACGTGAGAGAGCATGGCGAAATGAGAGAGTTAGACACAATTGCTCATCTTAAAAGCATCTAATATTTCGATTCCCACAGACTTTGGCGCTTGATGAGCGAATAAAAGAGCGCTTTCATCTCAAGCGATAATAAAGAATATTTTTCAGCGGGAGATGAAAGCGAGGATTTAATTCCCTCATCAAACGGAAAGTAGTCTGGGAAATGATCGAACGCATCAAACTTCCACTTTTCATGATGAGGCTAAAGATCAATGACTAAATAACTAAAATATGAAAATAATAAACCTTAGTCGAGTTCCGGTCGTACCAAATCTCCTTAAAGTAGTCCTCCTCTTCCCTGTAATGGTCGAATTATTTCAAGTATGTTTCACTAATGTTTCATAGCACGTTACACGACACCCTCTCAATCTTGCTAAGGTAAGCCGGAGGAATGAAAAAAATACAAATTAATCGGATCCATCCATGATCTTTTATTGAATCACTCCTCAACGAGCGTTTACCCTCGTGGATGTCACGAATTTCAATTAAAGTTTTAAAAAAGAAGGAGAATAATTGAATTTATTAGCTAAAGTACGATATTTTCAAAAAAATTATCAGTTTAAAGAAGACGTCCCACGAACCGCGCGAGCGACTATGCAAAGTGAGGAATAAGAGGGACGCTCTCCTCATTCCGCACGCTCTCTCGCTCGTTCCCTGCTTTTCAGGGTCACTTGGCATGCAGCCAATTGATCATAACTCAGTTCAAACGAAAAATTGGGAGTTTCCAAAGTGTTATCGGGTAACAGCGACCCACCACCACACATCGAGAACTCAGTTAGACAGATATTCGTGGAACACCTTCTTTAATAACAATATTGTGAGATTTTACTCACTCCTCAACAAGCGTTTCCCTCGTGGACGTCACGAATTCGTCCACGTCCAGTCTGGAGGAGATACTGGCCGCGATTTCGTCGACTATCTGTGATTTATTATTAATTAATTAATTAATTTTAAATAATATTAATATTTTTAATCCTTCGTCACCCCCTATTGCAACGTAGACATTGCCGCAAGA
Source organism: Pristionchus arcanus (assembly GCA_900490705.1). NCBI lineage: Eukaryota > Metazoa > Nematoda > Chromadorea > Rhabditida > Neodiplogasteridae > Pristionchus > Pristionchus arcanus. The sequence continues at coordinate 13,880 of LS487199.1, read as the reverse complement.
ATCCTAAGCGAAATCCCTATTTCTAGATTATTTAGCATTTCATTGTTTCTCTAGCGCGCCTGGTTCAATCCTCACCAGAATAGGAAATACCCTCTCGACGGCGTCGATTAATTATGCCCGCGAGATTTATCAGCATGCGAAATGTTGCCTCCCATTTCTAGTGCTCTCTCCCCGGTCAGACCGACGAGAGAGCAGGCGAAAAGAGGAGACACAGGCCCGATTTATCCACGGTAATGCGAAATGTTGCCGTCGGTCACCAGTGCTCGTTGAGATTTTACGATACGACCTTTCGGATTGGGTGCTAACAAATGCATGAATCGGAACAATGCTCTCGCCTCTTCATTTGGCCTTATCTCTCGTCAGTCAGAGAAACGAGAGAGTGTTGAAAAACGAGAGAGACGGGCATCTTGAATCGGAATAGAGCCCAAAATGGAGCTCCTTTGCACGTTTCCCGGCTGTTTCCGTTTTGCGGTGCATATTGGAAACCCCGATAAATGCATCCGGGGAAGACATTAGGCGCTGCAAGCTATTGCGTGCGGTTTGGCATTTCCTTCGCAGAAAGAACGCATACTAGCTAAAAGTGTTCTAGAATTTGTCGCGACTCGAACTTTCTATTTTTCTCGGAAACTGGTGAAAAAACAACACTAACCGGATTCGCAAAGTTCATCATATTCGGATCATGGGTGCGAAACGTGCGCCTCGAGTGCTCCGCGACCATGTTCGCCCTCAGATTGTTCCCCTGCAACCAGGTCGTTACTAACCAGCGCAAGTTTGGAGGCGGAATCATAATGACCATCGGAACGACAAATTACCTCCGCTTTGGCTTCTGTCAGAGGCGTAACGGCGAGGAGGAGCAGTGCGACTACCGTAACCGGTGAAAGGAGTTCGGCTGAGCGTCCGCGGGAGCGCGGCCATGATTCTCCTGTAAAGACTTCGAATCGAAAACATTATATTTTCCTTTATCATCGGGAATCCTTAGCATCATTGATGTCCACACAACATTCCGATTAAATTGCCATAGTGAAACACGTCCGAATTCATTTTCAGATTTTTGTTCCGAATCGGATACCGCAAATTTCAAATAGGCGGAATCTAGTGATGATCGGAACGATATATTATCGCTCACCTCCCTCCACTCCTCCCCTCTTCGCCTCCTTCGTGCGGCGCGTCGTCTTCGTGTGCAGCAGCATGCGCGAGCGCGCATCGGGCACCGCCGTAGGCGACAAATCGGCGCTAAACAGCGGAAGTCTCATAGGGCGGAACGGGATTGATGAGCGGAACGGATAAATATCGGAATTTATCGGAACACGGAAATTCAAAGAGGAAGTAGGTGCTAATGGGGCGCGATTAATAATTTAGGAAGTGAGGTGGGAGACAAGAAGGCAGGGGAAGAGTAAACGCAGAATCTCTCCAAAAGGCGTGATCCCTCGTCGGTTATAGAAGACGAGAGAGCATGGGAAACCGAGAGAGTGCAGAGAGATATTGAGGAAGTGTGAGAAGGTCGTGTAGTAGTGACCCTATTAGCCAGCAGCACATCACTCAGAATTCGGGGAATATGATTCAATCTCTGAGGTCTTCCCGATTTCATAGTGAATGCGGCTAAATATAAAAGCCAATCCCAGAGAAAGAGACCTTTCAATTCGCACAAGTGCAAATCCCATATCTTGACTTGAGATCGACTTACTATGGGGCACGTCCTAAGCGCCTGAAGGTGAAGATCATCCCGTTAACCAAGGCACTTGCGTCCTGCGGGAGATCACATCTAGGCCAGTGATTATCAGGCCAATTCAGTCCGGAGGGCCTAATCTCTTCTTCGGACCTAATTTAGCGCTTAAAGAGAATTGAAAATAGTTGAGTTTCAACCATACTTGAAAGTCGGAAATGAAGAAGTAAATCAATTTGTTTACGGGAGGCGGTGCTCAAAAAACAACCAAAGAGATTTGATTGCGGAAATTTGCATTTATTGTTATGTCTTCATCAAATTTAGTAACGAACATAACTGTGAGAATCTCGCCAACAGATTTTTTTGCAAAAATAATAACGCTGAGTGCACAAATCCCTCCCCTGCTTTGCCGCTTTTGCCTCTCCAGCTCAAGTAGAACAACAAAGCGTGTAATTGTTTACGAAAAGCGAAGAGGAGGAGTAAATTAGCATCAGCAAGCCGTCTTTTAGGGGCATGCGAAATGAGAGAGCGGGCAAAGTGGAGATTCTTTCGCCTCTCTGAACGGGACAAAGCGTTCGCGAAATGAACACTACATAAAAGGCACGGGTAATAGCAAATGAAGCGGAGCGAATGTGAACATCATCAGGGAAAGGAGCGCAGGAAAAGTGCAGTAGCTATAGGCGGACTGGGAAATCGCCGAGATGGGAACGTAAAGAGCAGGCGAAGTAGCATCGAACAGCCGTTTTTGCGGGCAGACAAGACGAGACAGCAGTAGAGTTCGAAATACGAATGATAATCTTTTCATTTCATGCACTCTCTTACCTATCTGACCTGTGAGAGAGTACGTGAAATGAAGAGACGATAACCCGAATAACGAACTCTAGCTTCGACCAGCCGTCTATTCAGGACAGACGGAGTGAGAGAACAGTAGAAAAAGGGAGTTCGGCTGTCAGGTGAAGAAAGCCGTCTCATCACTCTCAGCGGTCACACTGGCGACAGGGAGTGTGAAATGAGGAGACGAATGCTTCACTTGAGGATGGATGGAAAGGGTCCGATCGGGAACCAAGGAAAGGAGCAGAAAAAGTGTAAATGGGCTACATAGACAGACTGGGAAATCAGCGGCGTAATGAGGGTCTAGGTTATCGCTCGCTGGTCGGAACGTGTATTTCTCTAGTACAACAATCATCGTACGAACTGTCACTACAAGGCGTACTTTGAATTCTAAAGATTCGTTGAAGTGAGGCGCTTGGCATGACAAAATGGATGGTCAATGGTGTAAATCCAGACACATTTACTGTCTTTGGGTCACATGGGAAAAGTTCCGTAGTTTCGAAACAATAAATAAAGACATAAAGGCACATTAGATTGTAATTGGCCGGCGCTGTTACTTGGATGCGAACAATGAATGGATGTCAGTCCGGAAAATGCAGTCAATTCATCAAATTTAGCAAAATAATGCACCGATTAAAAATATAACGCCTCAAATAAAAATAATAGATGTTTAGGCTACTGAAGAATTTTCAAGGCTAGTCAATCAGGAAGATTCAGACCAATTCAATGCCCGTGACGAGCCGGGTTGCTTGGATGTGTGAGTGAAGAAAGAGGAAGGATCATGAGAAGAGGAGGTGGGTCGAGACTCTTTGTCTACCCTCGACTATGAGAGACTCTCTCGATTCGGCGTGCTCTCTCGCGTTGTCTGACCGTCTCGACCCTCTCAATACCTAGTGCTCTCTCACTCCCTCTACCCGCCCAGAGCACTTATGAATGCGAGAGACAGAGGAGGAGGAGGAACTAGAGAATCTGAGAGATGCACGCTCAAATATAAATGAGCGTCTCGCTATGAGAAGTGCAACGTGGGTTTATGAACAATCTCTGTATTTTACACTCGAAATTCATAATTACGGTGTGTGCGAGAAACATGATATTATATGTTCGAACGTGCTTTTGTGGACGAAATTCGCATAAAATAAGGAGATGTGGGAGTGTGCATAAAATAGGGATGAATGTGCTTTCTAATTTCGCTACTTTCTCGTTTCTCTGACAGGCGAGAGATAAGGTAAAATGAAGAGACAGAACGTCGCACAAAATACGAGCACATAATGAAAGCTGAAAGAATGAAGCTCTGAAACGCGTTTGGGAGAGGTTTACGTCGATATTCTGAGAACTATCCAGACGAGAAAAGAGAGATAGCAATCAGCAATAATTAGCATAATTCTGCTTGAATAATAAGGTGGAAACGAGTGAGCGAAAAAACATCACGAGAGAAAGTAGGGAAATGAGAAATGGGTTGTCTGAGACCTGCTTAGAACTTTCTGACTATAGACAACAATACTTCTAAAGCCACATTGAGAAAGATCGTCAAATAGTTACGGTTTCTAGCCTCGACTACGATTCCTAGTTCAAGCTAGAGCACTGTCACACACGAGCCCAATTTCTCGTCATCAAGAAGAAGTCGGCGTGTGTTTTGCCTCACATTCAGAACAATTGAACTCGATAATCCAGGAATGGTTGTGTTTTGAGAGGTTAGTGCGCGAAAACACTTGACCATCATGGGCTTTTACTTTCTCAGAGCGATTGAACTTGCGTTCACTTCTAAAGCATGCCAGAAGGGGGAGGGTGTATTTTGAGTGAGATTAGTGCTTGTGCCATGCCGAAAACACTTCCACAACCATGATGGGCCGTTTGTTTTCCCGATAGTGAAGGGTACTCTTAATCGCCACTTGCTTACCCATACGTATTTTGAGGAAGAGAAGGGCAAAACACACGAGTAACGAGTGAAATCAGAGAAGGGAGAAGCAGTTACGACTCAGCAACACAGTGTCGGGCTCGGGTTTCAAGAGAACACGTAAAGGATATTACGGCAATAAGGACCATGGTTTTGTAGCTGGCCTTACCAGTAGTTCCTACCTAACATTGTCTAATGACTGTAAAATCGCTTGACGTGGCTACCCATTTTCCCTTACCATTTAGAACGCAATAGAGTAAGATTTCAACCATATCGAGATCAGCAATTTTCAAAGAACACCTCCGAAACTACTAGGAAGAAAAAGGAAATGATGATAAGCGAAAGCCTTCGATGGAAACCCAACCGTGCTCACCACTCCAAGTAAACCAGGAAATGACATGGAGCCCATCGAAACAACTATTCGTTTTCGAAAATTCAATAAAGGACCAGAAAATGACCGTGAATGAAGCGATGTTTTTCGAGTGGAACTGATACAATACCTAAACCAAATCAGGAACGGAATTGAAGATAGGTCAAGTGAGCTGGTCGAAAATAAAATTCAATCTGGGACCTGTATTTTCCAGAGAACGAAATTACTTGAACGCGCCCTATTGAGTCGATGTAAACTCAATCTAAAGGAGCCCGCAAATGACCTGAAAAGCTCTTACTCCGTGAAAACAACTCGCGAAATGATGATGATGGCAGTAGGGAAGGGGAAGAGGGGGAAGGGGGGGAGAGGTCCTCTCAACTCGAGTAGAAAATAGGTGCAGGCGGGCTAATCGGATTTCGGGGGTAGAAGATGGAGGATGAGGGGTGGAGGGGGAGTTCAGTGGGAAGCAAAATGAGTGACCTCTCTTCATCCTTCACCATCTTCTGGCTACTAGTCCGGGAAAATAGTGCGGGAAGTGAGGAGGGTCTTTAGAAGGGAACTTTTGCGAGGAAAGGAACACGATGCGTGACCTCGTCAACTTTTGCAGCGACGCATCTGTGGGGCTATCCTCAGACATACGGGTTCCAAGAAAGTGTTTGCATTTCGTTCTCTATTAGTGCTATTAGAGTTCGTTCTCTATTAGAGTATTAGAGTTGTAGAAATCATGCAAGTCGAGGAGCGAAGCGAACCAACACAGGAATAGAGTGCACCACCTATCGAGAAGTTCCCAGGGCAATCCAGCCGTTTTTCATAGTCAATCAAAACGAGCGCGGTCGAAATGGAAGTGAAAATAGAACCAGCGCCTCCCCATGTCTGTCTCGAATATTGTTGACTTCTCGCTCTTTTCCCGGTGGCTATTGGCCCATTTCATGCATTTTATAAGTTATTACTGGGCCGAAAAGGCACCATGAGTGCACGATTGAATGTGGCAAGGAATATATGAAGAATGCGCTTGGTCTCCTCAATTCCCCTCATCGCTCTCCGCACAGACAACGTGAGAATGAACGGAGGAAAAAACAGTGAATGCGGATGGGTAGGCGATAGTTCTGACAAAGTTCTTTTCTGTTCCTACCGACCGCTCAAGAAAGGGGCGGTTTTCAACGATCAAAGATGGTGAATTTCGAAAATTATTGGGAAAATCACAATTTAGATAGCTGATGACGCAAAAATCAGAAAAAGGAGATCAAAGCGAGATAAAACAGAGGAGGGTGATCAAGATCTCTCGTGATGAGAGGATAAAACAAACGTTTAGATAGCCGAAGCAAGCGGTTGGAGCGAGACTCCGACCCTCTCAATTTCGCACACTCTCTCGCTTTCTCTGACTAGTGAAAGAGTGAGTGAATTGGAGAGACGAGAACAATGCCCACGACGGATAAAACAGTTGTCGCGATTGATAGAGTGAATCAAAGAGGTGGATTAGAGATGGATGCGAGTGAATCTGGGAGATTCGGGAGTGTGTGAGAAAAGATATTTAGAGAAGGGCTGGCAGGATAAAGACTCAGAAATTTGATTCTTCATTATTGTGACACTAATTTAGAAGGGCGTGAGAATCACAAGCTTTCTGGACCGACTATTTCCACCCGAGATGTGAGAGAAGTGAAAGAAAGCCACTCTGAAAGCATCCTGTCCCTAGGCAACTGAGGATTTACGATCCTTTACACTATCCCGGGGGCTTGTGACGCGCTAAAGAAGTCCAGATGAGCAAAAAGGCAAAGTGTGAAAAAGAAAAAGGAAAGAAAATCGAATATTTGCCTAACAAAACTGCACAAGTGTAGCATATTTCGGCTAGAAATCTTCACCCACCCAGTCTAAAGTATTATTGATGGTGGTTTTCGATCCACAGCCCACTTGAGAATTATGAGTAGCGGCCGGAAACCGTGGATAAATAATGAGAAACGGAAAACCAAATAAATTCGGGCTGGATTCATTCTAGGGACGGCGGACAAGATATTACTCTCTTCATTTCGCGTGCTCTCTCGCCTCTCTGATCGCTAGAGAGTGAGCGGCATGAGGAGATCACTTCAATCTCAGATTTTATGAGCGTCAGGAAAGATCTCGACAAAATGAACAGAAAAACGAAGCAAAATGAAAGCGAGCAAGCGCAAATATAGTGAGTGATGAGGTTTCGTGGGAAGACAAGAGGAATTTGGAAATGAAATGTAACTGTAAGAATAAATAACGTAAATGCGTATTTCTAACCACTGTGATCTGAGTGTTGAAGAAGGCAATATCTCAAAAGGGCTCGAAAAAAGCAGAAATAATGACAGCCCGCAACTTGAACTCTTTGTGCCGCACTTCCTAGAAGCGAACCCCTGAGTGGGTCGCATAAATCAACAGAGATTACACCCCGCGCGCGTGCCTTTTCTTAAAGTATGAAACGTATACTTTCCGGCTTGCCTAAACGCACGATAAGTATACAAAAATGCCTCGAAAAGGAGGTGAAGTAGATACAGTAGTGATACTTTCCGACCCTCATGCTATTAAGTTTCTCTAAAAGCACAATAGTAAGTATCTAGGATAATTGTAGAATGCTCAAGAAGGTAGGGAACAGTTCAGGGAGAAAAACGAGACAGAAAAAAGCGCATCGAAATCGACACACTCGAAATAATCCCACTGCCCCCTTCTGCCTTCTCAACGCCTCGTCCCAGCACTCTCCTCGTTTCCCATGCTCTCTCGCTGGTTAGAGAGGATTAGAGAGCATGTGAAACGGAGAGACGCAGAGACTTCCTTCAGCTTCTAACAATGGACTAGTGTACCGCCATAACTCACCGGAAAGCGTGTTTCGGATAATAAAAAAAGAAGAAAACAACAATTTCGAGGAATTTTGCAAGTTTTATGGCGGTAATTGTAGCAAAATTGCAATGTGCCAAACTTCGTAAAGATGAGCCGGAACCGGAAGATTTGTGGTTTTGGGGCCGCGTTGAGAGGAGTTTGGAGAGTCGTTGCAGCAATCAAGGCTTCCGAAACCGGGACGGCAACAAAAACGGCGACAAAACATCGGAGCAAAAAAGCAAGCATGCAAAATCATTGACAGAGAACATTTTCTAGAGCGAGAGAAGAACGCTAAGCGTGCTAATTGAAAGCGAATTGGTCCCGTAATTGGTAGAGTGCGCAATACGGGTCGCCGTCTCTTCATTTCACACACTCTCTCGACCGGTCGGGCTTTGTTTGAGAGAGCACGTGAAATGAAGAGACGGCGACCCGTATTTCACACTCTAGTAATTGGTCCGGAGAAAGGAGGCGCGTCCGATGCACCTCAGACTGTGAAAGTGAAAAAATAGAAGAAGGGTGATCTACTATAGTCTATAGAACAGGACAAATAAAATATTTATAACTGCGTAGATAAAAAGGGTAAAGCCTATCGATTATTCAAGTCATCGCTAGGCAACTAGGCCAGCTACAAGGTTGTTCAGTCTGGATTGCCTAAAGAAATAATGAGAGCAAATCCTCGAGCAGTCCCATGAGCAATCCATGAGCAGATTTCTCGCCCTAATTCAGCGTTGTTTGGGTATGTTTCATCGGTTTATGATGAAGCGTAATTTTGCTCGAACAGTCAATAGTTTGTGATTGATAGTTGAAATAAAATACCACATGGGCCCAACAAACTCTTGCGAAACGACACCGTAACCACCCTCAAGACCGCCGAAACCGAACAGTCTCCCACAAGTAACCGAGAAAACAGCTCTTCATCACTCTCTTTTCGGTCAGAGAAAGCGAGAGAGCACGGCAAATAGAGAGAGTTAGACGAAAAAACGGCCGCGGACGGGTAGATTTCCCATTAGATCGGGGTTGAGTGGACAGGCAGATTCGATTATTCGAAAGGAGCATCGCGGCCCCGAAAAAGGAGGGAGCTACTCATGTGGAGAAGTGAGCCCCAGGAATCGAGAGGGGGCGGTGAGAGACCATGGGAAAATGAGAGCGACAGAGAAAGAGAGGCGTCAAAGAGTGGGAATCTGAACAAGCCTCTCCGCTTTGCACGACCTCTAGCTGGTTGGACGGAACAAGAGAGTGTGGGAAAGTGAGAGAGCGACAGAGAATGAGAGGGGTCAAAGAACTACTCGTAGGAGTAATTTGGAAGGGATTGAGTAATGAAGATGGACGGAAAATGCATAATCAAAGTAGAAAGACTAGAGGTCGGATCGTGATTTAGATTAATTGCAACGGCTTTCTGGTAATCGCAGATTGCGATGCACCAAAAAAAATGGAAGCGATATGCCAATTCAGGCAGATTAGTCTACGAATAGCCCGGAATTTCGTACACCAGATGTAATTTCACTAGAGTTCGAAATACGGGTCGCCGTCTCTTCATTTTACACATTCTCTCACCGGTCAGAGAGGCGAGAGAGTGTGCGAAATGAAGAGACGGCGACCCGTATTTCGAACTCTAAATTTCACACTCGTGATAATATTTGCGTAGTAGTCAAAATTGGCGAGTGATGTCTCTAGCACATCACTGGAATAACACGAGAAGGAGTCAGGAATTTTCGCCCAGATACTTGGACGTTACTTCAGTCTGTTTCTTCAAATCGTATTGTGACTCTCTGCTCAGAGAGAAATTCCGTGTGGAACTAACGGTGTGTGTTAAATAGCTGGAGTGTTTTTGAGAATTTTCAACTCGAGGATCCAGGAGGTTCGAGTTTGCACCGACTTGTTAACTTTTCGCAGTTGAATCCTAAAATACGCACGTAGAAGGCACGCATGCTCCGTGAACCGGGAGGGAAAATGTTTTTGTAGCGCGCGTTCTAGTTGTCAACTACAGACGCGGAGTGGTCAGCACCGCATTGCAGTTTTCCGGCCATGTCCTATTTCCCGGCACCCCCAATCAGAGATTACATTTCCCGGCTTATATCGGGTTGATGCAAAAGTTTCTGAGGTTTTTTGCACTTGCATGTTACAAGCGATAACTCAGCTCTTCTTTAACCAATCAACGTATGCATTTCCATATTTTGTGTGGGCATGGATGCTCTTTATGAACAAGGGTCAACACCTTGTTTTAGTTCTTTTCTTTGTGCTAATTCAGGTCTGCGTGGAACGGAAGACAAATAATTGTCACGATCAAAGTGTTTATCTACAAGAATTGGACTATTCAGAAAAGTCGAAAAAGACAAAATTAGTCAACAACCTATTCCCTAGGCAAAAGAACGAATGAACAACAACAGACAGAAGGTCTGTTCAGAAGATTTCCCGCCTTAAGGGCGAGGATTGACAAACAACACAAAATTAGCTACCGTAATTACACCAAATAACGAATCGACTATTGACTTATAACAAACAACATAAAATCGATATTATATTCATTACTGTTCTTATTCTTTCTTCCTTATCATTTTCTTCTTTATTCCTTCTTCCCCTTTACACGCCTCCCCTCCAGAATTGCCCGGCCCCTCGGGCACCTCCTCTCATACTCATTGCTCCTCCTCTCATGACCATATTTCCTCTGTATCCTGTATCACTCATTCCTCCTCTTCCTCCTCCTACTGTTCCATTTCCTCTGTTGAATCCACCGTTTCCTCCATTATATCCTCTCATTCCTCTTCCTCTCATTCCTCCTCTCATATCTTTTCTTATTCCACTTTCATCCTGAGCTGGTCTAATCCAACAATCTGCTCGGACGTGTCCCGTTTTGTGACAATTATAACATTCCGCATCTCGTCGTCCTTTATCATCTCTCCTCAATTTTCTCTCTTCCCCCATTCCATCTTCCAACTTTCTCTTCTTTGCTTCTGGTTCCTCTCCCTCTCTTTCCTTTCTGCCCATCATCCACTCAGTTCCATTTATCACGCATTCAATTGCATACTCCAATTCTTCCTTATCAACTCGTCTCGTCATCGGGAGGGTACCAACCGAGAGACCTTTGACGCTCCAGTTCGCCCCATGTCCGAGTCTAATTTCTCTATCTTTTCCTTCTTGTATCTCATCTAACTCCATTTCCAACAGAAATTTCTGCATTCGATCGTGCAATGCCAATTCAGTTTCCTTCGGTCTTGAATTGAGAATATCAGGGACAACGCATACTTGGGTCTCCTCATTATTCCCTGCGATTTCCTTACAAATTCCTACTATTCTCCTTATCGCCTCGTTCCCTTTGTTATTGGGTAGGAATATTATGACAGTCTTTCCCTCCAATTCACTCTTCCATTCCTCCACCTTATCTCTCATCTCCTCACTCTTCACCATTCTTTCTTCATAATCTCTGAATCCTCCTCTCAATTTGCTCACTTCGGAATCCAGAGCACAGATTATCACCTTCGATGAAATCGGCTTCTCTTGTGATACCTCTTCTTTCGACAACACTGTTGTGACCAATCTAGCCATTTCTTCTCCTTCACCTTCCACTTCATACTCCTGTCCACTCTCCAATTCCTCCCACATTCTAGCTCTGTGAATACAACCACCATCATACGCCGCCTCCATTCCACCCATCGACGCTTTTCTCATCTCTTTCCTTCTTCTCATCAACTCCATTTGTCCCCATCCGACCTTCTCTCTATCGATGTCGAATAGTACCGCTGCTTCCCGTAGCGATTTCACTTTTACTCCTCCCACCTCGTCCGATAACGAGGGAATCATCTTCTTAACCTCTATCTCTCCGCATTCTTCACAGTATCCGTCTGGGTGCCATATATTAGTCCTCGCGATGAGTACTCTGAAAGAAGATTCATTATCTTCCTTTCCCTCTTTCCCTCTCCATTCAATCCTTCCTACTCTCCAACAATCCCTGACTGAAATCTCTTCTATCATCTCTGCACCTTCCTCACAATTCACCACTCTCAATTTATCCAGCTGTACAGTCTTTCTCTTATCCTGATTCACTCTAATATCACTAACTGTAGCAGTAGCTCCACCTCTCTCCTCTACTCTCCATGGTCCATCCCATTGAACTGCCAACTTATTATTCTCATTCTCTTTCTTTATATACACTCTATCACCCTTTACTGGCTCTTTCCCTTTGTTATGCACATACTTTCTATCGTATCTCTCACACATTTTCTTCCTTTCCTCTTCTAATCTCAGTTGAACTTCCTTCTTAGTTCTTTCCATCAATAACACCAACTTATTCTTGTAATCCTGCATATCGACCTCTGTATAATTCACTCCTTCCACTCCACTTCCTTCCGGAATTCTATCCATGGGAAGCTTTTCATCCCTGCCATACAGTAAGAAATGTGGAGTCTCTCCCGTAGCTGTATGAGGAGAACAATTGTATGCATATACCACAAATGGTAGAGCATCCTCCCAGTCATTCACATCGGATACCACCTTTCTCAGTCCCTCTAGAATAGAGCGATTCACCCTTTCTGTTACTCCATTCCCTCTCGAATGGTACGGTAGTGTCTTTTTTCTCTCCATTCTCCATATCTTCTCAATCTCCTCCATGATCTGATTAACGAATTCGCTACCATTGTCACTCAATAAGCTCTCTGGCACTCTCCCACCTTCTAGCACCCATCGGTTCACAAAGATACGAGCCACACTCTCCGCTCTCTTATCCTTAATGACATACGCTCCCACATATTTTGTGAACAGATCAATAACAGTGAGTATATATCTTCCTCCATGTATTCCTCTATCCATTACGATCAAATCTATTCCAACAATTTCCATTGACCTTTGTACTACTCTTGGTCTCAATGGTGGTTTGTATACCTTTTGAGCGTTTATCAAAGCACATTTCTTGCACTTCTGCACCCATATCGGTACATCTCTTAGAATAGATCCCCAGTACACTTCCTTCTTTATCAACTCCACCATTCTCTTCGCTCCGATATGACCAACCAACGGATTTTCGTGTACATCTCTCACGAGTTTCTCTCGAATACTCTCTGGTACATAGAGTCTCTCTCTATGGTCCTCTCCAATAATGTACAGTAATCCTTCCTTTATAATACAATCATCAATCGATATTCTCTTATTAGAATTAGGAACAAGGAACTCCTCTCCTTCTGTTCTCATTCCTCTTTGTATCTTCTCCACTAGCTCTTTTACCCATATCTCCTTATCCTGCTCTTCCTTCCATTCTACTTTTACTCTTTCTCTTCTATTTTCCTCTTCCTTTTCCCTTTTCTCTCTTTCTTCTTCCCTTCTCTTATCTACCGTACTTGCCCTCGTGAGTATTCTATTGACAACCATGTCTTCTCCTACACAATCTTCTCTCTTTTCTCCTTCTATTGGACTCCTTGATAGAGCATCGGCTACCAGATTATCTCTTCCTTTTACATGATGAAACTCAATATTGTATTTCATCAATTCATTCGACCATCTCATTATCCTCGCACTCACGTTTTTCCTTTTAAACATTGTTACTAAAGGAGAGTGTTCCGTTCGCACAATGATTCTCAATCCGTACACCAAGTGTGTCCATTTCTTTATACACTCTGTAACTGCAAGAGCCTCTAGATCCACGATAGAATAATTTCTCTCACTGGCCTTCAAACCACGAGAATGAAATGCTAATGGCTTCTCGCCCTCATCAGTCTCCTGAGACAATACACCACCAATTCCTCTTGTTGATGCGTCTGTAGTAATTATCAGTGGTCTTCTTCCTTCTAGAGCTTTAGCAAAATCCGGCTGTGCTAGCACTGAAGCAGAACAAAGTGCTTCTTTTATCCTCTCAAAAGCTCTCTCAGCTTCTGCCGTCCACTTCCATTCTCACTTGCTCGACATCATAGCTGTCATTGGACTCACTATTTGTGCAAATGAGCGAATGAATCTTCTGTAATACGAAGCCATTCCCATGAATGTCCTTAATTCGGTCACATTCTTCGGTCTCTCATACAGCTTTATCGCATCTACTTTTCCCTTTTCTACTTCCACTCCTTCACTCGATACCACGTGACCAAGATAAGTCACTCGATCTACCATGAATACACACTTCTTGTGAGAGACCAATAATCCTGCTTCTTTCAATCTTCTCAATACTTTCTCTACCAGTTTCACATGTTCCTCTACTGTTTCCGTTGCTAACAGTAGATCATCAATATACAGAGAGATTTGTCTTTCTCTTCCCTCTTTATTCAATTCCTCTTTGAACAAAGTGACCATTTCCCTTTGGAATAGCGATG
>LS487197.1:47590-62757 GCA_900490705.1 Pristionchus arcanus | reverse complement strand
AAAATCGGTTTTATCGATTTTTGAGGCGGAAGATCAAGTTTTTTCGCTTTGTGCGACTTCGACTTTGTTGTAGAGAATTCCAAGTGCAATTCAATGGTATATTTTAGATCGCTGTGCGATGAAAATGAAGCGAGTTATGGTCATTTAAAGATTTGGGTAAAAAAAATCGATAAAATCGATAATTGACCAAACCAAGTAGATGGACCTCCTCCTGACCCCTAAGGGTACCCACCAACCAACTTTCATGGAAATCGGAGACTACAAGTTTTTTCCTAGTGGACGGCATTGATACACTCTTACAGGAAATCCGTGATATGTCGAGGGTGTTGCTGAGCATAATATTTTACTTGAAAGTATACTCTTGCCAGGAAAACTGGTATTCATTGATGGGCTATATCCCCGCTAGATATAGCCCATCAGTGAATACCAGTTCACTATATCCCCGCTAGATCTTCTGAATGCGGGGTCCCCATGAAGAAACTTTCGAAAAATTTGCGGAGCCCCCTCGTTGTCCGAAATGGTTTTCGCGGAGCCCCCTAACAGAAAATTTCCGGAAATTGCGGAGCCCCCGGACAACTAGCGGGACTTAGCTCATCAGTGCTGGTATTGCATCATCATTACGCCATATACAATGCAATGATGAATTTAATTATTGATTTTCTCGGGCACTGAATAAATAAGCTGAACAACCTCCATTCACAGCTCTGTTAGTGTATTTCCCTGTGACGAACCACTGTGTATCTCCGTCAATTAATACTGTTCCTTCCCGGTAGTTTTCTCGAGATACCTGCATTAATGACATTAGTATGAAAATCCAAATAAGGCTGTTTGCCAATAAAACGAGCATAGCCTGGCACTGCAAGAATGTCAACTCTCTCAAACTTTGTGATCTTTGGTTTTTCAAAGGTGCTGATGACGATAGTGATACCATTTTGGACGTCGAGGAGGCTCCTTTTGTTTCATACGACGTCTTGTCAAATTCAAATTTCGGGTATTATCTGTTCTATCAAAAACGCTAAAATTAAGCGAGTACGGCCCCAACGTTAAAATTTTATGTCGAATGCAGCTGTGTATTTCAGTTTCCGATATTTCCAAATTATTTTTAAACCGTTGGGTTCGCCCCCGCCAAAAAAAAGTCTAATAGGCTTGCAGACTCCAGTTCGCTGCCCATTTCACAATTTCGAAAATGACATGTCTCGACTTGTTTACAGTTTCAAGACCTGTTTACGTGAATTTGGCAATTGTGGACAACAAACACACATGCACAAAAAACCTATAAAATATTTCCTAGCTTTTAGAATCCCCTTTGGTGCAGTATAAAATTCATAAGGTGTTCGCGAAATTTATTGATCCTTGAAAATTTTTCTGAGCATTTTAAAAATATTGTGTGAGACGTTCTCGAAGTTTCGAGAATTTTTCATCTAAATTAGATATCCTAATTCTACAGCCAGCTGTATTATATTTGCTATGGCCAATGTAAAAAAAATGTTCGTTGAGTTTCCCATAAATAGACAAAGATCCGAAATTTTAACTCTTTTTGAAAAAAGTCAGCTCACGAAGCTCTGATTACGGTAGTTTGGGCTACGGTGGGAACATACAGTACCTCCGGGATGTCTTCCCTGAACTCGAAAATTTATGGCAAAAATATTTGACAAACTCGGGATTCGAATCCTCAACCTTCGTATTACCAGCCAATCGCGTTAGCCACTAGGCAATGATTTGGCTTAAAAATATTTTCTTAAAAAAACTGCTCGATGAGTTACCCATAAAAATGCAAAGAACCGTTTTTTAAACACACTTTGAAGAAAGTCATTTCCCGATTCCCAACTGCGATTACCGTAGTCAGGGATACGATAGATTACGGTATAAAAATTTGCAGATCGATTTGAGACAGTTTGGCAAAACTGTGCCCCAAGGCTAAAATAGTTGACACGCCGATCCGGGGTACAGTAGGATTACGGTAGGGTACAATGCGGTACCCAAAAAAATTTTCCTTGATGAACTATGCATGAAGGCACAAAGATTGAATTTTTAGAACGCAAAAAAAACGAAAAAAATCAGTTCACGATGTACAACCGCGATACCGTAGTCAGGGATACGGTAGGTTACAATAGAGTAGAACAATTTCCCGATCGATTTGAGACATTTTGGCAAAAGTATGTCCCAAGGCTAAAATAGTTGACACGCCGAACCGAGGTACGGTAGGGTTACGGTAGCCAGAAATCGATAGTTGCATACTGTAGAACACTTTGGGACATGATTCAGGGACATGCTCCACCATGACCTACCACCCCATTTTGGACCATTACCCTATACAAAATAAGTTTGAAATAAGACAGACCGACCGCAGCATCGACTCACGCAACTTCACAATTGCAAACTTATTTCGTGTACGAATAGAATATCGCTAAAATATAATGTGATGAGAGAGAACTGGGTCAAAACATGAAAGTCAGTTGGTGATCGAATCGAGATACGGTAGCCATGTACGGTAGGTGGGGTTACTGTAGGTCACTTTAGATACGGTACCAATTATCGATCGAACAAAAAATATTTCTCATCCATGTACATTGTACATGGTCAAAAATGGGTGGCCGCAGCGGCTGGACAGGTATGGTCTCACGTATGATAATCAGTCACTCCCGTCTGTAGGTCGATGGAAGAGACCAGTCTTCAAAAAGTCATGTCAAATCAACTATGTTTCCGACACATAGGTAAAAAAAGGTGCCCGTCAGCAGTCGACTGCCTTCGCGAAAAGTTTTTTTATACGTCTGGTAGTCTTAGATGCACATAGAAAAAAATGGACCAATTGGTAAAGAAACAGCTGAGAAAAACACCCACCTCGAAGCACTTGACATGCCTTACATACTTTTTGATCGCTGGAAGAGACTCGAGTACATCAAAAGGAATAAAGATAGAAATGAGGCGACTAGGATATTGGACATATGTTATAAAAATATTATCAATATTTATTTGGCATGGTCCACGTAGAACGATGGAAGCATGCCAAAATATTTTTCATGTTCCTAATTTATAATTTTTAAAATAAAAGTATTTTGAAAATCTCCGAAAATGAACTACACAGCCGCATTCGACCATACCTGTGCCAAGTTGCTTAATTTTAGCATTATTGGTAGAACAGATAATGCCCGAAATTTGAATTTGACGTGACGTCGTATGGAGCAAAAGGAGCCTCCTCGACGTCTAAAATGAATATCACTATCGTCATCAGCACCATTGAAAACCCAAGATCACAAAGTTTGGGAGATTTGAAATTCTTGCAATGACAGATCTCGTCTAATATGCTCGATTTTTACGCAAACGTATTAATTATATGTAGTATTGGAATACACTGAATTGAGCCTTCTTTATTCTTCCCTCTGCTAATCCTCTTCCAATTTCCTCATGCGAAAGATGTTCTTCGAACAACTGAATCGATACATGACCTTATCCACTCATACATGTTACCGACCAATTTTCCATCGTCATTCGACTTATCATAGATTGAGATATGGGAGATCATTTTGTCCTTCTCTTTATCTGGGCACTCTAGTCCTGTAACATCTCCTTCTCTCGTATTACATTCTACTTCAATCTCACCTTGAATGTACTCCTTGAGACTCATAGAGACCAAATATTTCTTCTTCATATTCTCCGCCTTTTCTTCGTCTCCAAATATCAATAGAGGAGTCATATCTCCTTTCCAATGGTCGCCCAGATAGGCAGCGCTTCTAACCAAGCACGCATCTTCTCTTAATACATCAACCTATTTTATTCTTCTTCAACATCAAATTCTCACCTTTCTTCTTCGTTATCTCCTTTCTCCGTCGTGACGAAAGTATTCGAGTGCAAATCATTCAAAAATATAAAGAATCTATGAAATTAGACGATGGAAACATTACTTATATCATTATATAACTCTTATTACCGTGCATTCTTCTCTTCATAAACGAAAGCATTCATTTTCTTATAAGCAGCGAGGGACTTTTTCTTCACATGGTCCCAAACCGACTGCAGGATGATTATATTCCTGGAATGAGGTTCGTATTTCCACCGCACCCCCCCCCCCCTTCATTCACTCTTCTCTTTCTTCTTACTTATAAAACTAACGATATGTATTCGGAATCGAAAACGTCCATGAATCTGCAGATAGTGTCTCCATCAATAATAACTGATAAGATTATTCAATATATCGTTTAAGTGAGAAGTAAGACTAACCAGAATGGGGAGAACGAATCTCACAATGCTTCCCACCATTCGGTATTAGTTTAGGAAGAGAAAGCGATGTACACTTTGAACAAAAAGATGATCCGCACGAAATATCGTTCCTTAGATACTTCTCATCCACAGTCTACAAAGAGAAAACGAGGTTGTCTAATCACATTGAGAATTAAGCAAACCAATGAACTACATTTTTCAGATCAATTGAAATCAACCAAACAATGGCGGGCACCAGGATTTATGCACACAATTTATGTTTCTGAATTTTCTGCATTTTCTGGTCATTTTTTGGGGGCAGAAAATTTTCTGACAAGTAGAAACAGAAAACAATTTTCAAGTAGTGCGAGTAGAAAATCAAAAAAAAAATATTTTCAAAAACAGAAAATGAATTTTTACCTAAAAATTTTCATTATTGGCTCAAAATATTGAAAATGTTTTAGCCAATTAAAAAAAAACTTAATTGATGTAGTAAAAGTAGTGAAAAAATAGCAAAAAAATGTTGCAACTTTTAGCTTCCGGAAAGCTTAAAAACGCTTTGAAAAAAAAACAGAAATCTCTGCTTTCTAAAAAAATAATATTTTCTGTGCCAGTCCTGGTGGGCACATACTCAGGAACATTGTGACTGCGCGACTCGCGCACGAAACGTGAAATAGAGGGAAATTCAATTTCGCCTTCAGTGGGCCGTTTGCGAATAAGATATATAATATAAATATCTTAATTCTATGAATGATTCGGAATTTTTTAAAAATTTAAAACGAGAAATAAGGGTAGAATGAGCATCAACCCGTCATTTTAATGGAGGGTGTCACGATGTGCCCTGATGACAACATTTTTTTGTGTTTGACAACATTTTTTTTGTGTTTTTTTGTGTTGATAAAGAGAACCGTAGCCCAAACTTTAATTACGAGAAGTTTGATGCCGAGCACGATCGATTTGGTTGAGTTTCCGGCGAAAACGGCGCAAAAAACGGTATATTGCATAATGATGACGAAATAAATTATCGATTTTTTGAAAAATTTAATTACGAGAAGTTTGATGCCGAGCACGATCGATTTGGTTGAGTTTCCGGCGAAAACGGCGCAAAAAAAACGGTATATTGCATAATGATGACGAAATAAATTATCGATTTTTTTTTTGAAAATATTTCCCATGGGAAGTATAATGGTAAAGGTTTGAAGGCTGTAGAACGAGTTTGAAGCGAGTTCTAAGCAAAAAAAGTTAAGCGTGACAGACAAAGTTAGTTAGCCACAGACAGACAGACAGACACTATAATATTTTAGTACTGAAGAATATCTTAATTCTATGAATGATTCGGAATTTTTTAAAAATTTAAAACGAGAGATAAGGGTAGAATGAGCATCAACCCGTCATTTTAATGGAGAGTGTCACATTGTGCCCTGATGACAACATTTTTTTGTGTTTGGTCAGAATTAGGAATGACAAATCGGAACACGGCCTCAAGTCGGCTAATTGGTCGATTTATACATGCGTGCTTGGCGAGTCTCTCAACCCGGCCTCAACCCGGCCACAGACACCTCTCCCCCTCTCAAGCCGGCTTCGCATGCAAATGGATGAATCGATCGGAAATGACTCCCTGAGCATAATTCCCACCCAATCTTGCTGATATCATCCTAATGCTATTTTTACAATGTTTTCACCGTTATTTCATGGAAATAGCATAGCTATTATTATCATATGAGTTCACGTTACTAGCCCACAATGGGCCACCATGCATCTCCCGGAGCCACCCGTAGTTACATATATATATATTTAAATTTAAACCTTGAGTACTCTCCCTCCTCTGTTCTTGTAGTATCGAGTGACGAACGATCGAGATTCTATTCCGCTTTGTTTCACATTCAATTCCATTTCTCTTATTCAAATGAAGAGTACTGGCGAAACGGTAGCGATGAAGAAGACCCGCTACCTCTAGCTAAATATTTATATTTAAACATTAAGAACTAATTATTGTTTTCGGATATTTCTTAGCTTTACCAGTGTTCCAGTTGGAGTGCTCAGACATTCACCTCATTCACTTCCCCTGCACCTCTCATATGAGGCCGTTTGCACAAGAATCGGACAAGAGTTGGCAGAGCTCAAAAATGTCGAATCTCTGCAACTCGAGATGTCTAGGAAGGATCCTCATGACTTTGAGCATAGTCACTTTTCACATCGAGCCTCCGCTTGCTCCAGACGACGCAACGCCTTTTTTTTCAAGTTTTTGCTAGTTTTATCTACCCATGATAGCGCTAAAATTAAAGGTGAGTTTCCCGGGGTATAATTTGATGGTAGAATGCTGAACACGCATGTCTACTTTAATAATAATAATAATTTATTCTTGTTAAATATTAGTGCTCAGATGAGGCCGAAATTCTTCACAAGTTGCATTACTCCAGTTAACGCCCATAGCTATATATATGTTTGTTTTTTTTGCAATAGCTCGCGTCAGGTCGTCCCGCCAGTGTCACGGCCCCCGGGTAGCAGACCTAGGACTGAGATAAACGTCCTGAGCTGCGAAATATACACTGCACTTTTCCGATATACACAGAAACGGTGTTATACTTTTCACCGGTTACAGTTTTAGAAAAACGCAGCAGCTGCAGGCAGCGCGACTCAACGTGATTCAGGGTTGGAAACTTTCCAAAACTTGATAAAGCAAAGCTCAGTTTTCAGAGTCACGCAGATTTTTTCGGACGTTTTGGTCGGACCTATGTCGCCTCCTCGCGGCCACCGGGGAGCCGATCTAGGGCTATATGAAGCGTCCGAGCTCTCTCGAGGGTTTCAAAACCTGAGCGGTAAAATGGTTTCGCTAGCGTATACTCTGTTGCGCTAGTAAAGTAATGTTCACCGCGCAACCGTGAGCAAAAATAAATTATAAAAGAATGATGCACAGAATTATAAAAATATGATCACACAATGCTTGGTAAGATCGCTTCATTTTCGTTTTATCACCCCGGAGGCCGTGACAGGGGGGGGGGGGGATTCTGTTGTAGGGTGTCCAGGCAGTGGTGATGAGTAGGGTTGATCGTTCGGCTTTCGGAACGGATAAAAAAAAAGAACCTCCGACCCAAGAAGAAGTATGTTAGAGTTCTCAAAAATTAGTTTTATGTTAATTCTAGTGCAATCATACAGGTTATTCCCTTACGTGAAAAAAAGTCAAGGTGAGTCATGTCAATAAATAAGGCTAAAATTGTGATGAAAATTCGTAAACTGGTTCATAATAACGTTAAAAAACATCATTAGGGGCATAAACAAGTGCCTGCCAAACATTCCGAGCTCTCTTGACTTGGACCATTTCGTGTGAAAATAGGCGTAGTTGACCCTGGTTGGGCCAAAATTTGAACACAACCACCGTGAAAATATGCCCCGCGAAGTTTCTCATATTTTTTCATATCACAAAATTCATAAAATATCTCAAATTGGTGACGTGCAAACCATAGGATAGTGGGTAACCACATCGATTTTCGTGAAAATTGGCAAAAATCGTCATACTTTTAGTCATAACTGTAACCAATCTTGACGAAAATGCTTGAAATTTGGAATTTTTACATAACTTTTTATAATCTTTCGAATGAGCTATCACATGATAGGGATATCTGAAATTAATTTTTCGCGATATCAATGATCAAAGATCAAATTTTTGGGGATCAAAGTTCAAAAATGGCAAATACCGCTAGGAATAATGTTGGTGAAGTTTGAGCGCCTGGCAATGATTTTGAAATTTTTGTACACTCCCACCTGCGTTCTTACAGAAAACGCGTTTTAAATGATAATATGTTCACAAAAAATGATCAGCTCAACGAGCATTTCAAAATGAGCACCAACACAGGGGGTATTCATGCAATTTTATTTTTGATTTTCCACAAAAATCTATGTAAAACATCTTTTGTCAAATATCTAATCAAATAGCGCTAAATGATTAAAAAAAACGCTTTTCACTATCCAAAAGGATTTTGCCCGCATTCGATTGGGTCCAAATAGACATTTTCTCGAAAATATAAACAATCATGACATTTCAAGATAATCACGTGATAGAGCTCGAAATTCGGCGTTTGTCGGATGAGAACATTCGGATGATAACCTACTGGATGAGAACTAAAAAAAATTTGAGCGTTCTAATATTTTGTCAATAGGTTCTCAATCCCACAATCGGAAGAAAACGAAAAATTTTGGCAATCATCCAGTAGGTTATCATCCAAATGTTCTCATCCGACCTAGTGCCCGAAATTCTGATGTGTATCGCGAGGTTTCACGAGTTTTTTTCTGAAGAAAAAAATCGAAAAAAAGGATTTTAGGGCGAGATGAGGGGTGCCGCCCTGGAGCGAAAAGGGGACATATTGCGAAATCGACCATACCAGGTTATTCAGCATCGAAATAACCCCTAGTGCCAACTTTTGAGCACTTTCGATTTTTTACCTGTTCCAGACCCCCGTTGAGGGTTGCTGATCCTAACGCAAACGGCCTCATATTAGCACTCTCGTGATTTCTAGAACCCCAATTCTGATAGTTTTAGAGAATCGATTTTTTTGTGTGATCTGCTTGACTCTCTCGCAAACGGCCTCATAAAAAAGCAAACAATATATTGCTTGCTGTCTGGATTGCAAAGGAAGAACCAAAGATAAGGAAAGGAGTTCAGAGACATGGCCCGTTCAACTCGCAAGGTTTCTCTGACTCTCTTCCCATTCCTCGTTGGTTGGCTATCTCTGACGTATCCAGATAGTTCGCTTGTATTTCTCATTATCTACCTCTCTCTCTTTCATATTCACTCTCATCACACTTTCTAACAAGTGAGCGACATGTGTGGCGGCTGGCTGCATTCCCACAATCCTTTTGACGACAAGTATCCCAAATATTTAATCGTCATGAACGACTTCTTCCTCACTAGATAATTTGAGTGAATGAGCAAAAAAAATTCATTACAAGGATAACAAAAATAACAACGCAACAATGACAACAACAGAAAAGGTCTCGGCGAAGAAAATGGAACAAGA
Source organism: Pristionchus arcanus (assembly GCA_900490705.1). Classification (NCBI taxonomy): domain Eukaryota; kingdom Metazoa; phylum Nematoda; class Chromadorea; order Rhabditida; family Neodiplogasteridae; genus Pristionchus; species Pristionchus arcanus. Next base: position 53,545 of record LS487197.1, on the reverse strand, counting down.
GAACAATGATTGCACATGCGAGAATATAAAGTTCACAAGAATTTCGGAAAGTATGAAAATCAAGCTGTTTGGTCAATGAATTCGTTATGAGTAAATATTGCCAGCAGTTATCTAGGTATTGACCTTCTCTTGCTCATTCCGGGAGTCTTCACTGAACTGTCTGATGATGTAGTTGTCGACTTTCCATCTCTTCCACTCTCCAAACTCATCTCCGTATATCCTCCCCGGACTATTTTCGAATCATCACGATCTTCTCCCAACTGGAGAAAAAACATTACCGGTTAAAAAATGGAATAATCATTGAATGTAGTGAATCTTTAGGAACAGGAAAGTAATTGAGATCGCAGTAATAGAGAAAGTAATAGAGATAAAACATTGTCCAGAAAATGTGCAAGCACGCCTTTAAAAAGAGGAAGACCAAACGAATTTTTAAATTCATTTCCAAAAATAAATTCCAAAAATTATATTTTCAGAACTAAGGGGCCATAGTATGTGCTGCTATGGGGCGGTACAGAATCACAAGAGGACTAGATTTAGAGAAAAATTTAAGACGACTTACTAATAAATCAAAACCGGATAGATCTAGAGTATTTTTGCGCCGCTCAAAAATATAGATTCTCTGAACGGCGTATTTCGGAGTTCTCGAGGGTCGTGATGATGATAGGAATATTCATTTTGATTATCGATCCCTGTTGGCTCCAGATGACGTCACGTCGAAAACTTTTTAAAAAAAATTTTCTCAGTCATTAGAAGAAACTATCTTCACACAAGCCACAAGCCCAGCCACCACCCAAGGTCGTTGTTCGAAAGTTGAAGGCTGGATGAAACATTTCCGAGTTTCGAATTTTTTGAAGTGTTCTTTTTACAAAATTATTTTTGTAATAAATATTTTTTAAAGAAATCATTTAATGAAGTAGTCTGTCTAAATCAGCATCAAATTCTACATCTGGAGCCAGGCTTGCCTAATTTGAGGTATTCTATTGACTGAGAAAAATTAGAAAAAAAATGTTTTCGATATGATGTCATCTTGAGCCAACGGGGATTGACGCACAAAATGAGTATGTCTGTCAACATCAGCACCCTCTAGAACCCTGAAACACAAAGTCTCAGTATTTTTTTTCAATATTTTTCGCTGTGCCAACCGTTTTTCGGTTCTTACGTAAATAGTCATGAGTAAGAGATACAAAATCATTAATTTAAATTAACGCGTTTATTTTTTTTGGGAATTTTCTGAAAACGGAAATTGTATGTCCTCACGAGTCACTTCAATTCGATACACAATGCGCCTTATTAAATAACTGTACGGTAGCAGTAGTATACCGTAGTATTTCTCCTGTCCATCATTATCTTTCTCCTCTTTCTCCGAGCTTCCATTCTTCCCTCCTTCTCAGTTCCTTCTTCGTCCATTGCCAATACAATGCCCATCTCGATATCCGAACCTCTATGGGCCGAGTCACTGCATGCAATCCGTCCATATGAAAAACCATCTGAAAAAAGAAAGGGCCGGTGTAGCAATAATATGAGGCCGTTTGCGTAAGAATCGAGCAAATCCGACAGACTTTGGCACAGCTCAAAAATGTCGATTGTCTGGAAATTCGAAATCTGGGGTTCCCAAGGGTGCTGATGACGATGGACATATTCATTTTTCATGTGATGCCCTCGTTGGCTCCAGACGACGTCACGTCGAGATTGCATTTTTCGTAATTGCTCATTAGTCGAACATTCCAAAATTAGTTTTCCAAAAAAGACATTCCAAAAAAGAGTTCGGTAACTGGGGTAGAATTTGATGGCTAACACGCCTTTTAACTTTATTTTTTGGAAAAAAAAATAAAGTAATAATAAAGAACTCATTGTTTAGCCATGGGCAAGTTTGACCACATACATAGATCAGACCGGAATTACGAGAGGAATCGGATCCCAAAATTTCAGATTTTTACCGCATTACATTTTCGAGAAAATCAACTTATAGTGTAGCCTTCTTGTAAGTGAATTGAGCCATCTTTCCCCTTGCTGGCATCCGATCTCTATCGATCGGAGTCTCCTTCCCAAGGGAGGCGAGAGAGCAGGGGGGATCGAGAGAGTGCAGAGGGTGGGAAGGGGTCAGAGTGGAGAGACTCCGGTAGATCAAGAGATCGGATGCCATCAAGGGGAAAGAAGGCTCATTTCACTTACAAGAAGGCTACACTATAAGTTGATTTTCTCGAAAGTGTAATGCGGTAAAATTCTGAAATTTTGGGATCCGATTCCTCTCGTAATTCCGGTCTGATCTATGTATGTGGTCAAACTTGCCCATGGCTAAACAATGAGTTCCTTATTATTAATTTATTTCAAACAAATAAAGTTTTTTACCCCAGGAACCGAACTCTCTTAATTTTGGAATGTTCGACTAATGAGAAATTACGAAAAATGCAATCTCGACGTGACGTCGTCTGGAGCCAACGAGGGCATCACATGAAATATATATGCCCATCGTCATCAGCACCCTTGGGAACCCCAGATTTCGAATTTCCAGACAATCGACATTTTTGAGCTGTGCCAACCCTTGCTCGTTTCTTACGCGAACGCCCTCATATAGTGAGAAACCAATAAGAGTCTGTTTGCGTATGTGTGCACAATGTCCAACAGGATGTATTTTCGGAAATATCGTGCATCGCTCCCATTATCACGCGGATTATACTCAGGATCTTTTTTTCATCTTTTTTTATTTTCAAAAATTAGGTTGTTGGTTCCTGCGGGTTATATATATCTGCCTTCGTTTTAGTCCAAATGGCTCCATCTTTAACATAATATGAAAGCATGAATGCTCTTTTAAGCGCCCACTAGAACAAGACAAAACAAGTTCGAAGCCAGGCACAGTGTTGTGCCTAACATGTAAGTTGAGTGCACTCATCCTTAGAGTCCCAACGGAGAGTCATCATTGGCCAGTAACTATTTCACTACAGAAAAGCACAATCACTAAGCATATCTTTGGACATAAAATATTAAGTAAAGTGCAAAAGATTAACATAAGTAGATATAGTAATCCCCATGACAGTCTCGAATCTCGAACATGACAGATTTCAAAATCTTGGAAATCAGTTTATTTCGATTTGTGCCCGTTTCACTTGACTCACAAGGGAATGGTCAAAGCACTCCGTAAAATTATGGAAAACGACCTATTGGACATCAATCTGGACCATAGGGAGAGCCCAAATCAGTTTTCAAAAAGTGCACAAAAAATTATGTTGGCGAGAATAAATCGATAAAAGATTAGTAGTATTTCGTATACAAAATCTGTATAGCTCTCTCGTCGGTCCTTGGCTGCTTCTCGCCTATCATTCCCTCTCTCGTCGGTCCTTGGCTGCTTCTCGCCTATCATTCCCTCTCTCGTCGGTCCTTGGCTGCTTCTCGCCTATCATTCCCTCTCTCGTCGGTCCTTGGCTGCTTCTCGCCTATCATTCCCTCTCTCGTCGGTCCTTGGCTGCTTCTCGCCTATCATTCCTTTGCAAATTTTGCCTCCGGAGTTCGAAGCGCGCCTCGGGCAAACTTTTTGCCACTATTTTTGCTTTCCTATTTTTAATGAGAAATGCAAAAATAACTCAATTTTGATAAGATTAATGTGCGACTATGAAACTGTCAGCATTCTTGTCAGCATTCTTTATCAGTATGTCATTTTAAGCTCGTACTTCAATTATCTCACCATAATATTTTAAGAATTTTTCGTTCTTCTATCTATGAGTGAGAATTTTTCGAAAGTTTGGTTCGAGATCGGACGGTCGAAAAGCAGGTGATTAGCAAGCTGCTGTTCTGTACCGCTCTTGGAAGTCTTTTCTAACGTGACAACTCGTACCTCCCACCCTTACCCTATCACTGATTTATCGGGTAGATTTTATAGGCAGGGTTCCTTGGTGCAGTAGCCGGTTTACCCAGTCACCAGTGCCGGGGCAGAAAATATTAATTTTCTGAAAACAGAAAACAGAAAATGAATATGGTACATTTTTAAGCGCTTTTCGAGTTTTCAGAAGTTCTTTTTGGAAAGCAAAAATCACAACTGTTTTTGCGATATTCTGCGATATTACGACTTTTACTACTTCAGCCACTATTTTTTTCTTCTCAAAATTGATAATTTCTGTTTAAGTTTTGAGCTAAAAATACCATTTTTTCGGATCCATTTTCTGTTTCCGCTCAGAAAATTTTCCGCCCTCAAAAATGACAAGAAAGCAGAAAATACAGAAACAGAAATTCCCAGCCCCAAGTTCGACTATATTGTCAATGTCCGCATTTTTTAAAAAAAGAAATAATCAATAATGAGCTAGCGAATATAACGTCCCGTATTATGCGCTAAACACCGTAGTGTCTCCGCTGACACTGAGCATATGAATGTTACGATACTCACCATCGCGTGAATGAATTTTCCTCTTCATTTTCACTTCTGATTCCTCTGATCTTCGTAATTTACACTTTCTCTTCATAACTGGATTTACTTTCGCTCCCGTTGGATCTTAAACATCTTTTTTCTTTTTTTAAAAATATATTTCGTTTTCTTTTTTCTTCTGAATTTCTTCTTCTGATTCAGGACAGGGGCCGAATGTCTAGGACACCACAAGGAATTGCTAATCAGAGCGCGGCCTTCGCTCCGGTTTCCCATGTTGCTTTGTGACAACGCATGCACAGTCTCCGGGCAAAGTAGCTCTATTAGGGTGGCAAATCCGGATCAACGGGTCGCTATTTTGAGAGCATTCACGGATCAGAAACGGATCATACGGATATCCGTACCATCTGGCAGATGTGGCCTCTCTCTCACGGATGAGCCGTTTTTAAGACCCTAAAACGGCTCCAAAACGGCTCATGACCTGATCAATGCTCAACTAACTATCTGAAAATTCGATTCGCTTTTCGAATGAAATCATTTCCGAAAGGGGACGCAGAGCTGATTCGAATAGTCTTCAATTTTTCCAATTTGACCTATTTTAAGCTGAGAAATAGGTCCATGAGCCGTTCAATGATCCATTTTGGAGCCGTTCATAATGGATCAAAACGGCTGTTTTATACCCTCTGGCAGAGGAAGACGGATGAGCCGTGAGAGTGAGGCTGTAAATGAGTCTCTCTCGGATAGCCGTCTGTGAGGGTAAACAAATACGGATATCCGTGAGCCGGATTTGCCACTCTAAGCTCTATACTTTTTCAACTTTTTTGTCGCGGGGGGGGGGGTAAGGATTGTAGACCATCGATGCGCTTTCTAAGATGGGTCTGATGTAAATAGATTAGGCTTTCATCAGTACTTCTATGTTGTGGGACCGAAACGCTATGATAATGATGTTACAGGCCGTTTTGCTCTTTGGAGCAAATATTAACTAGGGCTGGCTAAACGATTGCGGCTTTGCGGCTCCGCAATAGGGAGAGGTCAATTGCGGCGCCCCAATGAGAGAAAGGAAGGGAAGAGAAGAGGAAAACGGCCTGTCCCCTAGACGAGAGAGCTTGCGAAGTGAAGAGACTTCTCATTGCGGCGCCGTTTAAGCCGCATTGCCAAACACTAATATAAACTACACAAATTTACAACACACAAACTTTGTTAGTGAATAAAGAGAAAACCAATCGTAACCGTATGATTGATCCGTAAATGAGCCGTTATAGAATCGTAAAAACGGCACATCCGTGAGAGAGAGAGGCAATTTCTGCCAGAGGCTATGGATATCCGTTTGATCTGTTTCTGACCCGTGGTTGCTCTCAAAATATCGACCAGGGCTGGGACAGAAAATGTTAATTTTCTGAAAACAGAAAACAGAAATTTCTGTTTTTTTTAAAAGCAGAAAAAACAGAAAATTAAGAAATTTTCAGAAAATGAATATTGTACATTTTGAAGCGCATGTTGAGTTTTCAGGATACGTTTTTGGAAGGCAAAAATTACAACAGTTGTTTGCGATATTTTTGTGGAATTTTTTTTAATAACTTTTACAACTTCAATCATTATTTTTT
>LS487197.1:5736-43822 GCA_900490705.1 Pristionchus arcanus | reverse complement strand
TCTCCGCGTCCGCTCGTCAAACTTCATTCTTCTCCCTCTCACTGGAGAAGTGAGGTGAGGAATGAGAAGAACGTACTTGTAATAATTGTGAAGCACATCTCATATCTTACTGATAAGGATGAAATATGCAAATCTAATCTGATAGAGTTTGTTACGATGAGCCTATGAGTGTATATGGTTGTTCTTGGAATATTCTGTATATTTTAAATAATGTTATAATGTATTGGCTTTTAGCTCGGTGAACTACTTGAAAGTGCTTGGAGGAAACCCCCCACACCATCATTATTTTTGGAATCCTTAGGAGTAGCGCAAGACCTGTAACTGATTTGATTTTCTTTAAAAGTGACTGTATTAGAGAAAACCGAGAAAACATGTCTATTTTCAATTTTCTCGAATACAGTCACTTTTAAAGAAAATCGAATCAGTTACAGGTCTTCCTAAGGATTCCAAAAATAATGATGGTGTGGGGGTTTCCTCCAAGCACTTTCAAGTAGTTCACCGAGCAAAAAGCCAATACGTAACTACATTATTTAAAATATGCAGAATATTCCAATAACAACGGTATGTACTCATAAGCGCATCGTAACAAACTCTATCAAATTAGATTTGCATATTTTATCCTAATCAGTAAGATATGAGATGTGCTTCACAATTATTACAAGTACGTTCTTCTCATTCCTCACCTCACTTCTCCAGTGAGAGGGAGAAGAATGAAGTTTGACGAGCGGACGCGGAGATCAAAGGAGGTCGTCCTCTCTGACACGCTGTGACATACAAATGCGCGAACTGTTTCGCTCAGGCAGTGTAGGGATGGAGGCGACGCACACAAATGATTATTAAAATTGCCGAGTTATATCGCATTCGAGAGCTCATACTGCCCCATTTAACATTATCAAAATGGTTTTCAAAATTACTTTTAAAAGGGCAAAACAAATAAGGCAAAACAAAACAAAGCGCGAACTTTTTTGAACGAGTCCGGGAGGGTGTTGGGCTGTGTGAGACTTTCACTGCGAAATCGAACAATCGCAAACTGATACGTTTTGTAAATCCTATATATTTTTAACTTAAACTTTTCATTTTTGTACGTAATTTTTAGGCCCTAATTCTATTTTTTTTGTTGTACTAAACACAGCAGTAGATTCGAGCGCCAATTTTTCGACTGTAATTCTGCATTATGCATTCGAATATGTGCTCCAACCAACTATTAAATTCGATCATCATGAGATCTACCATTTGCAAATACTCATTTTAATTAATTAAGCGTATTCACATGCTATAGTTCAAAATTTGTTTTCCCTATGTTTAGTGCGAGAGAGCGTTATATTTTAAGAGACTCCAGAGAGTGAGAGAGTTGACCCCTTTTTTTTCTCTGCGCTCTCTTGTTCTCTCGTATTCACCACTGATCTTTCCGTGGTGTGCACTTTTGGGTTTTGGGGATAGTCCAACTTTTGAGTGCAATGATATTTTAATATGAATGAGATGCTCATTGTTACAATTGATAACTCACCCAATTTCTTGTCTATTGAACGCTCCTACAATTCCACAGATCTCTTGTTTCGGTCCAGTCCATGTAAGAGGCGCCCGAATTACTTTAGAAAAATATTCACATCCACTCTCCTGCATCATTTTCCCTGTATTCGTCTTATTTAGCATTATCATTACTCCTTAAAGGGACCTGGACCCTAAATGCACGGCTCGTTAAAGGTGCTCCGGAAAAGCACGCGACGCACGACCGCGACGCGTCTCAGCCGCGACGCCTTACTCACTTACCGTTTTTCATCAAGCGTTTAGTTCTTTGCCTAGCAATTCAGTAGTCGCTCAATATTGATGGCGATCGATTCTACAATGAAAACTGAATGTTTCACCAAAGTAGCTTTGAAAAAGATTCAAATCATGAGCTGTTAGAGGCGAAAAAACACATAAAGTGGTATAACTTATTTTAAAAGTTGACAAATTTTGGTCAATTGTGCATTAATAGAAACATTATCGTGCGGGCTATGACACCTGCTAGCGGAAAATTGAATAAAATTCCCAGGAAAATCAAAAAATGAAGTCAAAGTCAAAATTCTTAACTTTGTATGTCGTGTACAACCTTGTAAAACTTTCACAGATCAGTTCAAATCAACGTAAATGACCCACCAATGAATTCCCCAGAGGTTATTTCACAATGTGTGCTAAATAAAAATTCTAAAATTCGTCCAGTTCTCCCGCGAAGTTGCAACGAAAGGCGAATTCATCGGTTTCTCGTTAAGTAACCTTGGCACTCCAAATTTGAACGGGAAAAGCGCGCGAAACCACTCGCGCGACGCGGTCTTTTCCGGAGCACTCTACTTCTTTCATAACGAGCCGTGAATGAAGTTATATTTTTTTAGAAGAAAGTATATTGTTACTAGAGTTCTCTTATTGAAAAATTTTCCGGATTTCCAATAGTGCGAACAAAGGAATTTCCCTCCCTCTCTTTTCCAATAAGAATCGCGAGCGCGGCGCTCGATTTTCCAATAGTTATTGGACTAGCATTCTTCGAATGCTAGTTCCTGCGGAAGGCCGCGCCTCAAGCGGCGCGCGACCACGAATGAGAGGGCTAATAGGATTAAAATCCCTCGATTTTGTCGACAAGAAAATATCGAAATTCCCCTAGTTGTAATAGATTTCCAATAAGGAATGATCGGTCACTTTGAGAGTGAAAATCCTTTGTTCTCCTTATTGAAAATCCAATAACTAATGGATTTCCAAAAATAATTATTTTTCCAATAAACGACCGCATTGTTCTCTCTCGCTATTGGAAAATGAGGAAAAAATGAAATGAAGAAAAATGAGGAAAATGGAACATGATTCGAGCGAAATAGAAGTTACTAATGATTAGCATAATTCAAAAGAAATAACTAACCATCATTATATACAATGTGATATCTACCGTAGCTTCCTTCTGGAAGATCTCTCAACATCCGACAGAAATGACGCAATCGCCTGTCAATTTGTGTAACGTAAATGAATAAATTCCTAAATCACATTATGAAAACTTGGAAATCTTTTTTATGAGTTCTCCCATCGTATCGAAAATGTTCGACAGAATCTCCCAGCCTATAAAAACATTATTACTTATAACATTATATAATAAACATACTTGAGGCTAATAGTGATATTGTCTCCATAAAAGAAATAAATCTCAAACACCTCTCCAACGCTTTCTTCTCCGTTTTCAATGAAATTGACGATGAATCGAAGAGTCTGCATTACTTATCTACACTCAACTTATTAATACGAGAGAAAAACCTTAACTGCTTCCTTCTCGATATCGTCACAGATTTTGCTCAATTTCACGAGATTTTCGTATGCGTCGTCGTGATCAGCATTCAATACAAAAAGATTTACGCCTTAATTTTAAATTGATAATTAATATTCAATTGATAATTTTTACTTCTATAATCTCTATATGCTAATAGCCGTTCTAGCCATACATGAAAAAGTTATGTGACAAAATCCCACGAAAGCGGAGTATGTTTATGAAAAAGACCGTGGAAACCGACTAATTCTATGAAAGCGGGGTATGTTTGCGAATCGTAGGTAACATGCCTTGTCAACGAAAATCTCAAAAGCGGGTTATGTTTTCAAATTCCATGTAGTATTCCACTAGCTTTTTCATGGCTGGTTCTAGCCCAGCCCCAATTCCATCGACAATCCCGAAAAGGAAGGTCGATGAGTAGTGGCCACTAAAATATGAAATCTGGTTTAAAATGCTAATTGTGAGTAAGTAAAGTGCGCTGTGACGACCTCCGGACACGACATTGGACTGACAAAAGAGTCTATTTTCTATGTATACAAGCCATTACGAGACCGTACTTCATCCTTCGGAATCAGCATAGAATTGAAAACCAGTACTCCTCGACACCACTCTTTCCCCATCAGAACCTCATGATGGTACTCCGACCTTCCTGATAGCATTCGTACTGCTCCCAATATCCGAATATTCAAGCGTCGACTTGAAAACCACCCAATCATCTCTCATCTCGCCAAACTCACCTAATCCAGGTCCCCAGTGGGAGAATGGTTCGAAATGAGGGGACGTGAAATTCAATTATCCATTATTTTTTGTATTCTAATGCGCTCGCGAGCGCATTAGAATACCGATTCGCGAGCTCGACGCGCTCGCGAATGAGTTGGAATAAAAGACTCGCGAGCGACGAGCGCTCGCAATAACAGCCCTAGTCCCCACCACCTCCTTCCAGCTATTCCACCTTATTAATGTAAATTTCGGTTTCGTTGCGCTTCTTAGATAAGTTATTTATAATACGGAGTTCTACAAATAATTCAAAAAGACAACATGTAGAAAAATTCCGATTTCTCAATGGAAAAACTCTGAAAATCGTTTTATGACGAATAAAGTGGTCTAAATTAGTTTGCGGTGTGAAAAAAATGAGGCTAGTTATGGTCATGTGCAGTTGTTGAACAAAAAAAAACTATATTTGACAAAAGCAAGTAGATTGATCTTGTAGATTGATCTAGAGAGTACCCCAATACTATGTAGTATGTACCAACCCACTTTCATCGCAATGAGAGATAAAATATTTTCTAGTGGCAAGGGTTCCCCTACACTTTTACAGGAGACGCGTGTTAATGCTCAAGACACAACTTTGTTCGTTTTTGTCGGTTCCAAATTTAAAAGCAGTTATAATAGGATCTTGCTCTACATTTCTCCTGAACACACTAATGATATCCGGCATACGGCAAAATAGACGAATATTTGGTGTAATTCTGCGGCTTAAAAACAAAACTGTGTGAAACTAACACACGGCGGTTCAAAAGCGGCGCGCGCCTATAATTAAAATGCAGAGAGAGCGGCGGGGCTAGACAGCGCGCGACTCCGCCCACCTCCTCTCTCCTCTCTCGGTTTGTTACCCGGCGTGACTAGAGCGCGCGCAGATGTAATTGCCGGTATTGAGCATTCGTGTAGCCGGGTCCTACGTTTAACGCCGGTTTTTTTCATGGTTGAAATGTACTAAGGGTTTATCGCAGTCATGCACAAACGCTTGCGAAAAAATCTTGAGGCATCGAACGACCCGAAAAATTTGAAAGGGGTTTTACCAATATACGGGAGTAAGCCTGGCAAAATAATTCCCGGACACGGGGGTAATTCACAGCTTTTAAAATTTAAACGCCCATGCGAATTTTTTTTGAATTAGAATTGTTGAGGCAAAATGAGGTGGAGAAGTTTAGGAGTTTAGGCGATTCGCGATTGTCGATGGAATAGGAGCCGTGACCTAGTAATAAAAATTGCCCAACAACAGAGACATGATAACATTTATAGAATCTCAAATATTTTAACTGCTCAACCCCGCACCCGTGGTGTAGTGCCAGATTTTGATAATGTTAAATGGGGCAGTATGAGCTCTCGAATGCGATATAACTCGGCAATCTTAATAATCATTTGTGTGCGTCGCCTCCATCCCTAAAACTGTACCAGCAACTAAGGCTTAGCTTACTCCAGCAATGGAAAACTTCATTAATCGATTCTTACGCAAATGGAGTTTTAAAGGACAAACCAACCTTTCAATCGGATTGCCTTGAAAGCATCTCTCGGTAAAAGCTTTCGTTGGAAGAGAATTTCTGTGAAAGAGCATAGGACAATTCGCTTCGCAAAGCTCATATTGCCATATCGACTTCTCTGTGAGTGAAAATGAAGTTGATTGGGTAATTATTGTAAACGATACCTCGATTTCATCGAAGTTCAATAGATCTTCTGTAATTACCGGCATCCTTAATTTATAATTATTATTATTATAACGGAGCATATAAACGCGCACGGATATCCGCGGATGGATCAAATATGAGAATAAGGAGAAAGAAATATCTACCCAATGTAGCAATGGCAGCTGGAAGAGATACGCTGTGCCAAAATCCAAATTGTTTGAAAATTCAAACTCAAACGTTGGGGACCGAAATCGTAAGAAAAAAAAACGGGTAAGCCCCGTCGCTGCCGAACCAACGTACATAATATTTACTCAGTACTATAATGTCAGAGTGTCAGACGCTCCAAAAATTTTCTTTTGCCCAAAACTCGATTCAAACTCATCCTACAGCCCTAAAATCTTCACCATTCTCAAGAAAAAGTTTTTAAAAAATCGACAAGTGATTTCGTCATCATTTCGTCATAATCCATTTTCTTCACGGTTAACCCCCGGAAACTCGACTAAATCGATAGTGCGTACCACCATACGACTGATATTCGAAAGTTTTAAAAAAATCGATAATTAATTTCGTCATCACTATGCAATATTATGTAATGATGATGCAATAACTCATTTTTGCACCCTATTCGTTTTCACTGGAAATTTTTATCTTTATATCGATCGATTTATTTATTTTGACGTTGCAAAAAACGTATCATGATAAAAAAAACAAAAACGTATCATGTGATATCACGCTCACGAGCCTTTCGCGAGCGTTTTGGGCTGATTGGGATAAAACCTTAGCACAATACCCGGCGACATTAGCGAGCGAGCAAGCGAGCAGCTTTGCAGGCTATTTTATTCCTTAACTCGACTCTCAACTTTGCAAATATTTTGTTGCTTCAAAGAAAACCAATCCAAAAATACTCCGAAAAAAATTGGAATGGAGCCACGACGTGCGTTTGCAAATGACTAGGATAACCTGGCGATGCGAAGCGTTTGCATATGACTGGGATAACCCGGCAACATCTAGCCAGCGAGCGAGCGTAGCTGGCTAGTAATATTATTATTAATATTTTTAAAAAAATGTAGCGTCAGAACGGATTAATTTTTGTTAATGGGGGGGGGGCGACAACGGGAGCCCGTAAAGATGTTTAAACGTTAAAAAAATATATTTGGCACGAGCGTTCGCACGCACACCCAACGCAAAATATTTTAAAATGTTGTAAAACACAGTGTAAACTTTTAAAACTTTGAAAAATGTTTGAAAAAAGTTTGCACTGAAAAAAGACTGAAAAGAGTTTGCAAAAAGAGCTGCAAGTATCATATCATATCATATCATATCATACTCCTTAATAAAGGAGAGAGGCCTCCCGATGTATGTTTGTATGTTTGTCCACAGTTGCGAAAGTCACGTAAACAGGTTACGAATCTGTAAACACGTCGAAACGTGTCGCGCGAGCTTTCGAAATTGGCAAATGAGGGGCGAAATGCGCAGCGGTGAACCCTGCCAGCCGATCAGACCCCGCCTTCATGGGCAAAATCGGCTGGTTGGTAAATTTACCGGTAAATAGCGTAAGAATGGAAGTATTTTACGGAATTCGGCGGAACCCTGTTAGATCATATGATCTTCGGACCGGAATGATTAACGACACGCACGGCCCCCGGAATGCCGACATAGCTTATGGTCACTAATACTTAATGGCGCATTAGCTAACGTTGTTATAACAGCTGAGCCGATAAATCGAATAATGCTGATTATCGAATAATGCTGAAAATTTTGTGCTTTGATTTGAATTCCCGGGCGTCCGACGTTTGTTTTTCGGTCGCAGCCCTTCGCTGGCTTTCGATTTCGAAATTCCCGGACTGTGCCTCTATTTTTTGTTAACACAACAATATTGCAATATATTGCACAATACTGTTCTATTAAAATGGCTGTAATTATGTTGTTTCACGGTTTTAATTTTTTAATATTTTAACTAATAGATTCCTCATAATCGAAAACATAGTATCCATTCTTCCAATTGTATTAGCTATTTGAAAAATTCCTATTCCTAAAAAGCTCGATTGGATATCTACTATGTTTTCGATGATGAGGAACATCATACTCCTTAATAAAGGATAGAGGCCTCCCTGTGTGTGTTTGCATGTTTGTCCACTATCGCGAAAGTCAGGTAAACAGATCTCGAAACTGTAAACACGCCGGAACATGTTCCGCGCGCTTTCATGTAATCAATACATGTAATATTCAGTTTATCGTCGAGTTTAGATAAACTGGACGGCTTATGGCGTAAACGCGCATTTCCTCTTCACAATTTACTTGGTTGTCTTAAATATTCCGCCGGTTGTTTGATTTGATGCTGTCACAGCGTTAAAATGCTGAATATATCGATTAAAGATTGGCGCAGATTTGTAGAATTTCGCAAAAAAAAATAGTCGCTCTGGATGGAGGAGGAAGTGCCTTTGTTGAGTCGTCATTGAGATACTGCTCGCGAACACTGCTCCGTTCAAAGAATCTCTAGAGTTGTCTGGTCCAAATTCAACATAAAAAACAACATCAATTTAGGTCTATTCTCTCGAACCGATGATCGATTATCCGATGTATGCTAGAAATCATATGGGAAACGATGACTCAGCCCCTCTCTTTTCCTCTTCTCGTCTCCTTCTCTTCTGCTAAGCTCTCTCGCTTTTCTCTAACCTCTTCTCTCTCTCTTCTTTATGTGTATTCATATCGATCTTTTTTCTCTCCCTCGTCTTTTTTTAAAAGTAATTTTAATGACAAACAATTGCTTTATTATTAAATTATTCATTGTTTGTATAGGGGCACTACATTATTAACTTATTCATTGCTTTACTTTTGTGCCCAAAGGCAGTTCTCGCCTTTCTGGGAGAGACCAACTCGTGGGAGACAGCTTACCTTCGCGAGCAGGGATCAATTACCTATGTAAAAACAATTGTTTAAGGCGGGCATGTTTTTCAATCCAGTGGCGAAAAGATGGGCACCTTTTGACAAAATCTCAATTTTTTTACCATTTTCACCCCTATTTTTCGAAGTCGGCCCGCCTCCGGCGGGTACGTTTTATGTCCAAAATTAGAAAGGGCGGGTACGGTAAGTTAAAATTAACGTACAAGTTTACCCCTGTTCGCGAGTGTCTATGTTCTCGCTATTTAAATTTTGCATTTACATTTAAACAACTTTATCAGCTGGTTCATAAGGTGTTACGGAGCTGGGTTGCCAATATTGTTCTCCATGTGAAAATGTAAATGTAATTGTTCGATAATTAATATAGGGACCGCAGTCTCCGCCCATTTTCTTAAGATCCTCCTACAGTATCCACACTGACTACACCGCGCATTTCCATCAACAGTATCCTCTTTTCAACGATTTTTTTCTACATTAAAACCCAGTCTCCGTAAGAGCGCAAGTGGGATGGTACAACTCCGTCAAAATGATCGCCCAGCGCTCAAACTTCACCAACGTGACCCCTAGGGCTGATATAGACGATTTTTGAACTTTGGTCTCGAAATATTGATCTTTGATCTTTGAAAAAATTTAAAGTAACCCTATCATGTGATAGCTCATTCGAAAGAGCATAAAAAGTTATGTTATTTCCCAAAATTTCGTGCAATTTTGTAGGCACCGCAGAGTAAAAATTCAAACTC
Source organism: Pristionchus arcanus (assembly GCA_900490705.1). Classification (NCBI taxonomy): domain Eukaryota; kingdom Metazoa; phylum Nematoda; class Chromadorea; order Rhabditida; family Neodiplogasteridae; genus Pristionchus; species Pristionchus arcanus. The sequence continues at coordinate 34,493 of LS487197.1, read as the reverse complement.
ATTCTAAAATTCCTGTTTTGCTACTGTGGGGTGATAGACGATGCCGAATCATGATAGCACTTTTAGAATTTCAAAATATTTTAATTTAAGCTAGTTTTTAGGTGTTTTGCCAAGCCCCGCCCCCTGTGGTGTAGCGACCGAGAGTGTGCAGTTCGTTGAGTCATTTTATTTCAGCGGGTCAATCACTGAAATTTTCAAATACGTTTATTCCATCGATGGGAATCATCCAGGTTGTGTCCGGACATTCGAGTGTGATAACTCTGGGCGGGCATTGAGAGCTGCAGTGAAAGGAGTATTAGGGTGAGTATTGGAGAGTTTGAATCTCACCTTTTGCAGCAGCGTTTGGTGCGAGAGAGGAATGGTAGTGTGTCTGCCATCGCTTGTTCCCATGTCCTCCCCTCCTTCATTCTGCATAGAGATAACATGAAGAATTCCCGTTAACTAACATTATGTTGGTTCCTCACCTCACAATGAATTTGCTCTTCTGTGATTCATGGGGAGGGGGGCAATTGATACAGGATGATCTGACCACGATCGAACACACATTAGCAGCTTTCTCCACTACTAGGTCGGATTCTTCACCGAAGAGGTTGTACATTCCCTTATCCTGAATGGAATTGATGTGCCGAGTGTTGTGACTTCTGCTAGATACTCACATCGGGAGCGAATAATGCCTTCACGAATTCGACTTTCAGGGCGTCCACGTTGTCGTTGCCAGTGATGAATGCTCGGCATGCACGCGAAAACGTATCACCCGTTGGAAGGTTTCTGTAATTATCGTACAAATCTTTTTCGAGCTTCTTTGAAAAACCTTGCGAAATTCTTGTTCTTTTCGTGTGCGAAGATGAGCATGGGAGGTTTGGTAAGTATGAATTACCATTTCGATCCCCTACCCCCTGGAGCTCTGGGTGGAAGATGTGGAAGACTCTGGGTCTTTCACTCTTCCACCCAGAGCTCCTCAAGGAAGAAAAGGCGGGGGATGGGGCGGCTTCCATCCTCCACGACAGGGAGACTCATGTCTCTCTGGGAGTGGCTTTGCATGTAGTGCCACTGTAGCGGGCGATGGAGCTGAAATAGCCAGGATTCGCCAGTCGCACAGAAAAGTCAGAAAGCAGCATACAGCAAATGGAAAATAAATATAGATACCTTGACTCCGAATCGTGTTCGTCTCCAGACCCGCGTGGAGGGAGGGCGGGAGCTGGGCCGAACGATTCCCTCGAGATACTGTACTGTCAGTCCTCTTCCTCTCGGGAGCTGTTCGACCGCTCCAAACGTGAATACATGCCCCCATCTGGCCTGCAAAACCTAGATATACTTGGAACGGAAACAAGAAAGAAAGTAATAAGGAACCCACTAACCGCGAGGAGGTAAATTGGAGAGACTCCTCTCTCCGCAGCGAGGGCCGTAATCGATGAATAACGGCGGTGAGGGTGTCCTCCGGGGACATACAGACCGGAGATATGGAGATTGCGGTTCATTACCTAGAATTAATATATGAGAGTAATACAGTAATCGGAGACAGGAGAATTCACACCACCTGATACGACTGAGAAAAAAAATGAAAGACTGGAGCAAGGACTTAGAACTTCGTCAAGCTGGAGTCCGGAAAGTGCAGGGGGATGGACGAAGGGGGGGGGGGCACGATGATTACGGAAGGGTCTTTATCATATCCCACGAGGAAAAGGACAGATTGAGTATATAGGAAGTGATAACAGATTTAAAATCGATGAATTGGCCCGCTGGGATCTCACCACGAATCAGGTTCCTTTGCTCTGGATCGGCCTTTGATGTGGAGATTGATGTAACCTCCGCCGCGAATATTGATTCCGTCCATTTCTGTAAATAGAATCACCATAAGATAGTTGGAGAAAGTAGAAGCGACGTTGCACGACTAGATATAAAACTCAGAACAAGTAGGCCGAGGATTACGGTAGGGTTCTTATCAGGTCCAGCGAGAGAATAAGAAGAGCTTGAGTTAGGAAGAGATAATAGGTATACGATCAACGAATAGACCCGCTGGGGATATCACCCTCTGGTGTCAATTGATGTGTAGATCAGCCATGGGAGTAACAATAGGACAGATAATTTTCCAGAAATATAGAGTGGTGAGAGACAGATAGGAAAATATATGAAAGTATTTTATCAGTCATGAGCATCCCGGAACATCACATCCGGCACACAACAGGACTTATGATTGATACATTGGATAGAAGGAAACATGGTGTAACAGATTAGTATGGAGCTGTGAGAGCAGAAGAGCCAAGGATTAATTGGATTGAGCAGGCTCGCTCTCTGCTATGATAGATCCTTGGCAAACAAGTGGAATCGACCGAAAGGGTGACCTGAAGTGAGAAGTGATGTCTATAAGTAAGTGATGTGGATTGGAATGTTACTGTAGTGGTGATCGCTTCTCCAATAATTCAGTAATTTGACTCGATATTGTGTTTTTTATCACCAAATGTGTATATTCAGTCTTTTTAGTCAATTATTTAATGTATTATCATTATACTGTTTATTTAAATATATTATAATGTATAATTATAAAAAAAAACAGAAATTTTGGGCCTCCGGGCCTCCGGGCCCGCTTTTACACCGTCCGGCCTCCGGGCCTCGGGAGGGGCCGCGGCCCGCTTTTATCCCCACCCTTGCAGGTTACTGTAATTAATGAATAAGGTCAGCTTTTTTTTGTCCTTCTATTTCGTCCTAGGACGTCCTTCGTCGATAGCTATCTGGTCAAATCACTACCATTATGTCGATGTTAAAATTTAGTGATAACAAAGCCGGTATGGCTGGACTTGACAAGGTATAATTTCTCCTTCTATGTATGATTTTGATATTTTTCCAGGATAAAATACAGCGCATTATAGACGAGAATAGTGGGGAGAACTTCAGTGCATTTGCTAAGAAGAAGCAAGAGAGATTGGAAAAGCAAAAGAATGAAATTTAAATGCTTCAAAATATTTATACAGACCTCGATCTCCAGCTCTCCGATAGATGTATTATGGGCAATTCTGCTAATGAAATCGAACGGGTACTCGCGATCGTTGATGTTAACACACTTGCTTTCGTCGCGGTACGTCTGTAATAACGAATAATTGATCCAGAATTGAGCAAATGTTAGGTATATAAACAATTAGATCAAGAATAATGTTGATGAAAATAGATAAATATGTTAAAGAAGGTGTCCCACGAATATCTGGCTAACTGAGTTCTCGATGTGAGCTTGTGGGTCGTGGTTACCCGATAACACTTTCGAAATTCCCATGTTTTCAATTTATGTTTGAACTGAGATATGAGCAGTTGGCTGTGTTCCAAGTGACCCTGAAATGCAGGCAACGAGCGAGAGAGCGTGCGAAATGAGGAGAGCGCGCCCTCTCATTCCTCACTTTGCATAGTCGCCCGCGCGGTTCGTGGGACGCCTTCTTTAAATATTACAACCTGCTTCAGTTCTACTTCCTCTATGAAGTACTTGGATTCGGCTTCGATCTTGTGCAGTCTCTTGTTCAATCTCATTCTCATTCGATCATCAGGATCGAGGAAAGAGAAGAATTTGTCGATAACTTCGTCCGGGCAACCAAGAAGGTCAAACTGGAAAGGAATCAACTGAATATTTATATTTTTCCAATTTTTCAAACTACACATTGTGTACACAATATTTTAATGGCACTTTTCTCGGGAAATTCAAGAACGTACAATAATGTAAAAAAGCGAACAAAAATAGGGCACTTAGACTCGTTTAGCCAGATTTTCCAGACCATTAGAATTTCCATTAGAATTCGAATTTCCAGATTTTCCAGTAATCATATTAGAAATATCTAAAACTCACGTAATCTCCCTTTCCTCCGTTGACTTTGCAATTGCTTTTCATCAGTGAAGTGAGATTACTGAGTGACATCTGAAATGAGTTTATGCTTAGAAACTGAAAGGAATAATTGAGAGAGAAATGATGGCATTCGAACATGAATTATGCGCGCGGATCTTAAGGATACAATGGAGAATCTCGCTTCTCTCTACCCACTTCAAAAAAAACAGGAACGTGTGAAATCACATTGTCAAGAAATTCACATTTTGGAAGGGGTCCGTATCCGACGGATGGGTCATTTTTAACCGGGGCAGTGTATCATTTTGGAGTTTCGTGAACTGTAATCAGATCCCTCTCACTAGTTCTGTTTTTGTAAACCTTAACGGGCGGACGAGGCTATTGTGAGCAAATGGCTTCTGCAATCAAACGCTGTTCTAAGCAGCGAGCGAGGTTATTTCTGTAAATTCCTAAGCAGCAGCCGATCACAGCCGCCTTCGGCGACTGTGATCGGCTGCGGGGCTCGCCCGCTTCGCGGGCTCGATTCCCTTTTGGAAGGAAAGCCGGGATGCATTATGCAGTATAAGCTCATAATTAGAAGCTTCTGCAATTAAACGCTTTTATATGATCGCCACCAAAACAATATTTTCCACTTGTAAAATACCATTGTTCGATCTCGTTACTCATTGTATTGCTCGGAAATGACAATAAAAACGAAAAATTGAAGTTCCTGATGATGCGAAAAAACAGCAAAAGTAAACTGCACGGGTGGGGAACCGAACCAGTGGGGAGCGGCTTGTAGGCGGGGTCGCTGCCTGTTGCGCCACCTGGCCCTTTGTCATGTTGCCTCGCAACCTGGGGACTATTCTGGGATCGCGTGCCACCCCGGTTAAAAATGACCCATCCGTCGGATACGGACCCCTGTTTGACAAATTCGTTCTTAAATTTGTAAAAAGATCATAAATTTGATCTAAGTCATCTTTTGACGGTTTAATTATTTCAGAACTGGTGGAGCTCTTTTCTTCTCATCTCACTACTCAATCCGGTCCTTCTACTCATTTTAATCTATCAAACTTGCCATGACTACTCCTTCTAGACGTCGTCTCATGAGAGATTTCAAGAAACTTCAGGTGAGAATAACTGGTTTACTGTTGTAGAAACAAAGTTAGTCTGTCACAACAATTATGAGGAATTATGAGGATTATTATCACAACAATAATGAGGATCCAGGATGTAAATATGACTATTAGCCATTGACTAACTTTGAACTTCGAGACGGCACTTCAAGCTCACATTGGCTCGCATAATAAGGCCAAAAATATGTTTAGGCTAGTATAGCTTAGTGCTTGCTCGCTCTGTATCTCTGGCCCCGCGTTCTATAGAAGTGCCCGCATTTTAATTATAGTAGGGGTTGAGATATGATTTCTACATATTTGGATGTTGAACTTTTGTCTGTCTAAAAAAATCTAAGCTGAAATGTGGAAAAGTTCTACAAATTTTCGGTGATTTTTTTGAGATTTTCATTTTTTTTTTTAAATTGAGATAGGGACCGCAACGTCTCGTCAGGGTGCGTGCGCAAGTGTCGTAATTTGATATCATGTTTATAAAAATACGCCGACGGCCGCGGCTGTATATCCCAGGGTTATGTACTCAGTTATTTTGTGCCGTCATTTCGAACATTCTGGAAGCTTCTAGACTTGTTCCCTTTATTTCCAGCATTCTAGAAGTCATTGAAACTTTCCCCGTCATTTTGCGCGTATTGAGACGATAATTCGTCGTGGTTGGGTAACTTTAAAATGGTTACAGGAGGATCCTCCAGCGGGAGTATCAGGAGCTCCTACTGAGGACAATATACTCGCATGGGAAGCTATCATTTTTGGACCACAGGTATTTCATTTTATATATAATAATATTTATGCTATTTCAATGAAATAACGGTGAAAACAATAAAACAAAAAAATTTGTCAATTTTTTGTGTTGAATGCATAGAGTGGATTACCAATCATTTTTGACGAGAGGGGGCGCAGCCCGGAAGATTCGAATTGGTACCCGTTCGCTATCTAGCACTCGCTGGTCCGACTACAGGGTGCGGAAAAAGTATTGTCCCAAAAGTATTCAATCATATATCATGAACGGCTCAAAGACATGCAACCCGTCTGGGCCCAAATATTGTAGACATACCTCACCACCAGTGGCGGCGGAGAAGTGCCCCAATTGGGGCTGTTCGCACCCATGTATAGAGGGTATCGTGGGTGAGAATATTTTTTGTTCGATCGATAATTGGTACCGTATCCATAGTGACCTACAGTAACCCCACTTACCGTACATGACTACCGTATATCGATTCGATCACCAACTGACTTTCATGTTTTGACCCATGACCCGGGGTAGGCACCGCAGAGTAAAAATTCAAACTCCTTCTAAAATTCCTATTTTGCTACTGTGGGGTGATCGACGATGCCGAATCATGATAGCGCTTTCAAAATTTCAAAATATTTTAATTTGAAATAGTTTTTAGGTGCATTGCTAAGCCCCGCCCCCTGTGGTGTAGCGACCGAAAGTGTGCAGTTCGCTGAGTCATTATATTTCAACGGGTCACTTGCTGAAATTTTCAAATACTTTATTTAGGGAGGACCACGGGAAATTTCAAAAGCTTTCTAAAATTCCGTTTTCGGCTGCAATGGGACAATCGGTGATACAGAATCACACTAACATCGTTAGATTTGCAAAAAAAATTGATTTTAACAAGTATGGGCACATCTCCCGACGGGGTAGTTCCTGTCGTGCGGTGACAGCCGCATTGGTCAAGTTGACGCGTCGTTTCGTGCGTGCGGCTCGAGTTCGGCGGGGCAACTATTTTTCTTCGTGTCTCTTATTTCCCACCAGGGAATTTCGTGTGTGATTTACTTAATAAAATGAATCAAAAAATCAATAAATAAAGCAAGTTTCATAAAATGTATCATATAGGCCACGATTAATTACGGGATGTCAATTTCTTGTGTGATATTTACACTATTTTTTTTCAATCTGTTCGCGAAACTGGAATTTCCTGTTTTTTCTCTGAATGGTGCACACGAGACCACTTCATGTAATGCTTATTAAATTGAACAACCGCATTCTTTGAAACGGATAATAATCAATAAAAACTAAAATCGCTAATTTTCAGGGCCAAAATTTATGATGTTCGCGAAACTGGATTTTTTTGTATTTTGTACTGTGCATTGGCATCATTCCTAACTTCAGAATAAAACGAAATTTAGAGAGCCGCATTGTCAAATATTCCAAAAATAAACTAAAAACAAAAATAACGTGAGGATTTGAATTCCCGGGTGGTGAACGACAGAAAGAGTGTCACAGTAAATTCGCCGGTTCTGGGCGCGGACTTTCCGGCTTGGTCCTCCCTAAATGGCACCTCATTTTTGAAACATACTTTATTATTTTATCGATAATCTCGCTCAAGCAATAATCACCCGAAATAAATAATAATAAAATGGGAATGAATAATATAAAAAGGCATCAAATATACTCGCACCATTAGGCTCCATACCTTTTTTCACATAATTATTACCACTTAATACAACCTCTACCGAAGGAGATTCCAAATACAACAGTCTATTAAAGTGGCGTGCTTCAATTTCGCGAAAATTTCAGGAAACGGAGTATTTGATGTACTAACTTTGATAATCATTTGCTAAGTTTGGGTGATTTGAATTTTGCTAATTTTTCGTTTATAAGAGGATAATAACTCGAAATAGACATTCTGAACAGAATTGGAGAGCTACATCCCTTAAATCGTTTACTGGGCCATTTATTGTCAAAAAATGAGTAATTCAGAAATTTTGGAAGTCAATTTCTCGTTTTGGGTGATTTCAATTTTTTTTATTTTTCTGCAGTGAGTTGTTAATGACGATATCTAAATAATAATTACGAAAACTAAGAGCTGCATCTTCCAATAATCAAGTAATCAGTAAAAAGTGGTTTTTGTGTGACGATTTGAATTCCCGCGCGTGCGACGTTTACTAATCGGTCGCAGGCCTTCTCTGGCTCTTGATTTCGAAATTAATTCCCGGACTGCGCGCCCTATGTGGAAAACAGATTTTACCTTCTGGGAATCTTCTTTAGGGATTGTACATTTAGAGCGAGTGGTTGAGTACTAGCACTCTCAGAAATTAGGTAAGTTACACCATAGATAACTCACATCTCTTCTTATCACATTTGAAAGTGGAGACTTGCAATTCGTTTTAGACGAAAGTAGGTTAAAATAAGAGATGAGCAATTGAGTCATTAAATAGGGTGGAGACTTCCTCGATTCACCGCCAGAGAGAATCTTATCCCACAATCTGAATGGGAAAAAATTATTCCATATATCTACTTTTTTTTACTGTTCGCTATTAGGTTGATGCAAAAGTTTCTGACGGTTGCGTTTCCTAAAAATTTAGCCGGATGGCTTCTTCTATCATCAATTCTACCCCAAATTTTTTTAGAGAGTGGGTGGCCCATTATTACCAAAATATAAAATTTGATCATGGATTCATAGTATGTGACAAATAATTTTTAACGTCGAATCTGGCGCAAATTGGATCGAAAAAATCGATCTCATGTGTTCCCGATTGCAGGAAATTCTGCAAAAACTAATGATATATTTTCCCTGCAAAAAATATAAGTATTATGGCAAGGGTTGCTCTTCCCAATAAGGGTGAAACATCCGGCTTCTGAAGTACCGTGAATGCATTACAGCGACAAAAGTACCGATTTCGTCAACAACATTTCTTGATGTCAATTGAGAATTTTGTTTCTTACGAAATAGGATCAGCATCTGTTCTCAAAAACATCAACTAATTTTTCATGATACGCCTCCTTTAAAGTGGCGTGCTTCAATTCCGCGAGAATTTTAGGAAACGCAGTATTAGGATGTACTAACTTTGATAATCATTTTCCAAGTTCGGGTGATTTGAATTTTGCTAATTTTTCGTTTATAAGAGGGTTATAACTCGAAAAAGACATTATGAACAGAATTGGAGAGCTTCATCCCTTAAATCGTTCACTGGGCAATTTATTGTCAAAAAAAGGAATTCAGAAATTTTGGAAGTCAATTTCTCGTTTTGGGTGATTTCAATTTTTTTTATTTTTGTTATTTGAGTCATTAGTGACGATATCTATCGGGTTGGTGCGTAAGTTTCTGACGGTTTTCGAGTTTGTCTATTCTGAGCGATGCTAATATTGATTTTCAACCTATCAACTAAATATTTTTTGTAGTCGATGGGGACGTGGATGGACTTTTTAGCGCACACTAAAAAAGATCGATCGGTTTTAAAATGCCGGTACAGTGCAAAACCAAGTAACTCGCGATGCCGATTGGAACTGACTTTTTCTCAGGCCAGTGCTCCTTTGAGAATAGAGATCGGTGTAAAACCAATTCACAAACTTCAAGCGCAGTTACTTAGCATTACTACACAATGCTATTCATGTGTGAGCGACGATCGCCCTGCTCAAGACATGCGACTTTTCGAAAACCAGGGTCATCCGAAACGTATCGTAGACAGTTTTCATTGGCAATTTTTCGTTACGTTGAACTTGAAAATTTCTGTCATACAAAAAACTAAAGTACGTTGGCATATAAGTTCCCTATAATTTTTGGATAGGGATACTGCATCAATTTCATAAGCAGTAAAAATCTCAACTTGTACCATTAAAAGCTGTCGACTAAATCGCAACTTCAGCCGATCTCCCGCATTCGGGGTAAGTTAGAAGTCGGATTTTTCACGCTTATTGGGAAGAGGGACCCTTTCTACACTACTAATAAATTGGGCTACAAAAGTGGTTCACTAGTTTTCATTAAATTCTCTATATTCGGAAACCCTTGGAGTCGCATGTTTTGTGTAAATTCGTACCAAATTATGAGCTAAATATTCTTACTCATATACTATGCAGTTCTACCCCAATTTCATATTACGGTTATAGTGGACCAACATCCCTCTAAATAATACTTGGAGAAAATTCAGAATAAACAAAGCCGTTCGGCAGAAATTTTGAGAAACGTAATCGTCAGAAACTTACGCACCAACCTAATAACTAATAATTATGAAAACTAAAAGCTGCATCTTCCAATAATCAATTAATCTGTAAAAAGTGATTTTGGTGTGAGGATTTGAATTCCCGGGCGTTCGACGTTTGTATTTCGGCCGCAGGCCTTCTCCGGCTCTCAATTTCGAAATTCCCGGACTGCGCCCCCTAGACCCGGGGTTCATGTTCCAAAATGGGGTGGTAGGTCATGGTGGAGCATGTCCCTGAACCATATCCCAAAGTGTTCTACAGTATGCAAGTATCGATTTTTGGCTACCGTAACCCTACCGTACTTCGGTTTGGCGGGTCAACTATTTTAGCCCTGGGGCATGCTTTTGCCAAAGTGGCTGAAATCGTTCGGGAAATTATTCTACCATAATCTACAGTAACCTACCGTATCCCTGACTACGGTATCGCGGTTGTGCATCGTGAATTGATTTTTTTTCGTTTTTTCGTTCTAAAAATTCATTCTTTGCGCCTACATGCATAGTTCATCGAGGAAATTTTTTTTGGGTACCACACTGTACCCTACCGTAATCCTACCGTACCCCGGTTCGGCGTGTCAACTATTTTAGCCTTGGGGCACACTTTTGCCAAAATGTCCCAAATAGATCTGAAAATATTTCTACCGTAATCTATAGTATCCTTTGAAAATTGCTCGATGAGTTACCCATAAAAATGCAAAGAACCGTTTTTTAAACACACTTTGAAGAAAGTCATTTCCCGATTCCCAACTGCGATTACCGTAGTCAGGGATACGATAGATTACGGTATAAAAATTTGCAGATCGATTTGAGACAGTTTGGCAAAACTGTGCCCCAAGGCTAAAATAGTTGACACGCCGAACCGGGGTACGGTAGGATTACGGTAGGGTACAGTGTGGTACCCAAAAAAAATTTCCTCGATGAACTATGCATGTAGGCGCACCTACCACCCCATTTTGGACCATGAACCCCGGGTCATGGGTCAAAACATGAAAGTCAGTTGGTGATCGAATCGATATACGGTAGTCATGTACGGTAAGTGGGGTTACTGTAGGTCACTATGGATACGGTACCAATTATCGATCGAACAAAAAATATTTCTCACCCACGATATACATGGGCTCGCCGGCGGCGTGGTGACCTATGATTGTAGAGTACACGTAGACTTTACCGTAGCACACTAACTGATGTTTACTAATATTAAGTCCGTATTCTAAAGCTGAATTATTTTCGATTTCCAATTATGTTACTTTACGCCGCGTGCTTTCTTGAGGGGAAAACAATTTTTTATTTGATCTGGTTTGTATCCCTAAGATTTCAAAAATGGATTATGGAGCCTCATCACCCATCTTTCGCATCCCGGTGAGAAATCGATAGTATTCTTCCTTCAGCGTTAGTTAGGACTATTAAAGAGGACCACTCGAGGTCGAGATATCCACCACTTCAAAAATCGATTTTCTTATTTTTATGTTAAGACTGAAGCCATAGCTCCGAGACTTTAAAAAAACAGTTACCCCAATAATTTAATGGTTTTTTCAACGGTTAATCTAATTAGTTGGCTAATGTTATCTAGAAGTTTTAGAATATTCTTTTTTTGAGAAAAACGCTGAATCCCGCCAATGTCAAAAATTATTCTGATGTGGAGCAAAATTTCTTTAGGGAATAAACTATACCATTAATATCTATGATGGTTGCATATCCTAGGAAAAATATGAAGACTTGCATATCTCAGTCGCTGCGACAATGGGACTCAAAGAATTATTAGAAAAGTAGGTGTGCGCCGTTTAAAAATTTTCGTTCAAAAATCATATTGCGATTGAAAGTTAATTCAAAGCCATCCATTTTGCACGATAATTCAGCTTCATGTATGGCCTTCCTAGGAAAAATTCAATCATTGTATTATCTTTCTCCACCGAGGACTTAAAACACTGCAAAAAAATTGCTATTCGAGAGTGTTTACACCCACCCTACCCTATTCGAATCTTTTAAACTAATACTACGCATCAATCGCTTGACTGTTATATTTAAAATTTCTACCATGTATAGCTCGGTACCTAAGCAATATTATGCTAAAGGATGGGACTTATATGTTCATGGGAGGTAGCCATAATTATTACGATGGGACAATACTTTTGCCGCACCCTGTATAAATCTATCTAAATGAATACGAGGGTACAGTACCCCAAATCATGCCTGCACAATCAATGAATCTTTAAAATTGATGGTCAGAAGCATTTCTAGCATTTCACGGCATGTTTTCCCCGACACTCCGTTATATATTTTCGGCGCTGGGGCTACTACGTTTATAGCAGACGTTTCCCTTCTTTTTCGCATTTACGGCTTCGATTTTCTGTCGACAAAGAAAGTGTCTTTCCCATTAGTGATCCCATTTTACGATTTTGATATCCTAGTTTCCCGGGATCTGCAATAGGTCGGATCCGGCGATCCGGAATGTTAATGCGCTTCCGTCCGGTAACTCAATCTCTTTTTAATGGAGAAACCACCGATCCTGAGCATGAAATGTTCGGACATTACCTTCACTTTCGTTCATATTTATGTATTTCAAAGGTAAACAAATTAGTCGAAGTTGTCTCATTGTGTCACAATACAAGATAAAAAGAATTGTCTACACAGGATACTCCGTTCGAAGATGGAACATTCAAGTTATCTCTCGAATTTACGGAAGAATACCCCAACAAACCCCCCGTGGTGAGTTTCGATTTTTCGATGATTTAATCTAAGCTCACGGCACGTTGATAACCTATTTTTTCGTTTCAGGTTAAGTTTGTATCCAAGATGTTTCATCCAAATGTGTATGCTGATGGAAGTATCTGCTTGGATATATTGCAGGTTTAAAAATTGTCGTTTTTATGTTTCTCCATTTACTGTAGGATTGCACATTCGAGATGGACAAGCCTACTTAGATCCTTTCCTTCTCTCGGTTACATGTGAAGGTTGCTATCTTGATATAGATTTTCCGAATTTTTTTCGTCTACTACCGGGAAAAAAACCAAACCAAGTTAGCGCTCGAAATAACATCACTAGTATTGAGGACACAGATCAAATACCCCTCCTGAAAGGACCTATGCATGCCACATATTTAGGCAATTTTGAACAAAAATTAGGGAAAAGCATACCACCGATCGAGAAATACGGAGGAAATGACCCGAAGCCTATCTAACCACCAATGCTTTACATCGCGGTACCAACCCAGAATGGGGGGGGGGGGGGGGGGGGAGGGAGATAGCCCCCCCCCCCTCGGAGTCAAGTCTGCGGGGGACAGAGCACTCCACCCTCCTCCACGAACGAAGAGGGCCAGACTGACCAGATGCACGAGGAAAAAATTCTTTTGTAGACTATTCTAACAATGAGGAAGAGAGAGAGTGAGAAGAAAATAGAGAGAGGAGAGAAAGAACAACCGAGATACTTTGTCAGATATTAGTGAAATAATAGAATAATTGGATGGAAATAGCTCGAGGAAATCGGATTTGAGTGGAAAATCGTTATTGATCATTAGTACAGTATACTCTCAATGATACTTCCCTTTCATTCTCTTTCCTCCCTCTCCCCCCTCCACCCCCCCCCCCCCATTTTGGGCTGGTACCACGATGTGAAGCAGTGCCCAAAAGCGCAATTGGCAATAAATATGTGTAATAGCATGAGACATTTTGGTTTTCATGACCTGCGTATTTTACCCCTGATTGAGGACAATAGTACTTGCTGCTCTGCTTACAAGGGAACCGCAAAAGTAGGCCTCGATCAACGGGCTCAGCTGGTAAGGCGTCTACCTTGAGAACGCCATGCCGTTGGTTCGAAACCTTTTGTTGCTACTCTTTTGCAACATTTTTTGCAGTTTTAAAACTACTTTATTTTTCATCGTAGACGCTCCCAATCTCGAATATTAAGTATTGACGCTTTTTACGTATGAAAAAGTTTCGCGAATAAGGCAGGGACGTATGCAACTAGGCAATTATCTTCTGAGCACAGCTTAGTGGTCATATTGCAGCATAAATAGCTACATAATAACTATTTAAACATTGGGCGTGTCTACGAAGTAGTTTAAAAACTGCAAAAAATGTTGCAAAAGAGTAGCAGCAAAAGGTTTCGAACCAACGGCATGGCGTTCTCAAGGTAGACGCCTTACCAGCTGAGCCAGAAGACACAGGTTCTGAACTCTCCCCAAAGTGTACACTAGCATGCGCGAGGAGAGGGCAAATTTTCGACTAATTTCTCCCTAATATTGATTATCGATTTTCGGTTCTTAGGAATCAATTATCACATAATGTTAGAGTTGTTTTGGGCTTCCCTAAGGAGTACCTTTTGATCGGTGATAGCGAACTTAACGTTGATCGCGGCCTACTTTTGCGGTTCCCTTGTTACTAGCCTAGATGATGTAGTGGTATTGATGTGAACTTATTTTTTGCATGGTCGGTAGCATACCTCATCACCAGTGGCGGCATGCGCACCTATGGTCGGTAGTTTGAGCAGGGTTATTGACCAATGTAACGCGCTTTCTGGGGAATATGTTACCAGCTCCCCCTCACTCTTCCGTTCTCATAATATTTATATCTCATCAGTATATTTCTCTACCCCCCAGTCATATCACCAGTGCGGATAAATTTTATATTTCAATAATATATTTCAGAATCGGTGGTCTCCTACTTATGACGTTGCAGCTATTCTCACTTCCATTCAATCACTTCTCGATGAACCAAATCCTAATTCACCTGCAAATTCACACGCTGCGCAATTGTATCAAGAAAACAGAAGAGAATACGAAAAAAGAGTTCAGCAAATTGTAGAACAGGTGAGAAATCTATGCCGATAATTATAAGGCTGTCCAAAACGTCCGAGAGCTGGAAAAAATCTGGGATGTAGAATCAAAAAAGGGCATCAGGTCGGATGAGAACATTCGGATGAGAACCTACTGGATGAGAACCAAAAAAAAGTTTTCTTCCGCATTTGGGATTGTGAACATACTGACAAAATACTACAACGCTCGAAAATTTTTGTGTAGTTCTCATCCAGTAGGTTATCATCCGAATGTTCACATCCGACCTAGTGCCAAAAAAGTGATTCATTTAATTGAAGCACATCAGAGTTATTTTTTTTCTTAGTCTGGAACATTGGCTGATCCATGTCCTCTGGTGAGCGCGCCCAAGTTGGAATCAAGTAGCTCCCAAGTAGCGTACAAGCTTGGGGGCAACTTGGAAATAGCTTTGGTCTCTTCATTTTCCATGCTATCTCGCTTTCTCTTTTTCTCTCACTCTCTCGCTCGGACGCCCAAGTTGGAATCAAGCAGGGTCAAAGTACTGTAGGCGAGAGAGCGAGAGAAAGAGACAGTGCGAGAGAGTATGGGAAATGGAGAGAGGGGTTTTCCAAGTTGCCCCCCCCCCCGCTTGTACGCTACTTGGAAACGCCCAATCATACTTGATTCCAACTTGGACGCGCGCACCAGAGTCCTATGCAATTGTATTTTAGTCTTGGTTGAACTTCGGAGAGAACGAGGGGGAAATGGAGACTAAACGGGAAACGGAGACTATTGCGACGAATGATGATGCTCCCTCTGGGTCGGGACTGTGATAACTACTAATAATCACGAAAAGATCACCTCTCGTTCATACTACATCTATATTCTTTCTACCCATAACAAATATTCATCCACTCATATTTGTTATTCCTCGATTCCTGCTAATTTCTCTCCAACTAATTGAGAAAATTGTTTGTGACCCGTTAATATAAATTTCCCAGTTTCTTTTAACCTCACTTTGCCCTTTTCCATCCCAGTATTTAGAAGAAGATTATTTTTAAATCCCCCGATGGATGTGACTCGACCTTTCCTTGTGTTCTCATTCGTCCAATATACACTGTCCCGAAATAATTTATCCTAGTAGTCGAACACTCATTAATTGCCTTCATCATCAAGCATGTACTACGGTTCCATTTCGATTGGGATAAAGAATGAGGGCATTTTTCTGTCTTTGAAAGACAACATGTGGTTGGACGTGACTGAGGTTATCTCTTGTTTAATAACTCGCACATTCAAAGTTGAAATTCTCTCCGTACGCCGGATGCGTCAAATTAGAAGCAGAATGTAGCAAGCGGCATATAAGCTATACCAAGTAAACTCTAGTACCAAATAGCTAAGCGGTATAAATCAAGCTGCTACATAGTCTGCTTATTCTGTAGGAAGCGGCAGCAATTTGAATTTTTTTCCTGGATACCTCACTATCTTCGATTATACTACTTATACTATACTTCATATCACGCGCTTCGCATAAATACGCACACAAGCTAGGTATAACCTAAAAAGCAGAGGTCTGAGTTTCCCTTGTTTTGTGTTGCCTGTTGGGCGCATGATTCTGCATCAGATGCATATAAAAATTCACGCGTCCGTAACGGACGGACAGTGGCCAAATTGCACATGTGCAATTTGGCCACCGCCCGTCGGATAACTAACGGACGGACAGTGGCCAAGTTGCACATACCCTATTATTCGCCCGTAAACTGATTAACAATTTGAATTATGATAAAATATCTCTCCAATAATAAAAATTCATTAGTTATGTGTCAATCTTCTCTTTCAAGATTTTGTATTGGAGCTTCTGCAATCAAACGCTGTTCTAAGCTGCGAGCGAGGTTATTTCTGTAAATTCCTAAGCAGCAGCCGATCACAGCCGCCTTCGGCGGCTGTGATCGGCTGCGGGGCTCGCCCGCTTCGCGGGCTCGATACCTTTTGGAAGGAAAGCCGGGATGTGTCTTGCAGTATACGCCCATAATTAGAACCTTGTGCAAACGAGCTATTCGTAAACTTAGACGCTTCTGAAATCAAACGCCTATGAAGCAGCGAGCGAGACTATTTCTGTAAATGCCTATGCAGCCGCCTAAGCTTTCGAAAGCTTTTCGGAGAAAATTCATCGATGTTAATTCTATTGTGACCAAAAACAAAATTTCCCCTCGTGAAACACCATTGTTCGATCTTGTTATTCATTGTATTGCCCGGAAATATAATTGAAAACTGGAAATAGAAGTTATCGATGATGCGAAAAAACAGCAAAAGAAAATTGCACGGGCGGGGAACCGAACCAACGGGGAGCGGGCGATAGGCGGGATAGCTACCCACTGCGCCATGCGAGCTTGCGTCAAACACGTCTCACAGCCTGGGGACTATACTGGGGACGCGTACATACAAATGTGCAACTTGGCCACTGTCCGTCCGTTACGGACCGGTTAAAAATTCCAGAGGGAAATTTCAGTAAAACAATGTTGGAATTAGCGATTTATGTAAATTCCGGGAAAAAACGAAAAGTTAACAGTCATCAAGTTCATAAAAAATAAGGTCTGTTTTCTCTCTCTCACATTTCGAGCTGAATCGTGCAGGGCCTTTAACCAGAACAACAGGCAACCCAAAACAACTGAAAACTCATTATCTTGACTTTTTTGGATGTACATGAATATCACTATTTGTCTGCGTGTTTACGCGAAGCAAGCCATTCGAAGGGTACCCAGTTCAATCCCCCGCCGAGGCCAACCAAGCCTTGCTATCCCCCGGGGTCGGCAAATTGGTAGTGACCTCGGTCGCGAAAGGTAAGGCCACCCTAGAAAGCATTGGACACCAGGGTATGTCGTCCGTCTAACAGCTGGCCTTACCAGTGGGTCCCACCTAGAGTTGTCCTACGACTGTAAAATCGCTTGACGTGGATACACCTTTACCACCTTTACGCGAAATTCGTGATATTAAACTTATATTATTGTTCACCAGCCGATTACGCCCCCGTCTTCGGCGGGGTCTGATCGGCTGGTAGGATTCACCGCCCATTTCGCAATGTAGAAGACGCGCGCGACACGTTTTTACCTTGTTTACTGTTTCGTGACCTGCCTACGTGACTTTCGCAATAGCGAACAAACGTACACACACGCATCGGGAGACATCTCTCCTTTATTAAGGAGTATGATACTTCGATTATGTCCTCACTATGCAGTAATATAGATGTTTAACAATACCATTTTATATGCAAAATATTAACGAAAGTTATTCGGTGCAGTGTCTACATAGGTAATGTTCGAATTTCATATTGATTATTAGGGGTCCGTATCCGACGGATGGGTCATTTTTAACCGGGGTGGCACGCGATCCCAGAATAGTCCCCAGGTTGCGAGGCAACATGACAAAGGGCCAGGTGGCGCAACAGGCAGCGACCCCGCCTACAAGCCGTTCCCCACTGGTTCGGTTCCCCACCCGTGCAGTTTACTTTTGCTGTTTTTTCGCATCATCAGGAACTTCAATTTTTCGTTTTTATTGTCATTTCCGAGCAATACAATGAGTAACGAGATCGAACAATGGTATTTTACAAGTGGAAAATATTGTTTTGGTGGCGATCATATAAAAGCGTTTAATTGCAGAAGCTTCTAATTATGAGCTTATACTGCATAATGCATCCCGGCTTTCCTTCCAAAGCCCCGCAGCCGATCACAGTCGCCGAAGGCGGCTGTGATCGGCTGCTGCTTAGGAATTTACAGAAATAACCTCGCTCGCTGCTTAGAACAGCGTTTGATTGCAGAAGCCATTTGCTCACAATAGCCTCGTCCGCCCGTTAAGGTTTACAAAAACAGAACTAGTGAGAGGGATCTGATTACAGTTCACGAAACTCCAAAATGATACACTGCCCCGGTTAAAAATGACCCATCCGTCGGATACGGACCCCTAATAATCAATATGAAATTCGAACATTACCTATGTAGACACTGCACCGAATAACTTTCGTTAATATTTTGCATATAAAATGGTATTGTTAAACATCTATATTACTGCATAGTGAGGACATAATCGAAGTATCATACTCCTTAATAAAGGAGAGATGTCTCCCGATGCGTGTGTGTACGTTTGTTCGCTATTGCGAAAGTCACGTAGGCAGGTCACGAAACAGTAAACAAGGTAAAAACGTGTCGCGCGCGTCTTCTACATTGCGAAATGGGCGGTGAATCCTACCAGCCGATCAGACCCCGCCGAAGACGGGGGCGTAATCGGCTGGTGAACAATAATATAAGTTTAATATCACGAATTTCGCGTAAAGGTGGTAAAGGTGTATCCACGTCAAGCGATTTTACAGTCGTAGGACAACTCTAGGTGGGACCCACTGGTAAGGCCAGCTGTTAGACGGACGACATACCCTGGTGTCCAATGCTTTCTAGGGTGGCCTTACCTTTCGCGACCGAGGTCACTACCAATTTGCCGACCCCGGGGGATAGCAAGGCTTGGTTGGCCTCGGCGGGGGATTGAACTGGGTACCCTTCGAATGGCTTGCTTCGCGTAAACACGCAGACAAATAGTGATATTCATGTACATCCAAAAAAGTCAAGATAATGAGTTTTCAGTTGTTTTGGGTTGCCTGTTGTTCTGGTTAAAGGCCCTGCACGATTCAGCTCGAAATGTGAGAGAGAGAAAACAGACCTTATTTTTTATGAACTTGATGACTGTTAACTTTTCGTTTTTTCCCGGAATTTACATAAATCGCTAATTCCAACATTGTTTTACTGAAATTTCCCTCTGGAATTTTTAACCGGTCCGTAACGGACGGACAGTGGCCAAGTTGCACATTTGTATGTACGCGTCCCCAGTATAGTCCCCAGGCTGTGAGACGTGTTTGACGCAAGCTCGCATGGCGCAGTGGGTAGCTATCCCGCCTATCGCCCGCTCCCCGTTGGTTCGGTTCCCCGCCCGTGCTCTCTAAGCCCCCCCCCCCCGTGGTGTAGTGACAGCGAGTGTACGGTTCGCTGAGTCACGAATATTCGGCCTGTCAAGTTTTGTGTTTTTCAAATAAATTTTTTGTGCTCTATTTTCTAGAGCATTTTCAGAATATCAATAATTGAGCAAAGAAAATATGGTTTTGAAATCATGGCGTTCACAATAAACTTAAATCAATTCAATGTATACGGTACCTGCGAATGTGTCACCGAACGCGCACTCAAAGTGTTAGGTTGATGCATAAGTTTCTTCACACGGTATTTTCTAATTTATTGCTCTTGTACCGAATCACTCCCAAATTCCCTTGAAAAAGAAACAAGGTATGGGTACGAGGACTAAAGCCATGAATTTGAATTGCTTCTTCGTATTTGAGGAAAAAAATCGGAAACAAAAACTATCGAAAACATGACATTTTGGGTATGTTCATTCGCACCGCCTTATTTTCAGAACGAGTGATTCCCAATTTATCACCGATTTTAGAGTGATTGGGGAAGGGTTTCTGGTTCACATGATAGTGAAATATTGGGCTTCTGAATATCATACGAAACGGTGGGTCGCCAAAAGTGGCTATTTCGATCGTCGATTTGCGGGATACAAATTTAAAAAATAGCAACTTTAGAATAGGTTCTTCGAAAATCTTAAAAATAAAATGAGAACTCTAACAGGCAAAATACTTTGATTTGCACCACATTTTGAATCTCTAGGTCTATCGAGACAAATTAAAAATACAAGCATTTCAAGAAGCGGTAATTTTTGTGCTGCCCTACCTTTTGAATATGTGGGTATTTTTAGAAGGTTGTTTGTAGTAGAGTTGCCTCTCCACATGTGCTGTGACATATTATGAATGCACTTTGTGCCAATGGTTGAGATTTTTGGATTTCTCAATTCTCCATGGAATACTAGGACGATTAAGAGTGAGCAAAAATTTGCACAGTGCTGACTTTGATTTGCTTTCGTATAAGCCTCAGTCATCATTCAGGGGTTCCTTTATGCTGGGTATAGAGAGTATTCAAATGGTCATTGAATATGAAAAACCGCAACTTGAATGATGAAGGAACAAGGAAGGGACGAGTCAGAAACTATGGAGATAATTTTGTGAAGAAACTTTTGCATCAGCCCGATACTAAATCATTGCATAAATCTGTGTATAACATGCGCTGCCTGACTCGATGAATGAAGTTATATGGATAAAATGAGGATATTATACACCATTGGTTAACGTTAACGGATCGACCATTCTCTAACTTCCGCATCGATTTTTGAAGCTCCGATGAAGCGAATTTTTCTAATTTTTGCTTGAAGCCTTGCTCTGTTTCGGAACAATGTTCCAAGAACTAAATCGGACTGCTGCACTTCCTAAATTTGTCGCTGGACGATTAATTTCAAAAATTGACCGATTTTCGAAAATTCACCACAGGGACCCTTGCCCGGGAATTTAAAATTTGAGAGCCTGCGAAGGTCTGCGACCGAAAAGATAAACGTCGAAACGCCCGGGAATTCAAATTTGCGTGGTAAAACCACTTTTCTAAAATTAATCGAATATCAGGGGATGCGCCTCTGAGTTTTTGTGCATAAAATAATGTTTTGGGCATACGGAAGTTATAGAGAATAAATTAGAACAATTCATGAAGGCGAACATTTAAAAAATAAGCCTCGAAGTTCTCGATTCTTACATAATTTACACATTTAATTGTTTTTCATCCGTTTCACGACATGCGCCTCCCCAATTCTTCTTGAGATAGATTGTTGGCCATCATGAGAAAATTTCAAGAGAAAAACAGCAAAATTCATGAGCGCGAACCTCGTCTAAAATGACTATGAAAATACAGCATGCAGACCTGGTTACGGTAGCTCCGGATTGAATACTCGACTTTAATCGATTTGCTTCTTTAAAATCTGTCTACTTTCCTACTAGCGTATATTCTGCATTTATTTCAATTCATTTCAACGAAAACGAACTCAATATTCGATCATAAAAGAAACTTGAGACACGTTGAATAACAGTTGCCCCACCGAACAACGACCGCGACGCGTCAACGCGACGCAATATCCGGTCGCTACACACCGGGGCGGAGTTTAGAGAGATGGCCTTGTATTAGCTTATATTGAAATATTTTAAAATTTTGAAAGCGGTATCATGATTCGCCATCGTCGATCACCCCACTGCAGCAAAACAAGAATTTTAGGAAGAGTTTGAATTTTTACTCCGTGGTACCTAATTCACCACTTGATTATATCTTTCCGATGAAGTGAATATTTTTTTTATTTTTTAACTGTGATTTATGTTCAGTTGTCTTCTTTATAATAACAGTGAAATTGGAGAGGTGCACCTTCTAATATTCGAGTAATGCAAAAGAACTGGGGAGAACCGAGCAGTTTTGTATAGTCGTCCTAAAATTATGTTTTTGGCTACTTTGGGGAAATCGATTCTGCAGAGTCGCGATTACACAATTAGATTTACAGAAAATTTTGATTTCGCCTAGAAATAACTTAAAACTCCAAACCCCGCCCATCGTGGTGTGGTGATAGGAAGTGTGAATTGCGCTTGTAGGGAGGACCAAGCCGGAAAGTCCGTTAAAAAAACCGGAGAATTTCCTGTTACAGACTTTCTGTTTTTACCACCCGCGAATTCAAATCTTAACGTTATTTTAGTTTTCGATTTTGCGTGAGAATACCACAGAATGCGGTTCTTCGATTTTATGCATATTATCAAGTTAAGATTGAAGGTAATGAAAAGTGAGAAAATAAAAAAAATTCACAGAAGCAAACATGTTTAATTCTGGTCATGAAATATGATGAAATCAGTTTTTATCATCTGGAAATCGTTTTACTGCATGCGGCTTCTCAATTTTTTTTTGAAATAGATTTTACCGTCATAAATGATGCGTTAACCTCAAAAAAAGAAAAAATTCACAGAAGCAAACCTTGTCAAATATGGCTTCGAAGTTTTCGTATTTTATGGCATGTTGAAGTCCGAATACATTGTTAATATGCCCAGTTAAGTTCACACATGCATTGTTTCCTATCAATAGACGTCATTGCATGATTTATAACAAGAATAAGGCTACAAAATATATAATTTAACCTACTAAGTCTAGCTACTGAATACGGTAGACTCATAAAACTCGTATAATCATTGATCCATGCTGATAATGACTATTAAAAATGTCAATTATTGTGCTAGCGGTTCTATGCTATTTAACTGATTAAGAAAAATCAGGAGAAACTATGTTTGAAAATTCTAATAATTGACACGCTGATAAAACTTGACCAAATGAACTTTACACTTCCTATCACCACACCACGATGGGCGGGGTTTGGAGTTTTAAGTTATTTCTAGGCGAAATCATAATTTTCTGTAAATCTAATTGTGTAATCGCGACTCTGCAGAATCGATTTCCCCAAAGTAGCCAAAAACATAATTTTAGGACGACTATACAAAACTGCTCGGTTCTCCCCAGTTCTTTTGCATTACTCGAATATTAGAAGGTGCACCTCTCCAATTTCACTGTTATTATAAAGAAGACAACTGAACATAAATCACAGTTAAAAAATAAAAAAAATATTCACTTCATCGGAAAGATATAATCAAGTGGTGAATTAGGTACCACGGAGTAAAAATTCAAACTCTTCCTAAAATTCTTGTTTTGCTGCAGTGGGGTGATCGACGATGGCGAATCATGATACCGCTTTCAAAATTTTAAAATATTTCAATATAAGCTAATACAAGGCCATCTCTCTAAACTCCGCCCCGGTGTGTAGCGACCGGATATTGCGTCGCGTTGACGCGTCGCGGTCGTTGTTCGGTGGGGCAACTGTTATTCAACGTGTCTCAAGTTTCTTTTATGATCGAATTTAGTGTTTGTTTTCGTTTAAATGAATTGAAATAAATGCGGAAGATACGCTAGTACGAAAGAAAACAGATTTTTAAAGAAGAAAATCGATTAAAGTCGAGTATTCGATCCGGAGCTACCGTAACCCGGTCTGCATGGTGTATTTTCATAATCATTTTAGACGAGGTTCGCGCTCATGAATTTTGCTGTTTTTCTCTTGAAATTTTCTCACGATGGCCTACAATGTACAGAAGCAAACCTTGTCAAATATGGCTTCGAAGTTTTCGTATCTTATCGCATGCAGTAGTTCGAATACAATGTGAATATGCTCAGTTAAGGTCGTACATGCATTGCTTCCTATCAATAGACGTCGCTGCATGACTTATCACAAGAATAAGGCTACAAATTATATAATTTAACCTACTAAGTCTAGCTACTGAATACGGTAGACTCATAAAACTCGTATAATCATTGATCCATGCTGATAATGACTATTAAAAATGTCAATTATTGTGCTAGCGGTTCTATGCTATTTAACTGATTAAGAAAAATCAGGAGAAACTATGTTTGAAAATTCTAATAATTGACACGCTGATAAAACTTGACCAAATGAACTTTACACTTCCTATCACCACACCACGATGGACGGGGTTTGGAGTTATTGGTTATTTCTAGGTGATATTAAAATTTTCTTTGATTATGATGGTGTAATTGCGATTCTGCAGCATCAATTACCCCAAAGCAGGCAAAAACATAATTTTAGGACGTCTTTAAAAATTTGCATGGTCCTCCCTATTGCGCTTGGTCAAAATTTATCAGTGTGCCAATTCTTCGAATTTTCAAACATATTTTTCACTGATTTTACCTAATCAGTTGAGTAGTGCAGTACCGCTAACACAGTAATAGACATTTTGAATAGTCAATAGCAGTACTTCCGACCATAGACTCGGTAGGTTAAAAAAGACAATGTAAACCATTATTCTTGTTGTAAATAACGCAGTACCGTCTATTAATAAGAATTAATGCACGTGATAACTCAATATAACACCTCCACGCAAGTTAGGGGTACACATTGGGGCAAAATTTCGAAGCGGTTTTTGAATAGGTTCGCTTCTGTGAATTTTTCTGATTTTTTGCTCAATGCCGCAAAATATGTTCCAATTTAAATTGAGAAGCGGCATGCGGCAGAAGGGTTTCCAGAGGATAAAAACTGATATCATCATATTTCGTAACAATATTTTAGCATGTTCGCTTCTGTTAATTTTTTAAAACTTTTTTCTCACATTTCATTACCTTGAATCTTATCTTGATAATAAGCGAAAAATTAGAGAACGGCATTCTGTGGTATTCTCAATCAAAATTGAAAACAAAAATAACGTTGAGATTTGAATTTGAGGGTGGTAAAAACAGATAGTCTGTAGTTGTTTTGTGCAGTACATACAGTATAGCTGGTATCACTCTTTATCTCACAAGGGGAGAGAGGTCCAGCAAGGGGTCTGGTTCAGGTGGGAGTGGGGAATTCTTATCACAGGTTTCCTGTAAGAGTGTACGAATGCACTAGGAAAAAACTTTGGGTCTCCGATTTCCATGAAAGTTGGTGGGTAGGTACCCTTAGGGGTCAGGAGGAGGACCATCTACTTGGTTTGGTCAATTATCGATTTTATCGATTTTTTGGCGCCAAATCTTTAAATGGCCATAACTACTTTCATTTTTATCGCACAGCGAGCTAAAATATACCATTGAATTGCTTTCGGAATTCTCTACAGAAAAGTCGAAGTAGCACAATATGAAAAAACTTGATCTTCCGCCTCAAAAATCGATAAAACCGTTTTTTCGACTATAAATCAATGTTTTTCTCGAAAATTTCCCGAAAAGGCAAAACGTTTTTTTGCCTTAAAAGTTTCCCCATAACCATTCTGAAGTCCCTACATAGTTGGTTTTCGATATCTCTGTCCCCCGGAATGCGTTTACTAGTAGAGCCCGGACATAGCCGTATATATCCCTCCTTTTCGTTTTTTGGTTATAACTTCCTTCAAAATGGTGCTACCAGGATTTTTAAAAAAACCCCCAACAAAATAGCTTGAAAACGGGTGGTCCTAGTGTTTTTTCTCACAAAGACAATATTTTTCGTCTCGTTGAGAGCTATGTTTTGTTGCGAAAAATCCGCTGGATTTTTGTCTTGGCTGAGTATCGGACCCTCAGCATGTGTTCCCTCCACGCAGGGAACTGCGAAGGGCGGGACGCACCCGTCCTTGTATTCATGGAAAACTAACAATTCATGTAAAAATAAACTCAATCGTTGCTTTGTCGCTATTTTGCTAGTTGCGGTTTTCGCGCGCTTTCAAACGATAATTTGTCCTGGTTGGGTAACTTTAACTACTAATACTAGTTGATATTGATGGGGACGATTAATGATTATAGATCGTCCATCACATGCGAATGGTAGCAGGATTGGATGGATGGAAGGAAGCCTTTTCATTATCTCGTGCTGCACATCAATTATTTATCCATTTGTTCCCTTCTCATGTTATTCATCATATTCACAAGGAGGTACAAGCTGTGGGTGGATGAACGAAAAGGAATCAATTGAGTCGATGACTTTTAAATATACGTAGCCATTCTATGATTGGCAGAAAGAAGTGGTCTCTACATATACTTGGACTTTTCTAGTTGCTTACTAGGCCACACCCCCCCCCTACTACTTTCTATGTCCTAAAGACACGGCTTATCGAAATCAAGACAAGTATTATTTTGTCAGGTATCAAAACGGGTAGAGACTGATGCGTCAGTGGTAGTTGTCTCTCTCCTCAATCTCAAGATGTATATCCAATCGGGAGGGGCAGCTCTATTCAAGAGTACGAAAGCGCTCCAGAAGTAAGAATTCCTCTCAAGTTTCCAACTATCGCGAGCATATTATATGAGGCCGTTCGCGTAAGAATCGAACAGAAAGGAGAAAAACAGTCAAAAATAAGAAATTCCGGAAACTATAATTTGGTGTTTTCGAGTTTGTTGATGACGATGGCCATACTCATTTTGCTCGAAAAAAGTGGTGTTGGCTCCAGACGTGCGCGTATGAAAGGACGGGAAGTAGATACGAAGTACTATAGTTACACTATAAGTTGATCTACAAAAGAACTGCGCCATTTTGAGTCACGCAAAATAGAATCTCGGAAAGAAAAAACAATTTCGGAATCTCAGTGCGATTCCGATTCGATCTATGCAATGTGCGCGAGGTACAAATGCGTACGAGAGAATTTGATTTTCTGATCTTATTTGGATGATTTTTGAAAAAAATAAGGAAACAGGCGTGTTCTTCATTAAATTCTGGACCAGTGTCCAAACTCCCAAAAAAATTTTTTTGTTGTGAAAAACCATCAGAAAAAGTGATTTGGACGTGAGCTCATCTGGAGCCAACGGGGGATCAAAATTTTAATTTTTTTTTTTCAAAATTACGCCCATCGTCACCCTTGAGAACCCCAAATCCCAAAGTTTCCGAGAGTTGATATTTTTTGCCCTTTTTGGCCCCCTTGCTCGGTTCCTACGAAAATTACCTCATATATGCCGAAGCTAACTGAAAAAATAACTTAAGCCAAATTCGAATTATCGGGTTGATGCAAAAGTTTCTGACGATTTTTGAATTTGTCTGTTCTGATCGATGTTAGCTTTCATTTTCAACTTATCCGCTCATACTTTCTCATAGTAAATGAGGACGTGGGTGAACATTTTAGCGCACACTAGAAAAGACCAATCACTTTTGAAATACTGTTACAATGCAACAACGAAGAACTCGTGCTAGCGATTCGGACCGTCTTTTTCTCAAGCCAGTACTTTTTAGAGAATTGATATAATGGCAAACCAAATTCACAGGAAGTAAGAACAGTCAATTAGTATTACTACAAAAACAGATTCATGAGTGAACGACCATCTCCCGAATTTAGACATGAGACTTTTCGAAAATGAAGATCTTCTGATAAGTGTCGAAAACAATTTTTATAGGCGTGCATTCGTAAGGATTGAGTTTGATATTCAAATGTTGCGCTAAAATAAAGTACATTGGCTAAACATTTTTCAAAAATATTTTGATGAAGATGCTGATCCTATTTCGTAAGAAACAAAATTCTCAATTGACATCAAGAAATGTTGTTGACGAAATCGGTACTTTTGTCGCTGTAATGCATTCACGGTACTTCAGAAGCCGGATGTTTCACCCTTATTGGGAAGAGCAACCCTTGCCATAATACTTATATTTTTTGCAGGGAAAATATATCATTAGTTTTTGCAGAATTTCCTGCAATCGGGAACACATGAGATCGATTTTTTCGATCCAATTTGCGCCAGATTCGACGTTAAAAATTATTTGTCACATACTATGAATCCATGATCAAATTTTATATTTTGGTAATAATGGGCCACCCACTCTCTAAAAAAATTTGGGGTAGAATTGATGATAGAAGAAGCCATCCGGCTAAATTTTTAGGAAACGCAACCGTCAGAAACTTTTGCATCAACCTAATAGCGAACAGTAAAAAAAAGTAGATATATGGAATAATTTTTTCCCATTCAGATTGTGGGATAAGATTCTCTCTGGTGGTGAATCGAGGAAGTCTCCACCCTATTTAATGACTCAATTGCTCATCTCTTATTTTAACCTACTTTCGTCTAAAACGAATTGCAAGTCTCCACTTTCAAATGTGATAAGAAGAGATGTGAGTTATCTATGGTGTAACTTACCTAATTTCTGAGAGTGCTAGTACTCAACCACTCGCTCTAAATGTACAATCCCTAAAGAAGATTCCCAGAAGGTAAAATCTGTTTTCCACATAGGGCGCGCAGTCCGGGAATTAATTTCGAAATCAAGAGCCAGAGAAGGCCTGCGACCGATTAGTAAACGTCGCACGCGCGGGAATTCAAATCGTCACACAAAAACCACTTTTTACTGATTACTTGATTATTGGAAGATGCAGCTCTTAGTTTTCGTAATTATTATTTAGATATCGTCATTAACAACTCACTGCAGAAAAATAAAAAAAATTGAAATCACCCAAAACGAGAAATTGACTTCCAAAATTTCTGAATTACTCATTTTTTGACAATAAATGGCCCAGTAAACGATTTAAGGGATGTAGCTCTCCAATTCTGTTCAGAATGTCTATTTCGAGTTATTATCCTCTTATAAACGAAAAATTAGCAAAATTCAAATCACCCAAACTTAGCAAATGATTATCAAAGTTAGTACATCAAATACTCCGTTTCCTGAAATTTTCGCGAAATTGAAGCACGCCACTTTAATAGACTGTTGTATTTGGAATCTCCTTCGGTAGAGGTTGTATTAA
>LS487193.1:71076-110072 GCA_900490705.1 Pristionchus arcanus | reverse complement strand
CCCCGTGTATGGTACCATAACCCTGGCTCAATGTACCGTACACTCCCCACCCATGGTTCACAATGTGCATGGTTCCCTGCCCTCTTCGGACCTTCCCATGCTACCGTTCCCAACCCATACTACAGTACACTTCCATGTCTACCGTACCCTGACTTCCCTACCATGCTCACAGTACCCGTGGTACCTGCTTAGAGTACCCAGCCCGGATTGATGTCATACCCGTACAATGTCCCTTGGTACTGCTCCATACCGTACTATGTACAATCCCCATCCTGGTGCCGCACCCCTGTATCCGTTTTCATTGCAATGTAGTGCACATTGTGTGTTTGCCTTGCGGCTTTTTTTATTAGTTTTCTATTTTTTGAGATAACAATTTTTTGGGGGTTAACAGGAGGGTTAGTACATGGTTAGCACTTCAGCCTCGGGGTGTCTTCAGAAGACGGTAAGATCTTATTCCAGGTTGACGCGTTCCTGGATCACCTGCAATGATATTTTTCAGATAACTTGGGTCTCGAATTGGATGCACGAGTCGCCGCCTTCGCCATTTCACACATGTGCTCTCTGGTTGGACAGTCTAGAGAGGGAGAGAGGATACGTGCGAAATGGCGAGGCATGCTTCGCCGTACACATCGAACTATCTTGAATAACGTACGATGCGGAGCTGGTCCACTGCGGCCTCCAGCTGGCGAACCTGCTCGAGAAGAGCGCGGTCGACCTCGCGGAACTCTCAGTGTCTGCAATTCGAAAGGTATACATTCCGCGGGTGGTCGGGATCATATATCTCCTTATAGGACACGTACCTCTCCCAGCTCAACGCGAACGATGACAACGTGAGGACGACGCTGATGGAGAGGAAGGCGGTTACGAACTGCACGACTGGCCTCGCGCTTCTTTGCAAAAGCGTGAGCGCAGCCGCCGCCGATCATTCCGAAGAACGCACCATAGAGCATCGCCGAGGTGACGATGCCAGACACGATTCCTGAAATTGTTTGCGTTATTGTATGTCTCCCAAGGCCTCCTATCGATAGATATCTCTCTTCCCTTTTACAGTACACTTTTGCTTTGTGACTATCAAGCCCGGTCGGAGTCTCTCTACAGTGCGAGAAACAGGCCGCCGTCTCTTCATCTCGCGCAACCTCTACGATCAGAGAGGCGAGAGAGTGCGCGAAATGAAGAGACCTTTACCGGAATTGTTTACCCGATTTCGATCGCTCACCGATGTCCGTGGTCGTCACCTTCGTATCCAGCACTCCGAGGACCGCACCCACGGTCGCGTCGACGATGCTGCTGAAGAGAATTTTCGATTAATCGCCCTCCCCCCTCCCGGCAGGGCTAGAGTGCGCTGGAAAGTTGGACCGATCTATTGGAAGTTGCTGGAATACACCCCATGAAAATTTCCATCCTAATCTGGAAACCAATGCCTGAAGTAATAAATTTATTCATTGACTCACACTTTAATCGCACTCGATCCCATCGTTTTCGCAGGCTTCTTGATTTCACTGCAGTCGATAATCTGAAGAGAATTTTTACTTATAAACATTTTCGGCACTCTTCAATTTTGCCATTTCATTGCGGATTCAACTCTATCGTTTGATATTCCATTTAGGTACTCATGTCAGCAATGGCTATCACAAACTCACTTTCAATAAATGTGTTGCTGATTCCATAATTGCCGTACAAAGCAGACGAAGATGAGACTGTGCAGGAGCCTGAAGCGACGCTGGGGAAAATTATTTGGCTATTCACTATTTTTATGGCTGATTTTGCTAGGCCAAACAAGCAAAGTTACGAATCTGGACAGCGGTAGAGCGAAAATCTTTTACAACGAGGGGCTGTATTGTTCAATATAATACAGCCGCTGAAGAGAATGTGAATATCATGAGAACAGAGATGCTACATAATCGATCCACCGGATGAAGAAATTGGAAGAGAATTGAAGAAAACGAGCGAGATGGTGCAATTAATTATATTTTTTGAACTTGCTCAAGATGGGAAGATGATAGGCCAATGATAATGAAGAGAATGATCAAACGACTCGAATAAGCGTTTGAATCTATGAAGAGAGGCATCGATAAATAAAGAGGCGACGCCATCAGGTTGTTCAAAATTTGGATAAGCGTTGTTTTTCTTCATTTGAAAAAAAACACTGTCTTCCTTTTCTGACCGCCGTCCCAAAATGAAGAGTAGATTGATTTTTTTCTTCAAATTCTTCATCGGATGAACCGTCGTGCCTTTCGAAATCTTTAGTTGGGTGACCAGATGACCAGATACTTGACATCAGGGGGTTATATATTTGTCGATCTCTTAAAAGTATCACACGCTTCTGTGGCTGCATCAGCGCACCTAATAGAGTTCACATGAAAACTGTTTGTATCGAACGGAAGGATCAGAAAATACCGTAAATTAGTCCGTAATGGAGATAACCCTGACTGCAAGTGTCAAAGAGTGTCAAAGAGATATAGAGAAGAACATGAATGGAAGAAGAAGGTATACGAGAAATTGAAGGAAATTGGAACAATTTTTGTAAAGTTAAAATTTACACAAAATTTAAATTAAAAAAAAAAATAAAAGTCGAATAAATAAAAATTTAGAGTCGCAAGCGCGAAACAACTCCACATCATTTTGAAATACCGTAGTTATCGTGAGCATCTTGCGGCGTTTCTGTAAAAGATAATATTTTGTTAATTATCGATTATATCGCGATTCAAAGCAAATTTTTCACTTATTTTATGTTTATTAGGTAAATTTCCCGCTCTATATTCATTGGAAACATTTTTTTAGTCTGTTCACGCCCTTTTAATACCTTGTAATCGCGAGCGAATTTTCAGGGTATGTTCAACCTTGGCAAGAGCGCGTGCAGCAGCCTGCTGCAGGCGTCGACTGCAGTAGCTGCAGCCACGACGACCGCGACGCGTGGCGTGGCGCGCATCCCGCACTGGGAGTACCACATCCGCTTCTCTCCCAAGGACGGCAGAAAGAGACCCGCGCAAGACGTGCTCGATCGGTACGCTTTCCTCGATTGTTCCGTACTGTATTTACAAGAAGAAAAATATGAAAGAACATTATGTATTCTGTATCTTTTGATAGAAAGAATTAGCTGTAAAGGATCTAGCTGTCAAATTCCACCGCTTTGAGCTTCCGAATGGGCTAGGAGCTCTAGTTTCGGTATTAAGCGGAACAATTTTCGAATACCGACTAATTCTGTGATATCGTGAGTCGTTGTCGAATCTTAGGTTGTGTGTCTCGTTGGAAATACTCTCGAAGCTGTTTTCGTGTTATCAAATAATATTGGCTATTTCAGATTCAAGCGTCTCAACAACGGCATGTGGATCCACGCTCATCCCGGAAAGAACAAGGCAAGCCTATATTGATCATTATCGAAAATAATACATATCGTTCGGCACCTTTCAGTGTCTCATTCACATTTTCGTTGAATTGTATCAATAACATGATGAAACACACACGAACACAGTCTTCAAAATCGATGATTAATAATAATTATGTAGTAGTTAATCAAAAATTACAGATCCGATACGCGAAGGACGACAGCTTCCAGACGACCAGTCTGTACTACGAGACCTGCACTAAGGTGAGAGGGTAATTCTATCCTAAACTAGATCAAATATCGAATGATCTCAAAGTTCTCATAATTTGTGCAAACTGTGAAACTCAACTTTTGCAAGAAAGATTGATTTTGATTGGAAGTAGTCATTGCCTTTCAAATAGAGTATTTTTCTTCGAGTATCTTGTTCAAGGTATCCATTTCTTGATCAAAATTGGCATCTGAAACGCTCGGTCTAATAGTGTAAAACAAATATATGATGGGTTTGCAGGAGCAGTGCTGGATGCTGGACAAGATGATGACCAAGTACTGGCTGCGACCCAAGTGAGTTTATTTTAATTATTTATTTTGAAACTCGTTTTCTGTTTGAATCACTGATGAGCTCGAAAGGTGACAAAGTGAGGGCATACGCAAAATTTCTCAGGGATTTGCTTCGGACATCCGCAAATCGAGATCTGTCGTCTTGTAGAAAAAGAGACATTCCACGGTGGAATTTCCACCAGAGCCTATGCGGGCATCCGAAATTTCGAACTTGTCGCCTTTCCTAGCCCATCAGTGGTTTGAATGAATCATAGAAACGCCTTCTAAACGTTGCCATTACCGACTCGCTGCAATTTCCCACTTTTCGTTTTGATTAGACATGTTCTTGCTTTAATCACTGGAATTTTTATATTCGCCATTCATTTTAGGGACCACCATCCATTTTTATAATTGTGTACGCGCGCGATGTCCATTTATGAAAAGGGGAGGGAAAGGTCGCGGGTTCTGATTTCACAGGTGTTTAGTACACCATCTGAACTAACTTTGCTGTGAAAATTAGCAAATTCTGTAGGCGTCCACGCTGTTTATAAACAAAAATATCCCAAAATTGACGTCACCAAATGTAAATACTTAGCTATAATCGCGCTAGTTTCTATTAAAGGTGAGGGCCGCGACTTTTGACACTTTCCAGTGATAGACTAAGGTTATAGGCATGACATATCCAAAAATTAGCCAATTCTGTAGGCGTCCACGAAATTTGCATAGTGTCAAAGTTTGAGTAGGGAAGTGATCTTTGATCTCTTATAAAACTCGTGGACGCCTACAGAATTGGCTGATTTTTGGATATGGTATGCCCATAACCTTAGTCTATCACTGGTAAGTGACAAAAGTCGCGGCCCTCTCCTAGATCTCAATCAATAGCGTTTTGAAGTTTGTTGTCTCACGTTTTTGTAAATCGTGTTTTCGGAAAATTGTGATTATCTCGAAACCCGTTCAATTAAACTAGGTTCTCCCTTCACAAAAAATGATTCCATACGTCAGTTTATTAAACTGAAATAGAAATTGGGTCACGATTCTACGATTTGCATATTCGATGGTGGTCCCTACATTCATTTGATCGATTATCGAATGGTTGCACAGTTCGGAGCATTTGTTGTGACGGTGAAACTCTATTTTTGCAAGTGAGATCGATGTTAATGAGTAGTTAGTAGAGATACTTCGAGGTCTCGTTTTGAAACATCAATTTTTTACACTATTTTAAATTTAAATTGTATTCCAGATACTACGAGAAGGACCCGTACGCGCCGTACCACACGCGACACGGCCTGAAGTCGCCCCGAGTTGATGATAGAGGAACGCTCCTCAGGGAACGACCAAAGGTACGATAACATGTATGCTCATTAAAAAACGGGGTCCATGACATACATTTTCATTGCCTACCGGGAACCGAAAATATATAGTGGCCTAATGGTTTAAAACCCAATTTTATAAGGGATATATTGTGATGACAGATTCCATTAAATATACAGTGGTCTGATTTCCGGCCCGGTAGTTATGAAAATGTATGGTCCATGTAAATAGAATGACTTGATATCCGGCCAGAATGGAACGAAGATGTGTACAGGATCGGTAGGGGTTACGATAGCGTAGGGACCTGTAATAATTGACTGCGTTCGCCCCGCGTGGATGAAACGCGCTCCTTAGGGAACAACCAAAGGTACGGTAACAATCAGTTTGCGATTTGCGTTTTACGATTACGCTAGGGGCGATAGGATAGGCTTCTGTAGTCATGGGGCGAAGTATTTGGTTTGCAAAAAAGCTCTACCAATTTTTCTGAATATGAGTACCTGCACCTAGGTGAACTGATGTTTCACGTAGTACCCTAATCGTGACAATTTTTGTTAGAAGCGGTAAGTCTGATGAGAATACGAGCAAGAATGAAACAATATTTGATCGATAATTTTCCCCGATTGCAGATTCTGCTCGAGGATACGGTAGCCGACATGCACTTCCGGGATCGATAAAGGACCGCCTATCGTAGTAATGAGATGTTAGATTTTCTTGATTGTTACTGTAACTCGTTGATTTGTGTCTAATTTTTGTGTGTGACGATTATTGAGAAGGATAAAAAGATTGATGTACGCGAATATTATATGTGCTTGAATGTGTGGCTGTTTCATGAGTGTTACTTGTTGCCCCTTTGTCCATCGTTGAGCAGTGTTGTATATGTTTCGAATTTTCCTAACAAAGCTGAATGACTCAATATGAGATGAAATCTAGCCATTAAAGAGACCGCCTTTGTAACTTTTTGATACCGGTCAGATTTGTGTGATACCTTATTAGTTTTTTGGAAAGTGTTCCCCCTACCCAGTCGATGGAGTGGCAATGTCTTAGAAATGAGATGAGAAGAAAATTTCTCTCTAATCCTTCCTACTTCTAGTAGCCTTTTCTAGTAGAGCGACTTCTTGTAGGCAGCAATCGTTATCTGATCAAAGAACACAGTATTTGTCTCCCCAGTCGATAGAGTAACAATTGTTCCCCGAACACGAGCAATCGACTCAAGTTATTTACTGTTTCCCCGCTGCGTTTTGAGTTTTTCTCACTCTTGGCGAAGCAATATCTCTCCACTTCCCGAGATTGTTAGTGGCTGTAGCTACATTTTACGCGGAAGCCTTCTTCTTAATTTTTACACCGATGTTCTGAGCCAACCTGGAAAATTGTAAGACGAAGTCTACCTGTGTAGGTTACTGCTCGCTTTTTCAAATGTTTCAACTTTTTCCTTCTTAGTTTGTCGCGCTTCTTGTAGTACCTTCCCCCTTCTCTCACTTCCCGGGATTGTTAGTGTCTGCGGCAACTGAGGAAGTATTTCAAACATGGCTTCTATAGCTTTTGCTTCACATCATCTAACCTAGAGTCGTTGAGTGTATTTTGGCTGCATTAGTTTGATTACAGGTCATCTAAGTGTGTTTTGACACGCCATTTCACCTTTTCGGCGCTAGGCTGAGATTCGTGTGTTTCTGAATTATCATGCACGCATTTTGCTCTATCTCCGAAATATCACTTCCCCATGAAATTAGAATTCGAAATACGGGCACTCATCTCTTCATTTCGCACACTATTTCGCGTCTCTATCCGATGAGAGATTGTATGAAATTAAGACACGATTACTCGTATATCTTACTCTTCGAAACTCCACTTCCTCTTACAATTGAGATCGTCAATTTCACGTGAGAGCTCTCCTCCGCCTATTGGAATACCTGTAAACGTGTGCGCCCTCTTCTCATTTACTGTCTTTCCTCCCCCCCCCCACACTCGTTCTTTCTCCCACAATTCGCTCTAGAGCGGCGCAGCCGAATTGTGCTCACCATATATTTCGCTCCGCCCCCCACGTCTTGGGTCGATAATATTCTAGTAGAACTTTCGGTAATATCACCCTCTTAAAGTGATATTTAGGCTATTCAAAGTGGTAAAATCGCACAATTCGGATAGTGTTGAAAAAAGGAATGAATATAGAATCGATGATTATTTTCCGACCATGAACATCCTGAAAACTGCCAATTTACTGTTTTGATTCATTATCACGGTAGATGTTGATCGTAATGTGGCGTTGGTTATTGAAGGCATTCCAGTGGGTATTCTAGTCCCCACACGGTTACTATCATTGTTTTGCTCTCTCTCGAATTTTTCTCACTTTGTCGAGTTATCAGTCGATTCTATTCTCATCTGGTATTTTTCTCACAGTTGTGCGTGTTGTTTTGCTCGATGTTTTATATTTAAAAATTAACTTAATAATTAAAATGTAGATCACTAGCGCGATGTCCGTGACGGTGCCGGCGCCGAAGCAGACGAAACGTGAGTTGACCTTTGATCTTTGAACTTTGATCTTTTATTTTTGATTGTTCGCAAACTGACTTTACTGCTCGGTTACGGTAGTATCTCTATGTAATTGCGTTCGCAAAACTCTTGGTGATTGACCTCTGCGAAAGTGAAAAAGTGCGGCCTAAGCCGATCTCATGTTCAGCGAAAACTAGAAAGTTTCATCAAGAAAACTGTGTAAATGTTCTGCAGTTTCACGCTAGATCTGTTGTCTAAGATAGGAATGCAGAGGCTTCAAGAATTATGCAGTATTGTGGAACAAGTCAGACTAAAATAAGCAACAGAAGAGGACAGCAACGCAGTGTGTTACTGCGGATCTTTTTAAAGTATTCTGTTCATCCATTTGTAGAATTTCTTATGGTTAGGGTACTTCTTCGATTTTTGTCCCTATCGTTTCTCACGGAGTATCCCCTCCCTATTATTCTCAAATTTAGAGCGGTTGTTGCCTGGTCCAAAAATCGAAGAAGTTCCTAGCTTTGCATACCGTTATGCGTGCCGTATTTCGAACTCGAGTGCGCTGCATGACATTGTCTTGCTCCCTCTCTCCGGAACAAAGAGTGCTTGCCTATTAGTGAGTGGCACTCGAGATAGGCATCGCGACACGGTTGCTTGGTTTCGTTCCCTAAATGATGACGTTGGATTGCCTAAGAATCATGTATGGATAGCAAACGGGGATCGCCTACACAGCAATCAAATTTCTGAATGAAATCTACTGCAAAAATAACAAAAATAACGATAAGGATGATGCAACAACCCGAGTCTTAAAGATACCAATACTCTTTGAAAGTCTGATTAAACAAAGTGAAACAATAAACCTGAAATAACATATCCAACGTATTTACAACGAACGTGCGGATCTATCAAGCTTATTCCTGTAACGGGTCCAGGTTTTGTGTAATAAGCAATCATTGGTATGCCCGTGTTGCATGGATGATAGCGAGAAACAATCGAAAGGCTCTCCCTTACTGTCTGACTGCCGAGGGACCATACTGAACGGAGAGAGTCATTGCTTGAGGATCGCTGGAGAAAGTGATCTATATTCCGGTTCTGCTGCCATTCCTTCGGCGCAATCCCAAGAATGAATAGGCGAGATGACTATCTTCCTCTCTTTGCCTTTGTCTACTCCGCTGCACTGCAAAAGATATCCACGGGGTTGCGCAATCGATACGGATCGATTTTGGGTAGTTTTTTCTTCATGTAGGGATCCTTGTTTGCTCTTTAGATATGTGAAGCTCTTTGTTGAAGATGATAGCTATCTTTGCTATTTTAAACAATTGAGCACAAATGTATCAAGTAGTTGCACAATGTGACTGCATGATTATAGGCAATCTGTCTTCTTTTGACTTTTTACTCCGGTTTCAATCATCGTGACACACTTCAATTCCCTCTTTGCATGGATAGATCCGCTCCATGGTCCCGTAGCGCTGAACATCTTCTTAAATTCATTCAAGGATCCTGAATCCGATCATTCATACTCCCCGCAATTC
This sequence comes from Pristionchus arcanus, assembly GCA_900490705.1. Lineage (NCBI taxonomy): Eukaryota > Metazoa > Nematoda > Chromadorea > Rhabditida > Neodiplogasteridae > Pristionchus > Pristionchus arcanus. The sequence goes on along the minus strand of LS487193.1, from coordinate 100,886 downwards.
GTCATCACTACTATGACATTCTCGACGTCTGGGAGAATTCTCGTGCCAAATGATTCACGACATTGATAATAAGGAAGGAATTTCCTTATCATTGCACGTCAGTTTATTCCCCTTTCCGTCCGTCCACCGTTCCGCCTCCTGTTCCAGCTGATAGGAGATGTTTACCCTATGCATCATATCGAAAACAGTATGCCATTCCCCCGCTGCCCTAGAATTGTATATTGGACAATTGTTTTACTCATTGTCAATAATGTACGCCCATCGTTCAGTCTGTTCCAGATAATCCGCGATATTTATGCGATTCACAAAAGAGAAATAGGTTCATTAATTTCTCAGATCCTATGTAGGCAATAGGCACCAAATCACTGGTGGATGATTTCTGTGCCATCCGACATCTTGGTTTCCTACTTGCTCTTCTTGCTCTCTATGCACTGCCGACGTCGTCGTTCTACAGTCCTGGCCCTTTCCCCCCTGAACACAGACCGTCCCGGACGGTCCCGGACGGTCCCTCGCGGTCCCTCGCTATTTAGAGGCTGAAGAAGAAAGAAAATTGACATGTACTCGACATATTCGAGTAGTTTATGTGCTCAGCCTTCGATTGACATCGAATTTTTTTAAAATTTCAATTTCGTTTGTCTGCAAATTGAAGAAGAAAAATCGACTGTCCTGGCGAACAATTACTGACACGCCGCCACACTTTTTCAATCTTTTCCGCTACCGTAATCACAGAGCGACTTTCAAACTTTTAACTTTCTCTCAACTTCTTGTCGGTTTATCGTCATGTGTCTCTATCAATTTATGTATATTGTCTTCTGCTTAATCTTTCATACAACCACAGGTCGATCACTCTTGTTTGGCGTCGAATGGCGCAGAAATCGCGCCTCCACGGAGCATGGCTTGAGTCAGATGAGTTGTCTTTGCCTAGTTTTCTCCTTTTTTTCGTAACGGCGTTTGGCTTGTGGTCAAGTTTTCAGCTACCCGTGTCTCGAGAGGGACGTCTTCTTCTTCAAACTTTATTAACAACGTGTACGGGATGGGAGAATCAATTGATACAACAGGTATTACTTCAAACTTCCTTGATTAGGCGAACAAATGCTCAAAACTCATTAACAATGTAAAAAGTAGGTTGTAATATGCAGCTTCAACATTTAAAAATGAATAGATATTGAGGAAGGGAGAGAGGATGAACAATTCAGTTATTGAATTTCCATTTGTCAATAATTGCTCCTCCATTTACTCTCTTGATATGGACCATGTTCTCTCTAACATGAGAAATATGGGCGCGACACCTTTCTTTTGTGAGAACATTCTTCCAGTAGAATAGCGACGCATCACGAATCTCTTGTTCAGATTTCGGTTTTCGATGTTTTCGAATCCAATACTTCAGATCCCGCCACACATACTCAATTGGATTGAGGTCAGGGCTGACGGGTGGCCAAGGAGCAATGGTGATTCCCCATTGTGTTAGCTTATCTTTAGTAACACGCGCAGTGTGGCTTGATGCACCGTCTTGCTGGAAAACCGCCTGGTTTCGATTACCCTGTCCTTTCCATTGATCGATAAAAGGGAGTAGAAAATCTTCTAATACACCGATGTATGTCGGAGCATCCATAGTTTCTCCCTTTTCAAGAAATGCGATTGGACCAGGTCCGTCCCACGTAATCGCAGCCCAAATCATTACCTGATTTTTCTTTTAAATTATAATTGTGAAACCTCGAAAACGATTTTACCTTCTTCGGAAATTTTTTCACTCCCTCAAATCTTCTTTTATCATATTTGTTAGACGATGTGATAATTCTCCGATTACCACCTAATTGAACAATACTTTCGTCTGACCAAATCTGAGGTATTATAGCATCAGATGCCGTATTTCGGTGCGGAAAATACCCAGTTTTCAAACGTTTCCTTCCTCTTTAATAATTCCTCAGTATAGCTCAATCGTTTCTTCTCTTGAAGTGGAGTAATCAGTGGAACTTTACTGAAATATATAGAAGTTTATTTGCATTTTTCTAATTAGCCGCACATTCCTGGATAACATTGTAATCCAGCAGCGTGTTTAATGTTCCTCAAAACACGGCGAGTGATGGTAATACCGTGCTTCGTTTTCAATTCAGTGATCGCCTGATATTTTTTAAGATTGACAAATAATCTGTACAATGAAAATTGCAATAAGGGTTATAATTTGGGTTGCATGATTTTTGAAGGTAGGACAATAAGAGAATCAGCATATTATTCATTGAGGAAGGATGAGAGAAAGCATCATCCACCCCTAATAGTTGGGAAAGACATAACTGTTCCTAGATATCTTTTTATGTATTTCCGGAATGATTCGCATACTTTCAGAAGGATCGCTGCTCTCTCTCTCCCACTAATGGAAGAGGGTATATAGTTGAAAAATGAAAGTAAGGTCTTTTTTTTACCTGAATTGTCAATCCTTATTGTAATACAGAATTTTTTGGACCCACATTTCGTTCAAGATTGATTAAAGTTGAAACAAATTTCAATTGTAATTTAGATAGCAGTAATTAATCTTGATCAGGAAAGAGTATGATAGCGAACTGATCTTACGTCTTCTTCAGTATATTCCCCCTCGATATCTTCCACTTCGAAAAAGTTTTTCACAATTGCAATAACATCATCCGTTAGATCTCCCAAACAATAACTCCTGAGAGCTAATTAATTTAGTCGAGTCCAAGAGATACTTACTTGTATTTATTTTTCTTTCCTCTCTCTGCATTAGAGTCTCTTTTAATCATTGTTAGAACAGATGAATAGCTAATTTCAATTGATTTCTCCTTCATGAAAGCATGAATCTTTCTAGCAGAGAGTCCAAGGATCCGTTTAACATGGACAATTTTTCTCAAACAGTGATCACAGGGGGGAATATCATGATCGTCCATTATCCTGTAATTGTGAAATACGGTAGTTCGCTCTTTGAATTGTATCGAATATAAAGAAAGTATCCTAAGCGAGATTATGCGACTAGAAAACAACAAACACGAAGCAATAAATCACGAAGAAATCACGAAGAAATTATCACAAAAATAGACAGAAACAGGAAAACACTCTTATAATTGCACGCTCTCTCGTTTGTTTACTTGTTGTTGTTGTCGTTAACAAAATGATTGCGAAATCTGTTTACGTTGTCTAACAACGTGAACGGAAGAACAGAATGATAGAAGTGATTCCGACAACTCGTTCTAATTATCGTTTCGTGTTATATTTGCCGCTTCTCCGATTTACTTGATCTATTGATTAAAGAAAATGGCGTACGTATTACTCCGTCACGAAGATGAGGAACGATATGATCTTATTCTACGTACTTCAATCGTAAAAGGCGAAGTGAAAGAGAATACGAGTATCACTTACCGTGCCGATGACGGTGTTCTGTTCAGTAGAACCGTTGTTACTAATGGCAATAAGACCAACTGTCTTACAACTCTAATGGAATTGGGCGGAGGTATGGCCTTTCACAACGCTTTAATTCGTGCATTTTCTTTCTTTTCTGATGGCCACTCTCGATGGTGAAATATTGTTTTCAGAGCTTTCGGGAAGCTCGGATTTACTCGCTCAGTTGTCTCCTGGACGCCCACAGAGAAAGAGAAGTCTGACTCATAGGATGAAAGCGACTCAAGTTTTTTTTTTCATTTTCAGGTCAGCCTCCAGTGGCAGTTGAAGAACTTCCTAAGCAGAGAAAGAAGCTCACTATTAAGAGTTAGTCCAACTAACTCACGGATCGTATAGTTATCACATAGTTTTCAGAAGAAAAATTGACACCCGGTGAATTAAGGGAACAAATCGATAACAGCAAGCCTAAGGGAGGCAGGTATGGCTCGAAATGCATTACATTCTGTACAACAAAGAAATACCATTTCTATACAGTATAAATACCATTCTATCAGAATGGGATATATCACGCGTTTCACGTAAGGATTCGTTCAAAAGGGCGATTTCATTGCACATCGAAAAATGCGCCACCCGAGTTCTCTTCAGTTTTTGATGCCCACCTCTCAGGAGAACTCCCTGTGAAAATTTTAGACCTTGAAAATTGTTCGTCTTTCCAGAAGTCCACGTCAAAGTTTGTCTTTGATCACACGTTTTTCAATTATATCTCAGCACCGCGAACAGATAGTGTATTGAACCCAGGAGGAAAATGTTGCATTTTTCATGCTTTTTCAGATAGAACAGGTTGAAATTTCATTTTTGAAAAACTACGGCCGCCCCGATCGAAGTAAAATACCAGAAATGGAAACTCCGCAGTTTTCGTCTAGATCGATCGGGCTCGTCGAGAGCTTTCGATTGGTATGCTGGATGCATATCGAAAAGCTACAACAAAGTGGTGAAAAGCATCAAACATATTTCTCGGTACCACTATTGTCCCATCGAAGAGGCTGATAGAAGAGTGAGAGGATTCTCTCCTTTGATCTACCCCCTTCTCACGTGACCCCTCCCTTCCCTATGTGAGAGAGTGTGTAGAATTGAGAGGGAGCAGACAGGAAGGGAAAGGGGTCACGGGAGAAAGAGGCCTACCCAATCGAAGGGACAATTTGATACCGAGAAATATGTTTTTAACACGTTTCACCACTTTGTTGTAGCTTTTCGATATGCATCCAGCATACCAATCGAAAGCTCTCGACGAGCCCGATCGATCTAGACGAAAACTGCGGAGTTTCCATCTCTGGTATTTTACTTCGATCGGGGCGGCCGTAGTTTTTCAAAAATGAAATTTCAACCTGTTCTATCTGAAAAAGCATGAAAAATGCAACATTTTGCTCCTGGGTTCAAAACACTATCTGTTCGCGGTGCTGAGATATAATTGAAAAACGTGTGATCAAAGACAAACTTTGACGTGGCCTTCTGGAAAGACGAACAATTTTAAAGGTCTAAAATTTTCACAGGGGGTTCTCCTGATAGGTGGGCATCAAAAACTGAAGAGAACTCGGGTGGCGCATTTTTCGATGTGCAATAGATTAACGAAATCTTAGGTGAACCGCGTGATATTCCCAATCTCAATCGCTCTCCTTCTGCTGATTCGATCTTCCGTGCTTCTCCATCCCCTCGTCCTTCTTCTAACTCTCGTCCTCTTCTTTCTTCCTCTCCCATCGCAGCTCCACCCGCTCCATCCTCTCCTGTTGCTGCTCCTTCCTCCTCTCTAGCGACATCTGAGGTTAGTCATAATATATTCAAGTTGTTTCGTGAATAATCTGGTCCTTATATGTACATCGTATTGCCCATTTGCCTATAAACACAAAAATACTTTTCAATTCCAGATTGACGGACTCAAATCGACTCTCGATAAGCTCCTTAATTATCGAGAAGATGATAGAACTCTCATTGAGAGTATTAGCGACCGAATGATATGCCATGCTGTCCCAAAATGTAATATATTTGTCATCTAAAGACCATAGGAATGCCAGTTTTTTTCAGATTCAGGACCTGACTTCATATCTAGAGAAGAAGTAGCACAGATTTCTTACCTCGAGAAGTCGTCCTTGGCCTTCGTTAGAATCCTTTTTGATCGCATTGCTACAGACGACAATGAGAAGAAACTAGAAGTAGAGAAGAGAGAAAGAGTAAAGGTGCAGTGGGTGATGGAGGTAATAAATAAACGGAATCCTACAAGCTAATTGCAAAATTCTATAGCAATTTCGTTTGTTTCGTCATCCCCATCCCGATGGATTTGCCTCTACATGGAAATATGCCCTTAGACAGTACGTTAACAAATATGAAAATATGAATAAACTCCCTTCAGGTTCAAAAAAAATATAAAGAGAAGAGGAGGGGCAGGATCAACTGTCGTTAATGCAGTTCCTGAAGAAGAACAGGAATAATAATTCTATCAAAACAAGTGTTACATTGTTGTCTCTACTTGAAGTTAATCCAAAATCATTATATATCATTCATCAATATAACCTACTTTTTACATTGTTAATGAGTTTTGAGCATTTGTTCGCCTAATCAAGGAAGTTTGAAGTAATACCTGTTGTATCAATTGATTCTCCCATCCCGTACACGTTGTTAATAAAGTTTGAAGAAGAAGACGTCCCTCTCGAGACACGGGTAGCTGAAAACTTGACCACAAGCCAAACGCCGTTACGAAAAAAAGGAGAAAACTAGGCAAAGACAACTCATCTGACTCAAGCCATGCTCCGTGGAGGCGCGATTTCTGCGCCATTCGACGCCAAACAAGAGTGATCGACCTGTGGTTGTATGAAAGATTAAGCAGAAGACAATATACATAAATTGATAGAGACACATGACGATAAACCGACAAGAAGTTGAGAGAAAGTTAAAAGTTTGAAAGTCGCTCTGTGATTACGGTAGCGGAAAAGATTGAAAAAGTGTGGCGGCGTGTCAGTAATTGTTCGCCAGGGCAGTCGATTTTTCTTCTTCAATTTGCAGACAAACGAAATTGAAATTTTAAAAAAATTCGATGTCAATCGAAGGCTGAGCACATAAACTACTCGAATATGTCGAGTACATGTCAATTTTCTTTCTTCTTCAGCCTCTAAATAGCGAGGGACCGCGAGGGACCGTCCGGGACCGTCCGGGACGGTCTGTGTTCAGGGGGGAAAGGGCCAGGACTGTATGCGCTTGCTTCCTTTTTCGCTCAGATATTGCGATGAGATTTATCATTCGTCAATGTCACATATCACATGCCTTTTCTATCTGAGAGAGTTCGAAATGCGGGTCACCGTAGCTTCATTTGGAACATGATTCCAATTTTTTGAGCACGTAACATGCAGATACCGCTATTTTCCTCCTAATTCTAATTCTATCTGAACTTTGAATCTAAATTCGACCGGTGTTATTATGGTTCAGAAGTGGAGCGAAATAGCTTCACGCTTTCTCTGAAAGCGAATTTTCTAGTTCCGAGAATATCATGAAGTTCGAGTCAGGTGAGTGGCTCCGATTTGGCGGTCCTTCCTTTCTTCTCCTACTTCTTTCGCTGTTTAGTAGGTCAGGGCGGGATAGGGACTAGAGGGTACAGAAGAGACGGCCCTCTCCCCTCTTCCTCTTCCCTCCTCCGACCTTGTCGCTCTGTTCGATCTAATGTAATAAGACGGAGAGGGGGAGAGGCAGAGACGGAGAGATTGGGGAGGTTATTACCACAACTTGTTTTCTTCCCATACTTGAGCGTCATGTTCTTTCCTCATTTGATTGCGCTCAGCCTGCTGGACAACCGGAGCTAATGATCCAGAATGTGCGAATGAACCGATTCGTATCTTGTTATGATCGCTAGAGCTTCTTCAATCATTGTGTTTTCTGCGTTTCTATTATTCTTTTGTCCCTTTAATTCACCTTTTAAGCAGCCATGTTACCGTATTTCCTCGTAAAAAAAGGAGATCGTATTCTAGCTATCAGTACCTATCCACTGATAGGGGGTCAGTTAGAGAACGCAGATACGGGTTCGAGGGTACGGTTGCGGCGGTAGATCATAAGAATGTTAGTGTCCATTCCACTTTTCCTCCTCTCCTTCGCCTCCTTCTTATCCCATTTCATCCCTCCATACGAATGGTGTGTTTTCATCGTATTCCTGCTAGTTATCCTTGGTTCCAATGGGGGTCCATTCGAGCTTTTTAAATCATGTGGTTAGCATATTATTCGTTCATCCTTGAGGATGGCTCTTTCTTTCCGAACTACTCCCTCGCTTTGGTCGTGTTTTTGCCAAACCATTCCGAGTCTGTTTTCCTGTGGTTAGCACCTCCTCTCTCCTCTGGATATCCTTGGATATGATTCGATTCGCGTGGATGGCTATTCGTTTCAAGGACTGTGTGTAAGGGTTACTCAGCACTGTGAAGGCTAGGCCTACCTCGTGATGATAGCTGAGCGAGTTTTGGGAGGTTATTTTAATCGCTAACCCTTCTTTCTTAAGTCGCTTCGATAATATTAGAATCCAGATCACGTCATGCTGGCATCTTCTAAGAGGCTTCGATATACCTCTTGTTTTGTTTTCCGGTTCTGCCGTTTGTTTTCGAATATGTATGGCTGATCTATATTCGGGCTGAAGAGAGCGCGAAAATCGGAGAGACGATAGGGAGAAAGGGTGTGACATTCCTCAGGACATACTCGAATTTCAACCTTCGAGAGGGATGGAGAGAGAATGAGAGGGAGAGGTCGATCCTTTGTTCGTCGCCTTGCTCTTGTGTTGCATTGCATGTTAGGGATTTTAGAAATCGATCGATCGACAAAGGCTATGACCATTCGGCATTGAATGTTCGATTTGTCAATTTAGAATTTTTCCCGCTGCCTTTCCAAGGCTTGGTTTCAATCCAAATATCCCAGACTCTAACAGATCTAGTCTCTTGAAAGTTTCGAAATCTTTCCTAGCAATGATCCGGCCGGAACGGATGATTCAAACTCGTCTCCATTATCCCGTCAGCGCCTCACTTTAGCATTGTTGTCTCCATCTCTCGTCCGGCCTCCCCGGTGCCAATCTTACTACTCGCCAGTCTCTCAACCTTCTCATTCCCCACAGTCACTAGGAGAGCCTGACTGATAATGGAGTACGCAAAAGAAGAGACAGACTATTACTGCCGTGCTAGTCTGTTACTGCTTGAGTAGCGGACTGGTTTGGGGCAGAGGGCCTCACCCTCCGTTACGCAAGACCTGTCATTCCGTTCATTCCAGGTCGTTCGGAGACTGTCAGCCCGTGACTGCTAGATTTGAATGTGGTTTGCAATTTTTTTTTGCGTCTCGTTTAGATTCTTCCTCATTATATAGATGTTAGATTGGTTGTTGGTTTCCAATCTATTCATCAATGATTCTATCCCAAACGCTCGTGGAACAGCATGTACAACGTGGCGTTCAGTAGTATGACCACTGGCAGGTGCTCAAACGACAGGGAAATAGGAGGTCAGAAATGAGCGTTCACGTACGTGAGCATAATCTGCGCGTACAAGATCACAATGTTTGGTTTGTATTGCCCATTTTATTCTGGATTCGCTCATTTTTTTCTCGGCACTCGTAATTCTACTCGTTTTTTTTGCAAAAAAATATGCAAAATTTAGATCCCTCACATTCCTCGCGCCCAACTCTACAGTAACTCTCCTGCTTCGTTTCTCGCTTTCCCACATCTCAGTCGAATATTCCCATCACGCTAGAGTCAATAGCGCCTGAAACCGAAACGAATCTCTCCCTTTCATTCACTCTCTCATTCTGTCTGACTAACTAAAGTGCGTAAGAAATGGGCTGAAAGTCAGAGACCATGGCTGGCAGAAGCAATACCTCATTTCACCCGCCACTCCGTCCCAGGCCCAAGCCCATTTTATGAATAGATCATGAGGCAGAGGGCGCCTGAGCCTAGTCGAAAATTTGACAAGGCATGGCGACTCTCTCTCTATTTCCCGTGATCTCTCACCAAAGTATCGACAATTTTCCGGTTCATTATCCGATCCTGGATCTTTACGCGCGAATGGAGAGTTTTCCTATGCGACATGTTCGATTTTCGAATGAAACTCTCCCATTTCTCCATGCTCTTTTTTACGAATGTGTCTCTCAGTTTCGGTTACTCTTCAACGTTTTTGAACAATGAGAGAGTGTGGGAAATTCAGAGATCCTATAGATTTTCTCGCTGATCCTCCGTTCTGTTTGATCAGACCATGTGGGAACGAGGGAGCGAGTTTGAACGCAAGAACGCGCCCCGGAACACTTCCGATATTTTCCCGTTCCGATATTTGCGCCCTTATGACGGACTGTCTGTGAAAATATTGGCGAAGGATGCTTCCTAGATGTAAGAGCGCATGTGAATCTGAGATCATTGCTTCGTCGATGTTGACGCTGTAAGATGACACATGAAGCTGCTTGAAATAGATGAGTAAATATTGTTTGCCGCGGCCGGTTCACTGCTCTAGTTTGCTGTTACTTTTCACAGGGGTTACGGTTTTTTCGTCGAACTCTCTCCACTGTCCCTGATCTCTCGCCTTTCTCTCCTCTCGCATATACCAGTTCACGCATCGAACACAGTAAATAGAACTGGAGAAGACGATGGTGAGGGAGTAGATCAACGTGAGAGGACGCAGAGTGGTTAGAGCGAAAATTAGTGAGCGTGGGAAGGGAGAGAGTGCGTGGGGAAGTAAGTGGGAGACTACTGATAATTGATGGTGAACGCCCCGGGAGGTGGCGGGAAGATTGAGTAGTGCTGAATCAATCGTAATGCTCCGCTGTACTTTACTTAGTTGTTTTCAATGTTGAAGTTCCGCTTCTACGGAAACACTATCCCTGTTTTTTTTTTTAAAGTTTCTGACTATCTGTCCTCTCTTGGGTTTGTTGTAAGATGATGCCGGGATGCGTTGAACCGTACCGCAAACGTCTGAATCACGAAAGGGTCCAAGGCGATTCGCTCAAAGATATGCAGGCAGTGGTGTATGCTCGCGTGCAGTGTCAAATCACAGAAATTTTTCACTTCTTTTCGCTGCACCCCGGCTACACCACTCGAGTTTTGTCAGTTTTGCGAGGTAGCGCATTATTATATTTCACGGTTACCCTAGTTAAATCGGTAGATTTTATCGTGTTGTGTCCCATTCAAGAAAGATTCGAAAGCTGGGAAGCCAATTCGCGGATAATATGTGGACATCTGATTTTACATTGAAATCCACTTGGCATGGTGCCAAAGCCATTCCAAAAGTGCTCCCACGCGGAAAAGATACCGTATCAAGCTGTCACAGCGTGCCAAAACGACTCGCCCTTCTGTTCTATCGGACCTTTCCGTGGAATCATATCAGAGTATTACGTTTGATAGGATGCCACCCCGTCAACCCTAACTCATTCATCATTTCCCCCACTACTTCCTTCTACTTTCTTCGCAATGCTCACGCGCGTGATTCATTTCGCCGCTTTCCTCCAACACTTTCCCAGGCGCATTAGAAATCGGCGCGAGAACTTTCGGAAGCGAACACAATTTGCCGGGCAGGCAAATCCGCTTTGGATTGCTGGGGTAATGATATTACTCTCTTCATTTCACTATGAATTTCACCTGACAGATTGTGCTAGAGACAATGCATAATAGAGTAAAGCTTGTGTTCGATTCCTGTCATTATAATCCGCTCTAGCCGGAGGCAAGTTCTGCATTTTTATTTGATTTTTCTCCGAGTTCGAAGTTCATTTTTCCATCTAAAATTCAAAGCATGGACAATCGCATCTGTATTTCGAACTCTAATACCTTTCCCGGAACAACAATGATTGATTGGCGGGTGGATGAATGGAGTGGACCGCGCGCGCATTAATTCGGTGGCCGCATAATTAGGGAGGATACGGATGACCCGGTCACATCCCATCCCGTTAGGATCCCCCGCCTTTCACATCCGTGGATACCCCTGGTATCCTTCCTTTGGAGTGGAGGGGTTTGGGGTCAATCCCCCCTTCTCCTCCTTTATCTTGCTTCCCTCTCCTTCTTAGGTTGATGAAGTGGCTTTTGTCAGCGGAGCAGCTGCGGGGGGTTCGGCCTTGCGATTTATTTTCAGTGCTAGGTGTCCTCGATTCGTAGCTTATCAGCACGTAATTCAATTGGAGCTTAGGTCACTTTGTAGCTTAAAAGCTTGCGATTCTTGAATCTATGACAGAATGAGATTAGTCGCTACTTGACTCAAGTACGAAAACAGGGCCTCAGGTGATCGTTGCTTTCGAAGATAATTGAATTTCTTCAAACCCGTGTTTAGATTCCGATTCTGCGGTTTTTTATCTGTTGTCGTTCTTGTGAAAGAGTCTCAGGCTTTTTTGTGGGAATATTTACACAGTAATTTCTTCTGCCAAGTTTGAATGGCTTTGATGGCTGACATTACAGTGCCTGCAAAGAGCACAATGGGTGATAACTCGAGGAGCGATGGGAGCTAGCAATAGAGCTTTTGCCCGTTGCCCAAGCCCCGCCCCTTGGGTGCCTGTCTTGAGTGATACACCCTCACCTATCGAGAATCCAATCAGTGAGAGTGGCGAGCGGCTGTTCAGGACGACAAATTTTCTGGGAAGCTGTTTCGTCTTCGTCTAGTCTCCGGCCCTTGCCGAAATGACGGCTCTGTAAGAAATTTGACATCGATGGAGTTTGAGGAATTTAGATAGTGGGAAAACTGATGGGTGTAACTTCCAACTATTTTGGCCCCGAGTTTCACACGATGATTTACGGTTGTTTTGAGCTGTGCCAGAGGAGATGGAAGGGCGGAACGATAATAAGATGCTTCCCCGGCCACAAATTTTAACTCCGGCTCCTACTTGTCGGCTTTCACTTAAATAACGGCTCTATACACAATTTGACAAGGATCGAGTAACAGCTTTTTAGTCTCTGGCTGGCTGTTCGTGATCTGTTGTCGCTCTTCCTCCCTCCTCCTGCAGTGTTGACATTCGTGTTCCTGGGGGGCTGACTCATTCGGGGGGTGAGAGAGTATGGGGAAGGAAGAGAATGACAGAGAAAACGAGTGATTGGAAGGAGTAGAGAGGGAGAGGCAGAAGATATGTGACCGATCAGGGGCCGCGCCGGGTTTAATCGGTTCCCCCTGTCTCCCTTGCTTTCCCTTGTCCGATCAGCTCAGTTTATCGCCGGATTTTGCCCAATTAAGCCGTTGCTGAGCCGTTCGAGAACCATAATCAGATTTGTAACTTTGACAACAAACAGCAATAACGAATAGAAGAAATATTGGGAGAATTGAACCCGATGTGATTATCTCGGGAATTCAATAGTCATTCATCATTTATCTTCTTCATTTTTCGTTTCTCTCGTGATACTTCGCAACTGCCTCTGTCTCCGCTATCTCAGCTCTTCTTTTGCTCCCGATCTCTCAATTCCGAGTGCTCTCTAGCCGTTTCTCTGCGCTCAGTTTAAACCGCATGAGACGGAAAAAGAGGACTCGTGGGAGAGGCCTGATTCATGGCCCCGTTTTTGTGTCCTCGAATTTCGCTGTGATATTCCCAGGCACTCTTCCTTGTCGAATATGCGAGTTAGGAATGTTATCCAAGATGTGAATTCGAAGAGATTAGAAGTGTTAGGTTATAAGCGATTTGTGATCTGCGACAACTCTAATGCTGATTCCTATCGAGAGCAATTGCTGATGTGATTTGGCTCTTTCCCCAGGAAATGAAGCCCCTTAACAGTTTCCGGATTGAGTCAAGTGAGGAGCTCTCAGTCCCCCTTCCCCTCCTTCCCTCCTCATCCCTCCCCTTCCGGGCGAGTGAAAGAGCTTAGAAGAGAATAGTGCTCAAGAGAGACCATTTAGTGGAGGGTTTATCGGGCCGTCCCATCTCTGGAGGATTTCCGTTTGACTGCTGTTCCTGATGTTCGCATAGGGAGACGGTTTGAATGCTTAAGTTCCCCAACTCTTTTAAAGTTGGTTGCTTTGAAAATTGATCCCCAAGCGCTTCCATTGTGAATTGTTCGTGTACATGGTATTCTGCTACTGGTTCGATAGCTCTTCCAATTGACCTAGGTCAGACGAAGCGAGAGACTGCGGAAAATGAAGAGGCCCAAACTGTTGTTCCGGGGGTGGAATTTGTGTGGGAACGAATGCATTTCTATTGAATGGGTTCCTAATCTCGCGCTCGGCTATTCAGCGTTCGTCCAATGTTTTGTTGAACGAACGAAATCACGTTTTCTTCTTTTCCCGAACGCTTTTTCCTCCCTACTGTAATTGATCGAGAAAACTTCAGTAGGAATAGCGATTGTGGAATGACTATTAAATATTATATACATTTAATTTCGCTTGTCCCGTCGTTGGCATCATCCATGGGATCCCAAGGGAGTGTGGGGGTAGAGTCTTCTCCGCGCCTCCGCCTTCTCTACTCTTCCACTTCTGACAATTCACACAGAGCCATCGCTCTCCCTCTCTCCCGGAAGGGTGAAAAGTCATCCGACCAGTAGAGCGATTAGCATAAATTTCACGCGCGCCAACCGATTTCACAATTTTACCTCGGTTGCGGGTAGCCGATTGATCGTGCCGGAGTGTTTTGACCGATTTTCACTAGAAATCGGGCAGTTTGTCATTGGGATTATCAAGGGTCGACGGCATTGGGTGCGCCCCCTCCTCTTTACGTCAGTAAAGAGTTCTCGCTTTTCTCGAAAATTTTAGAACTTTCCTCCTTCGTTACTTTGAACTTTAGCATTTAGCATATTTTTTGAAAGCACATAATGCTAACACTAAATATTTGTATTCATGCTATGCCTCGATATTGTGTCCACATTATGTGTTAGAGTTCATGTAGAGCTGATGATTCCCTGGAATTGTCACTATACATCTCCCGTCATTCTCACCCCGATCACTATTCGTGTGTGAGTGAATCCGTGTGACCTGTGAAATCAATTGACATTAGGGAGAGAGTGTGACGATCTGAGAGAGGCGGAGAAGCAGAGACAAGCTCACGCTTCCTTGCCAAGAACGCGATAAGGATCTAGCTGATTGGACGAAAACGATAATCGATCGGCGCTCTCTCCATTTCGCATTGTCTATCGTCGGCCAAACCGAGATAATTGAATGTGAGAGATGAGCGCGTGGTACTGACCACTGTAATCCGCCCGAGTTGTAATGATCTGGGTCTCTTTGTTTCGCATGCTCTCTCGTCCTCTCTGACCGGCGATAGACCAGGCGATTTGGAGTACTCGTGTAATGCACATCATTATTATGGACTATTACTTTCTACTAGAGCGTACTTTCATTCGCTGGTGAACTCTGGCGATACAGTATTCGGAATTCTTGAATATTTGCCTTCCGTTTTCTCTATGAATCGATTATGGGAAATTTATCGTGAGAAATTATTCTGAGAACAAGGGAAAAAGAAAAGATGTACAGTATCTAGTATCCATTATATTGCAATAGTGTATACAGTTTATTGTTACTTCCTTCCCCTCCATTTCCTCCTCCCTTTTTCTCCTTCTCTTTCATCTGTTTCCGTGTAATTGTTGTGGCGCGAGTGAGCGAGCGACAGTAGCGATGTGACGCACTTTGCGATAGTATCAGATGGGGTACCGTATGCTGGCTTACTGTAGTCGAAGCATTTCCGTAATCCACGATGATGAGCATTTTTCGACCATGGTCCTGTATTGATGAGCACAGCATATTGGTGTGCCAAAGCGATGCCTGCCAGCAGTGATCATTCGTCGATCTATCTGGTTTATTCATACTGAATTCTATGATCGTATAGTTCCTAAGAAATCCGCCGGCTATCTAGGACCACATGGCTCGCCCACTCTCATGATATTGCGGACGCTTATTAGAAACATCTGGTCGCATTTACTTCTCTCTGAGTAGGGAAAGGGCGAATAAAATGGACGAATGGAGTAAACCTCGTTTCTTGGCCTACAATGGTCTTGCGAGTCAGACCAAAGCTCTCATTTCGTCCACAACGATTAAATCGACTAACTACAGTTCGTTAACCAGCCAACAATTGTATATTGTGAAAACCAATTGGGCCCCTGACTACAATGGACCAATAGGTTAGTAGTACCAATAGTAATCCCCCAGCCAATTACCCTCGTCGAATAGTGACTGTCCTTGAAAGCGGTAGAGAGGGAACGCGAGAGTTCAGTGAGAGACATTAGGTGGTAGGAGACGGTAGAGATGGAAAGGGGCCAGAGAGATCAGACGAAATCGAGAGAGCGTCGAGACGGCGAGAGTGCACGCACATCTCTAGTAGAACCCGCCTACCTGCCCCTCGCTCCTCCCTCTCCCCT
Organism: Pristionchus arcanus; assembly: GCA_900490705.1. NCBI lineage: Eukaryota > Metazoa > Nematoda > Chromadorea > Rhabditida > Neodiplogasteridae > Pristionchus > Pristionchus arcanus. Next base: position 85,237 of record LS487193.1, on the reverse strand, counting down.
CTGCCTCTCTCTCTCTCTGTCCCCTCCCCGCGTCCCCTCGCGTTTCTCACACTTTTCAACGCGCGATTCAACCCCGATTTCGCGCCATTTTCATATTTGTTACAGTAGTGAAAGTTGCCAAACGGTGAAAGTGATCCTGCTTTCCCTTTCCCTTCCGGTTCCGGTTGTTTAGAGCGAGCGGAGAGAGGCAATTAGTGAAAATCACCCGGTCACCTTTCGCTGTCTCTCTCCGCTCCGTCTCACAAAGGCGAAAGGCACACCACTTTTCCCTTTCCGGGCTGTGTCTGTTTCACTGTCCCTTTCTTTCGCCTTTCTGCCTGTACCCTCTACGTCTCTAGTGTACCCAAGGACCCGGAACCAGGAGCAATTTGGCCCGGTACCCCCGAGTTGACTACTCTGGCCGTGGCACTCTACCCTCGACATCTCATCCGGCAACATTCTAGCCAGTAATTAGCAGCCCCTAATTATCCAGGTCCGCCCCTCGGGCTGACGGTATTAGAAGCAGCGCCGCCGCGCACTATTCGCCGAAGAATTAGTCGTTTCGTGTAGAGAGTTTCGTGTCGTGGACGCCGCGCACTTTTCACATGCTGCCGCTTACTTTTGTATAAAAAATTCGTTGCAGGCGTGCACATGCTGGATGCCTCGATGCTGGCGGGCGTTGCCGTGGCCCCGCCCCCTTTGCCGTCGTCCGACGGCGGACTGCTGAAGATCAAAGATCAGCCGTCGACCACCCGCGGCGCGTTGTCGATCAATTCCGGTGAGTCTACAGTACCCTTAACTCTGCTCGATTACGGTATCTCTCGATCGATGATTGACTTATATATTGTTATTGCTCCCGCCCGCGCGGCGCAACTTGTTACTTCTTTATGTCTTTGCCTTCTCTCTTTTCTCTAGCGCTCTCTCGATTTTGCGTTGTCTCTCGTCGTTAGATTGCTGCGCGGCAACCAACCATTCCTGTTCACTTCTTGATGCGAATCTCGACTTGTCTCTCACTTTTACACGCTCTCTCGTCTCTTGTGCCTTCGACTTATCATTCCGCGCACTTTCCGCCGCTCGGCCGCGCACTTTCAGAGTACAGTACAGCACAGCAGTAAATCCCTCAGTCATAACAAGTCGTTAGCGCTGACTTTTCCACGGAGAGGATATTGGAGAGAGCGGCCAGAGAAGCGAGAGCGCGATTCGTCTGCATCTTGCCCATTATACCTCTCACAGCCGATCCGGTCCGGGGATTGATCTGAGCCTTTCCCTCTGCGTCTCTGCCCCTGTCTCTCTATTTCCCTCCATATAGTTCCTCCTCCTGAGAGAGAGAGGCGAATCCCGTGTGCGGGTGATCGAATTGCACATAGCCAGTATGTGAATGGTAGAGGAGGGAAGGGTACCTAGAGGCTAACAGGAATGGAATGGAGGGTTGGACAATGCAAGAAAGTACTTCCTTGCCTGTGGCAGTGTACACTAGCAGGGCAGGTGATGGCTTTTTATGGCTATTTGAAGAATTCTCATTGTTAACGATGATGGTGATAGTATGCTTAAGTCTGCAGGAGAACACATCCTGTGTGTTTTAATGTGATTGGCTGAGGGGAAAGCAATTTGAGTGGATGACATGTAGAAACTTCTAAAGTTCCACGTGCCTTAGTGTCAGCTGTTGGGCTTTTTGTTAAAGAGGAAGAGATCCGAAGACTGCGGAAAGGCTAGGGTTTCAGCACGTTTGAGATAGGGGGATTGAGATCTCTGTTGGAAATTTTTGCAACTTTTCATTAAATACATCATGAATTTAGATTTCGCAACGCGGGGGTGCGCAAATTCATTCGAACTCGTTGCTAGGCTACGCTCCAACGCTCTGACGCACGCATAGTAACGTGAAAACGAGTTGGAGCGATGCGGGGAAAGAGGCAGATAGGGGAAAATAAGAAAAAGGGAGGAAAAATAAGTCGATTTGCGTAGGTTCTCACTAGGGCTGGCAAATGAAGAATGAAAATGAAGTCTTCATTTGCCGCACAATGGCGCGCGCACCGGGTCAATTCTTCAATAAGGGAAGAATGAATTGGCCAATCCTTGAATAAGGGAATGGAATTCTTATTCAAGAGTTGCTCTTTGATTGACTGTTTTCACATAGGTATTTCACTTTAAAATGCTCCGATCGAGCTGAAATTTTTTGTACGAAGTCCCAAGGGGTAAACTATGGCCATGGCAAATTTTCATGTAGATTTTTGATCTTTGACCTCAAAAAATAAATTTGAAATTTGGCACTGGAGTTGCGTTCCATTGGACTGCGCATCGAAAACTATGTCATAATCTAGAATTTGGCGGCATTTGGAGCAAGTTTGAGCGAATAACATTCAAAAAAACCTAGCTTTCATGAGCTAAATTAGGGGAATTTCCGACGAAACTCAATAAACTTACACATCCTTTCTCATGTGAATGGAAAATGACCTACTCAAGTTACCTTTAAAATTTCAAAGTTAGAAATGGCTTCATTCGTGAGTTATGCGCCTTTTGTTGAAAACTGCTCTTATTTAAGGATTTACACGACCGCGTCATTCTTGAATAAGAGCTGAATGAGAGGAGGGACAAATCGCCCCTTCATTTCCCCTTATTCTCTTCATTTGCCAGCCCTAGTTCTCACGCGTGAGATCGCTCGTTGACTGGAGATTAGCTGCATTTTGCGATCGTATCGGGGTTTGAAAAGGGGGAAACATGCATAGATATTGATGCTATTTTGATGTGTGAAAGGGGGCTCGATTGAGCGAGCACTCAATCCTCCTTGTTGTGAGTAACAGTGTGAGTAAGAGGGACTCGACCACAATAGCATACACAGCGGCGCCCCCTGCGGGCATTGCTCATGATGTCCAAACCGCGTATGTATGTGTGTGTGCTCTAGTCCCCCTGTCTTCTCCTCTCCCTCAAGTGAGTGGAACTAAGCCCCGCGACAGTATTGTCCAAGGGAGGATAGTCTGACACTCTCAATCTACCATTGTCCCTCGCTTCTCGAATCGACAAGAGAGCATCGTGAAATGAGAGGACCAGACGATTGTTCTGATCGAGAAGAGAACATGAGGAATGGAGAGACAATAGTGTTCCCGGAACACCGAAGAATGCTCACGAGCACTGCTCCCTAAGACGATTCCAATCAGCTGAGCACGTCTTTCTTTCCTTCTCTGGAGCTCCCTCTGACTCTCCACAAGGGAAAGGCGCGTTGTGACCACTTGAAATAGTCGCCGAGCGTCTCCCCAAGAAGGAGAAAGAAAGAAGCAAAAGCATGAAGGGTAAACAGACAAAAAGGCCACAGACGGGCAAGTAGTAGTAATAGGGTGGCCATTTCTGAACAGCAAAAATGCCCGATATCGGAGTTAACTACCTATTTAGGCCATGATGGAAAATCAAGTCGTGCATGCAAAACTTGAACAGACAACAACTTATAGTAAAGCCGCATTAATAATTGGCAAAATTGTAGTGGCTTTATTCCTTTTTGTAACGCGATTGTTGTGCTATGTGATAGCCCGTGGAAAAGTTGTTTGTAAGCTCATTTGCGATTGCGAATTAATATTCAGTAGTGGGCGTCGTATGGTGTTTGTTTCCACGCTGGGGTTCTCACATAGTATATTGTTTTGAATAACATGTTGAAATTTTGTTGAAAATCGTAGATTGGGTACGCTTCTTAACTGCAGATCCATAATGTTTGATCCGCAAAAGCTAATTTATTAGTCATATTGGATGTCAAATGTGTTGGCCCAACGGCTCGCTCACGGCTATACTATGGCGAAGTGTCAGGGGGCTGACGTCGGAAGTTGGTGGTACTGTCCGCATTCCACCTAGTTCTTCGACGGTCACAGTTGACGAGAGAGTATGGAGAAGCGAGAGAGTCAGACAGGCTCGGGTGACTCAGGTGCGCCCGGGTGTTTATGTTGAGGAAGGGAGAGGCGCGCGAGTAGTCGACGAGAGACAAGGGGAAATGAAGAGAGTGAAAAGGAAGATGAGAAGTTGCCAGGGACGCGATGATGCGATGTGGTGTGTGAGGGGGCGAGGAGAGCGAAAGAGGACCAATTTTGAGAATGAAGCGCGTGGCCTCGCTCTAAAAAGTGCTTTTGACGCACGCGTAGCTCTAAAGTACGTTCATAAGTTTATGAGTTTTTGAGTCTGATTCGTTTCCAAGCTTTTCATCTGTGTCCCTTTGGAAATATTGGAAGCTAATTGAGGCATGTGATGTGCTCAAATTTTCCCTTTTATGAAATATCACGATTCTGATTCATGCCTGGACCTCGTCATTTGTTTGCGTGTTCAGGAGCCGTTTGAGGGTTCAATGAATCATTTCGAATGTGTTTGATCAAAATTGTTGGGAAATGGTTTCGAAACCGCAGTTGCTCTTTTTTGGATCAGACTCTCATCATTTAAATGTCTCGATGTTTGGGGCGAAATTGCTTCGCAGTTTCATAATCGCTCTATAGCTCTTCGCTGCTATAAACTTGTGAGACCGAGGGAGAAAAGGCTTGAAAGTGTTCAGCCAAGCATGCTCACACTCGAGAGAGAGAGAGAGACACTTTTGAGAGGGCTGAGAGGCAGGCCGAGCGAGTTGAATAGAACTATTGTTGAAGGGTTTGTATGATGAAAGAGGGAGATCATGGTGAAGGTTGGAAGTTCCGTAATCTGAGCTGAAGAGGGATCAGGGTACGCATGGTAAGTAGGGTTGGCCAAACGAGGTTAACGGGCTCGCAATAGGGAGAGGTAACGTTGCGGGCTCGCAATGATAGAGAGAGTGTAGGGAGAGGATAACGAGCCCGCAATGCCTCGCATCGCCTCGCAACGAGATCGGAAGGCACTCTCTCCCTTTCGCATGCTCTCTCGCCGTGCTCTGCCCTTCCTATCTCATAGCGAGGTGATGCGAGGCATTGCGGGCTCGCAATCCTCCTCCTCTTATTACGAGCCCGTTATATCGTTATCGTTTAGCCAACCCTAATGGTAAGCGTGAGAGATCCGCGTCTGAAGCGTGAGAGATCGGCGCTCGCGAGACGCTCCAATTCCCCCTCGACGCGCGTAAGATAGTTAGGCAAACAGGGGGGCCATTCAACGGGCAGAGTTTGATAAGGAATGAGGAAGTGAAGGGAATCTGAAGGAGAATCTGAATGGAATTCGGGAATCAAAGAAAACTGGAAATCGAAGATCGGAGGAGATGGGGAACACTAATTCGAAATTACCGTGATCGTCCCAAATAGCAGAAACAAGATTCCGAAATCAACTTTACTCTCTAAAAAAGCTAATGCGCTATATGAATAATCATTGACCGATACCGTAATAGAGAATTGACTATTTTTTTATAAAACTACCGTAATCATTATCGATCATCTTCAGACTCGTGCACGGCGTCCGATTCGTGCGTGGGCGACCTGGACGACGTCGGCTCGTCGCTGGGAGGAGACGAGCGGGAGGAACCCGGCGATGACTCTTCCGGTTCGTAGTTTGATCTTTGATCTTTGTAGTTTGATCTATGACCTATAGGGTTTAGCCTGATGGGAGCATTTACTGGATTGAATATAATTTGATCTTTGATCCTTGTTGTTTCGACCTTGAGCGGTATGGAATATGATAGTGGAGGCAGTGGCATCTGAGTTTACCCTGGGCACATTCCATGAGGTCTGAATCAGGTGTAGTAGAGTGACTCATAGCACGGGCGAACTCTGGATGTGTGATTTAGTGAGAGCGATTAAAAGGAGTGAGTCATGGGGGATAACTGGTGGATGTGTTGTATAGCGAGTGATGATGGGGGAGCTAAAGTCAGGGGGAAACCAAGGATCGAAAAGAGTTCGTTGAATGTAACAGATAAACGTAGCTGACAGTGAAATGTTTGTGGGTTTTATGTGCCCGAGTTCTCTGTTGAAGAGTACACTTCGAACTCACAATCAATCAAACTTTCAACATTTACCCTGATCTCTCGAGAGTCTTTACTGACTTTATGGGCTTTTTCTATTGCGATAAAAATAGAAAATACAGTGTTTGTAGTATGATCTTTGATCTATCGTTCGCTGAAGACGATCTACTGATTTGCAGTCTATAGTCTGATTCTTGATCTCTCTGTTTTTGGCAGAAGAAGACTATATTATAGTCTGATCTTTGATCTTTCAGAAGAGGACACGTTCCCCTCGCTCGATCCTCGTCATCTCAACGCCGTTCACGAGGAGCTCGAGAAGCTGAACATCGCCACCGATGTCATCAACAAGTTGGAACTGCAGCTGGACGGAGCAAGGGCCGCGTTCAGGTTTGTGTAGTTTGATCTTTGATCTTTGAGGGTTGAAGTCTGATAGTTGATCTTTGTAGTTAGATCGGTTAAAGGGATTCTTTCTCGTGGCGCGCTTTTTTGATCGCGGAAAGGGAACGATGGCAGAAACACAGAAACGCCTGGGCGGATGTCAGTGACATGGCATGTTTCGTGATGAGGGAATGATGATAGCTATTTTTCCCCAGAAACGGTAAAAAGTCAGCAGCATTTTAAGTGAGGCTATGTAACTGATGTTATACTACATACATATATATGCGCGGCGAGAAAAAGTAACTTGAGCGCACCGTTATTTGTCTCATATTTGTCTACCACTCCCCAGGTACTAGTAGGATTCTCTCTGTCTCTGGCCTCTCGCAGTTTCGCGCGCTACCTAGTCACTGGTCCTCGAGCAATTGCGAGGGAGTGCATAGGGGCTCGTGAGACAAGCGACTATACTAAAAAGCAAGAAAGTGCAGGGCTATTTTCGGGTAGTATCGATGATTGTTTGAGTAGTTTCCAAGAAGAAAGAGCCGTCTCAATTAACGGGTGAGCTCCTATTTGGGATCTTTCAACCCTTTTCTCCTCTTATTTGTCACGCGTTTGCGGGAGAAACTTCTGTTTGCGTCTGGGGGAGATGCGAGAAGTTAGGGGAGGGGTTGTGACTAGAGCTGTCAGGATGAAGAATTCGTCTCTTCATTCCGCCTACTCTCTCGCAACTCTGACCGGTGAGAGAGCGCGCGGAATGAAGAGACGGATTCTTCACCTTGACAGCCCTAGTTGTGACCTACCGCAGAAATCGATAATCGATTAGCGTACAAGTTGTGTAGCTGCATTCTTGCACCGGCTCAATGCTAAGCGTGTTAGCATTGTGCGCCCGGTGCACGGAGGGGAACAAAGATTGGCGCAGCGCGTCTAGAACGCTAAGAAGATAGAGAACGCAAACTGGATGCTAGGGCGGAATCAAAGACGCGAGCGCCATTCAAGGGCCACGTCGTCTAAAGAACCAGGAAGTGGGTCCCGAACGGAAAATCAGGGGTACGGTAGAATATCGATCGATATTTTCAGGGAGATCCAGGGCAGCTGGTCGGAGAAGCTGAAGGAGCTCAGCAAGAAGTACGGATCGGCCATCGCGAAAGCCCGACCGTACTACGAGGCCAAGCTGCAGGTACGGCAGAGAGTTATCGATGATTGACTTTATTTTGGAATACGGTAGAAATAAATCAGTGACTTTATTTGATTACTACGGTAGACATAGATCCATGATTGACTTTATTTGGGCGGCTACGATGGGGGATCCTGCAAAAATCTCGGCTAGCGTTCGTCTTGCGAAATGCACACGAAAGTTTGCACAGATGGCGTCGAGAAGTGACCTCGACGGTTGGATTCTCTCAATATCGCATGCTCTCTCGCAGTGTCTGACTGGCGAGAGAGCAAGCGAAATGGAGAGAGTCGGACAGTGGTTGATCGAGTAGCGATCAGAAAGGGATCATCAGACGGAGGGTTGTTGTGAAAAATGGGGGAGATTGGGAAATGAAAGCAGTGGGGTCAGAAGGTGCAAAGAGTTTCGAAAATATGAAAAGCTTCTTAGTACTAAATTATAAGCAAGGATTGTTGTGTTGTTGTTGAAGTTTCGTAGAGTTTCGAAAATAGACCGAACTATTATTTTGTTCATGACGTCCATTTGTTCCAATTGAGTGCTACGCTTGTTCCCGATCTCTGACCAGCTTTCCGCCTTCTTTCATCCAACAATGTGATCTGCACCTCCCGGAGAGCCCCCCCCCCTCGGATCGTCTCCCCATTCAACGTGATCACTCCTTCCCTATGCAAGACGAGGGCGTGAGGGCGGAGAAGAGACGTGGCTTCCCTCCTTCTCTGTCATCTGTTGTCCCATCTCCTTCCCTTCTTCGCTTTCTTCTTCTTTGCTTCCTTAGAAGCCGATCGCCGCCCCGCAGGAGCCTAAGTAGGAGAGCAAAAAGAAGGATGGGATGCAGGGGTTGAATGGAACTGACTCCTAGTACCCTACATGATCCTTGACCGCAATTCGCTAAAATCCTGAAGGATTGGACTGGATTAAGCTCTCTGAATGCCCAAAAATCACAACAAATGAGGAAGCATGCGTGGTATAAACCGATGATTGATGTGACGGATCCATCTTTTCGGGCTCGTGGCTTTTGATTGGATGGGATGGGATGAATGAAGTCGAGTGACGAGTGTGTAAGGCAATAGAAAAATGGACGACGGCGAGATTTGAGAGGAGAAGAGTCGTCGGAAGATTTATGGTTAGAAGGGAGAAGAAGCAGGGATTTCGAAACCGATCAGGCCTCGGGCCTAGGGATCGAACAGTCTAAAGCACAAGTCTTGAATCTATTTCGAAACCGCAAACCGAAAGGATGTTTGGAAGCTCCCGGGGACGCAATATTTACCATACCTATAGCGCGAAAGTGTTGTGCATGACCACTGTGTGTTTGTTGATAACTGCAGGATGGGTTGTATGTTTTGATTGCCCAGCAGAGAGGAAGGAGGGTTGTGAAATGGAATGTGGCTGGTTTATGATAGGGAATTCCCAGGGACAAGAGACATGCAAATCCGGGGTTATGATCGAAGGAGAGTAAATCGCCCCGGATTAGTGCGTAGGCGAGGCGTAATCTCCGTATGCGGAATCCGAGAAGTACCAGAGATGTTTTTTTCCCCGAAAACTGTGGAGTGTTGAATGTTTTGTAGCTGATATGAAGAGCTCCACAAGGTCTCTCAATTTTGATCGATGAAATACCACGCGGTGAAATGAAGTGTAGACTTCATATTGTTCGGCAGACGACGTAAACAAGGAACAATAATGGAGGAAGTGTTGAGTACAGTGATCCTGCTGTGATTGAATGTAGGCGATATTGAATGAGCATGGGAGAATGTATTTCCGATTTTGATGATGTTATTCGCACTTGATAGCACTTGATAGACCGTTCGAAAATGGGAAATAAGCGATTAACGATCTTGACCTCTACATCCCGTTGAATTCACGTGCTCAGTGAACTAATCGCATAGTGATCCAACACGAGAATAGACAGCCCAATCCTGGATTGGTGTAGTAGTGTGAGCTGTCGTTGTGTAGTCTGTGCCCTCGGGTTAATGAACTCTGGATCGGGAGTGTAGTGAAGAAACACACTCCTCATTCCACGTACTATCTAGCTTTGCCTGATAGTGAGATTAAAAAGAGTAAGGAGCGAAAGGTTGCGAGTGACGATACTGGCGGGGGTTAAACGTTATCACATGATGAACCGAAGAGGGACCGAGATGATGATGTCAAGGCGGTGCTGTTGTACCACCCCTTCCGGAAGGTGATTACCTGATCATCATCACATAGTGATCCTGGTCGGAAATGGACAGTGCGATCATGGATTAGTGTTGTATAGTGACAGGTGTTGATGCAAGATGGGACTGATATGTGGTCATTGTTGATTTGATCTTAATGCACACGTACAAGATCAATTCGTAACATGACGTGATCAGGATCTCAGAGTGAACTGATTAGGGACCAGATCAACCATCAGATCAATATTTCGTCAGCATCATGCTGATCGTCATGGTCTGTTGATTTTGCCCTCAAGCACGCACACGCGATACATAAGATGACGCGGCATTTGAACAATCGTCTGTGTCTCTCAATTAACAGTGCTCTCTAGCCGTCTCTGACTGACGAGAGATGGTGCAAAATGGAGAGACGCGTCATTGCTCGCTCGAGGGATGGACCGGTTGGGGTAGACACGCGAGCTTCACCTCTTAGCAGAGGAAAAAAGCTAAGGTTGAGGGAGGTTAGTCTATGCGCTTTTTGCATGCTCCCTGGAGGTAGAAGAGTAGCGAGAGAGCACGGGGAGCAGAGAGATCGTTACTGATTGGATGAAGTGTGAAGAAGCACCGTGTACAAATAACACAGCGGGCAAATAAGATAACTGGTAGCGGAGTCGAGAGTTCTTGGCGACGGCAGAGGGATTCGTGATTATGAACAATCAATTTATTTATCAGAAGCTGCGGAATTGATACGGAAAAGAGGAAAAGATCAGCTGACATTATGCCGGGGCAAGGCCAGAGGCCATGGGCCGTGTGTCATTAGCACAGAAAGGCCAGCGATGACGAAAGAGCGCAAGGTGAAAAGGGCAGCAAAAGTGTACTAACATTAAGAAAGGAATGCAGAAAATGTGAGGGATCGAAAAATCGATATTCCGATTACGGTAGCTTTTCCGTTCAGGAGCGTCGTCTGCGCGAGGAATCACAGCGCGCCGCGATCCGCTTCGAACGCGCATCCAATCTGCTCGCGGTCGCGAAGCAGCAGGTACGGTAGTTTTTTGATTATCGATTTTCCCGAAAAATGTAGGATACTGTAATTTATTATCGATTTTTCAGGTATCCCTGACGCAGGACAGCCTCAACCGCCAGAGCACCGTGCACCCTGAGTGCCTCGAGGTACGGTATCAATCTGTGGGATACGGTAGTTATCGATCCATTGGATCAGTGATAGGGTCAAAGGCAGCCGACAGTAGTGATTTACGATGGAATGAACACTAAATGATAGAGAGAGAGTTAATCACTTAGTTCACCATCTTACCTCTCTCTTTCGTCGCTTTTACGACCATCGAAGAACTTTCGCATGTGATCATGCGACCAGTTGTTACTATTCGGGGAACTGATCACAACTTTGACCCAACACAGAACTGATTTGCCCTAGCGAAGTCCAGTAATTTATGAGTCAGGAAGAAACTATATCATAAAATGACCCAGGGGAGACTTGGAATACACTTGCTGCATTAGCTTACAAAAGGAAAAAAAATGATACGACAAAAGTGTGAATATCCGAACTACCGTAATCCTCTCCCGATCTCAGGTACTCAACCATCACATTCTGCGCGTGAGCGAGGCGGAGAACGAGCGGGCGGCCGCCGAGGACGCGCACTGTGCGCTGGCCCGACAGATGCTCAGTCTCGCAGGTACGGTATCACATTTTTAAAATGATACGATGGTAATTGCATTCCTACTAAAATATTCCGCGCGGCACTTGCGTTAGCTCCGCCCCTTTTCTCTTCGTTTTTCGCGATTTCCGCATATTTTTACTTGCTTTTCTCAGTTTTTAATGATAAAACGGAATTTCTGGTATGGTTTTACGCTCGTCAAGCACCAATTATATATTTAATGCTTAGTTTTAAGCGCGGTCATAGTTTAATAGCAATTTCGTTACGCGTGGAACAATAAACAACTGCGCGTCAAAATGTGATAGTCACACCAGCGGGGAGAATCACTAACTGGTTTTATTTTGGCGTCACTGTTGAAAAAAGCCATTTTATTTGGCATTGGGCTATGGTAGGTCAAGTGATCGATCGCAAACTGACTTACGACCTTCCAGGCAGCATCTCGGCTCAAGAAAAGGAGCACCGATCCGCGATCAAGAAGAGCCGATCGTACTTTGACCAGCGACTGGAGTTCTCGCGAGTACTCGAACAGCAGAAGGCTCTGATCCAGAGACTCGAGACGGAGGTACGGTAGCTCTGGGTAGGGTACGGATCTGGAACTATAGATGAATAGAATTGAGGTGATGAAACGTTTAGGAGCGCTGTAGAGAAAGCTTGCAATTGCATTAGAACATAACCATGCTCAACATTTTTTTTTCAAGAATAATTTGCTGAGCACATTACGTGCGGGCGCCCGAGAATCGGGATTTGCGGGAGGTTATGGTGTCGAAGTATTGAGCTGAAAAAGTACAGAATTATTCGCTCAGGTTCGCCAGAAGAAGTGCGACTACACCACATCCCTCCGGAATCTCGAGCGGATATCAGACTCGATCCACGAGCAGCGTTCGATCGGAGGAATCTCTAACGCCAGCTCAGCAAGGAGAGAAAGAGGTACGGTAGTGGATGGTGTAGTGTGTGGTGCAGTGAGAAAGGGCAGACAGGGGAAGATGCACCCGACGCACCAGCTTACACCACGACGCTTGCAGGAGCACTGGCCGAGTCCGAGGCTGCCGGCCCGCCGCCCTACCAGCCCACGGCGCCGCCCGCCTATGATGCGCATCACTTTGAGGAGGATGATCAGGTACGGTAGTGGGGAAGGAATGGGCGATCGAGGAGTGACTTTTTACTATTGCATTTCAAAAAATGTCACTAGTATGTGTAGTAGATGGTGTAGGAGTAGGAAGGGAGGTATGATAGTGTGTGGTGCAGTGATTAGCTCGGCACTGTAAGCACTATATTGAAGATTACGGTAGTCCCGAAATATCGATAACCTACCGTAACCATATCGTATCTCAGGACGAATCGCTGGCGCCCGTGCTGTCGATGATCTCGGAGGAGACGGCGGCCGATTGGGAGGAGAAGACGAGGTACGGTAGCTATTATCGATTGACTACGGTAGGAGTGGATTACGGTAGTGTTATCGATCAATCTCATCAATGGCAAACTGATTACCGTAATCTTAGGCGCTCGCTCGGCACCGGCGTCATTCTGATCGCACAACAGCTGATGGGCGGCAAGCCACCGAGAGAGGAGAAGCGAGACTTCGAGTGAGTAGTACAGAAGGGGATACGGTAGGAGTACGGTAGGAGGGATCGAGGAGTGGTTTTAATTATTATTGATGAGATTTGTAAAAAGGTAAAAGGTAAAGGTTCACCCCGTACTCAAGGCACTTTCGTCCTGCGGGAGCCCACTGCTAGGCCAGTGACTATTTTAAAGGCCAATTCAGTCCGTAGGGCCCAATCTATTCTTCGGACCTACTTTACCGCGTGAGATTTGTACATGGGTATTATTGTATTTCGAAACTAGAACCAATCGAGAACTGAGTTAATTCCCGGCTACCGTAATCCAATCCCCGTTTCCAGCCTGGTTGACTCCCAGACGGACGTCTCCTATCGCACGTCGCTGCCACTGTGCACGCCACCGCCCTCCTCGCAGGCGTCCGGCGACTCATCAGAGGTACGGTAGAAGATATTGATTGATTTTGGAAGAGTTGATTACGGTAGCGGTATCGATCGATCGTATAATGTGCTTAAAAATGTGGATATGTGTGATAGACAATCGATTCTCGGTACAGTAACCTACAGTAATCCTCAGGTGTCTTCGCTCGCTTCCGGCCGCACGGGAATGGACGACGAGCAGCTGGCCGGCATGCTGCGCTCCCACTCCACCCTCATCCAGGTACGGTAGGGCTCGATTCAGCTATCGAGGACTGTTTTTATTTCGAAAACTCTATAAATATATGGTGATTTCTTGCAGGAAATCGACGCGTCACTCGACAGGGTCTCCTCGCACTTCAAGCGATCCGTCTCTGACGCGGACCCCGAGTCAGGCATTGAGTGCGCTCATTAGACCTACCTCATCGCCCTCTTCCCCACCCCCACGCGACGCCGCCCGTCGCACCGCATGCGCGCCAACGCGTGACGCGTCAGCGGTGCGCCCACGAGCGGCGCCTCGCGCAGCCGTTTGGTGCTAGCTGCTACCCCCTTTTCCCCTGATTATTGATTGAATCTCCACCCCCTTCTATATGCTATGTCGCCTATACTTACGCCTCATCCCTTCTACCCACTCCAATTATTTCGGTCTCCAAGACGAGTAACTAGCCTCAGCACAGTAAGAGTTTCCCCTTCGCTATCTTTCAACCCACCCCCCATCCCGAGAGATTTGTTGTACAGTACCCCCCGCCCGCCCATTATCGATTAATTTCCGGTCAGTAGTTGGAGTTTGATACCTCGCCTTACCGTATGCAACCTCACACCACCACACCACATGCCCAGATCTACCGTATGCTCGATTTTATCCGTTTGCCCGTAGTTAATCAATCCATACATTTTGTGCGTCTCAGTTTGCCCGATACTTTATTATTCCTGATTATCTACAGTAGCCCAGTTGATTGCCACTTCGGTCGCCACACGGGTAGATC
>LS487193.1:43521-70976 GCA_900490705.1 Pristionchus arcanus | reverse complement strand
CCCCCCTTCACTATTGTACCACGTTAATACATAGTCGTAGACTAGTGCTTGATCACTTCCCTGAACCCCTTGCCCTCGTAAGAAGTCCCACCACGATCCCGTGGGATACGGTAGCCATACCCCCATTGATTCTTTCTCGATACCGTACACCCTCGCTTCCCATTGCCAGTTCACAGCTTGACAACCTGTAACCTACGGTATACATTCGAAGAATATTGTGATTTTGTTGCCGATCAATCGATATTCCTGAATGGCGATTATCGATCGATTGATACAGTATGCCCTTCCCCTCACCCGCCCCTTCTAACGCACTCACCACTCAGAAAGGTACAATTGTAACAGTTCCGTGCTACCAAGCGAAAGCTCAATGTAAATGAAGTGAATTCGCGAATAAATTGAATAATTTTACTAAACTGTGTACAAAGCAAAGAAATAATACATAGAAAATTCAGGAAAACATGAAACATTTATATCTAGCATCGTGTAATGCAGACAACAACTTTCATCTTGAAGATGAATAATACAAAAGAGATCGATCATGAATGACTTCTATTCTCCATCTCCATCCAGCACAACCGAGCGTCCGCCATCGAGCACGCCTTTAATTCAGTGTTTCACCTTTTTTTCGCCTGGCCTAATGGTAACTCGCGATGGTTAAAAATCAAATTTATCCTGAATCTTGCATTTTTACGAACGAATATTGTCCAGTAAAATTTTGTGACCTATTCTATTCATTCCAGAATATCCAGGATATTAGAGTGCGCAATACGGTCCGCAGTCTCTTCACTCTTCACACTAAATCATCTGTCAGCGAGGCGAGAGAGTGTGCGAAATCAAGAGACGGCGACCCGGATTGCGCACTTTCCAGGATATCCCTCTTACCTCTCCTTCCTTTCCGAGATGCTCTTCGTGATCGGCTGCAGCGTGGAAGAGACGACGACACGAGAGGCACTCAAGCCATTGTTGATCGTGCTGAACGAAGAGATAGCACATTGAAGTGTATTTCAGTCAGTCATTTGTTTGTGTGCTTGTTTGCAATACCTTTCATTTTCAAGTATTAGCTGGTAATGAACAAGAGAAGGCGCACTTTCTGAAGATGTCTATTGTCTCCTAAGAAGCAATCACGTCTGCCCGGTTAGCTCAGTCGGTAGAGCACCAGACTCTTAATCTGGCTGTCGCGGGTTCGAGCCCCGCATCGGGCTGCAGATCTTTTGAAGTTTTCGGGTTCATTTGGAGATTGCTTTTTTAAGCTTACTCCTCCTGATACAGATGATACAGTAGATATTTCAAATTACTTCTTGTGCTCTACCGTGGACAGGGTTTTGATGATCTACGGTATGTTCAATTATCAAAACCCTATCTGTTATATCCCAATCTACCGTACCCGAAATCGTTCAATAACTCTACCGTACCCAATCTCTCCTCATCCCTCGCATTTGCTGCTCGTGCGCGGACCACACGTGCACTGCTAGATCACTCGGCGATGAGCAGATTTCCTGAAATTATATTTATTCTTCCCGCCGTTCGCAGACTTACTTCCTCGAAACATGGATACATGTATTTTCATTCTGCACTCAAAGTTTTTCGAAGAAGTATTTCGAGAATAGTTTACTACAAGTAAATACAGGGCAGAGTTTCGATAGCAAAGTGTCGAAAACAAATCCGCACCCCGCAGGTCCTGCAGCCCATCTCCTTCGTCTTTCTTAACACGAAGCGGTCGCCGTCCGCGTAGCCAGTCGGGTCCTTATTTAATTATTTTAAAAAATTGAAAATATTTTTCGGATTTTAGTTGCAAGCAGCTCAAAAATGCGGCAATAATACAAGATTCTAGCTCAAGGTTTAGTTATGTTTCATGCACACTGCATGTAATAGAAACAGGAAGGAATGTATTCGTTTCTGCGAACCAAAGGAAAAACAACAAAATAGTACTTACAAACGTTGCCAGTCTCTTTGCCTCTTGCTGCTCCGCTACTTCTTCTTCCATTTCCATCTCTTCACTCATAATCTGGAAACGAGAGAATAAACCCTGCTTCACCGCTTCATTATTGCAACAATTGATTTGAAGAATCCGCCTCTGTATTCATCGTGCTCTCTCAAGGGCTAGAATGAACACCTTGAATGAAGAGGCGGAGTCTTCACCCTGACAGCCCTATCTATATCATCAGAACATCTAAAAGTGTGGGACTTAATTTACCACTTCTTCATCCATTTCTCCCTCCACTTCATTCTGCTCCTCCTTCACTACTCCTGCTGCCAATGGCTCGAACAGAACCGGGTTGTCACCGGAATCCGTCGAATAGCCAGCAGTTTGAACCCGGTTGCTCGCAGTTGGCCGCCCGCGCACTTTGCGATATTGCACAGGGTGAACGTCAGAAGGTGAACAGATTGAATGTGACCCCGCGTTAGGCCTCCCGCGATTCTTGCGCCATTGAGGCACGCCAGTGTGGCTCTGTGTGTCAAACTGGGGTACGGTCGGCGCCGGGAGTGTTCCGGATTCCAGCGAATATCCGCCAGATGGCGCAATTTGCGCGCCAAACGGCTGTGGTAGGTCGGACAGTGGTGGGCCACCGAGGATCTCCGAGTCCTCCTCGTATTCTACTGGCTCTTCCTTCACTTCGAATACCTGGAAATAAATGACTATTGCACGCTCAGAAACGATTATTTCAAGTATAATTCGAATTTCCACCAAACAATTCGTTTTTTATCATTTCGTAATGCTCTAGATTTCACAGATGAAAGATACAAATAATCTCACCTCCTCCTTGACCACTCCACTCGCCATTGGATCCATCCATCCTAGGGCGGGATCGTAGACGTCGCCATCTAATTTCAATATTATTATAATTATTAGCATGTATACAAATGTTTTAAAATTATTTTCATTAATTCGAAATTTCATGTGCGGAAATTCATATCTGTTTCACAGCAATATCAAATTCGCTGGTCGTCGACTAGTTTCAATGAGACCAAAATCGACCGTTGATACAAAAATATTTATCTAAGAATCCCACCTCGCATCTCCCCATGCTCAAATCCGCCTGTTTTCTGTTGTATCTGATGGGCATTGGTCGAAGCGAGAAGGCCGGAAATGGAAAATTAATGTTAGATAAATCTATTAATATTGTTGACTAAGCATCGTTTTTTGATGAAAAAAGAGCTAGAAGAGTGATCAATCACCGTAAATACCTACCAGCCAGGAATGCATCACTGACGCCTCCATACTGCGGTGTCTCCGTCTCTCTCCCGCCCACTTTCCGCTGCCAGCACAGCGAGACGAAAGGCATCGAGCATGCGTTCTGGAATTAACTTTTAATTACATTATCTACATTTTTTAGTACGCGAGACAGAGTCACAGTGAAGAATGCGTATCCTCATTGTACGCTCTCATCACGTCACCAATGTACGCGGATTGAAGATATGAATTCTTCATCCTCCTAATCTAGAGACTCACCTCTCCCTCGCCTCCCTCCTCCCTCAGATGCACCCTTAACGCCGTCGTCGACGTGAAAGCACGCCCGCAAGCGCACTCCATCCAGGCGCCCACCTTAAAAATTCAAATTTGAATCTCGCGCTACTAATTTCACGACACTCCAGGTCTCTATAGAAAACGATCAATTTTTTGAAACTGGAATATCAAAGAAAATTATTTAAAAAAATCATGTATTTCCTATATAGAAATTTATTTTCTTCAAATTTGCGGCGGGAGATTCAAAATTCAAATATTTCAGCTCACATCGGAGAAGTAGAGTCGATGCTTGCCTTGCATGCACCAGATGAACGACGTTAGCGACGCGCAACGACACTGCGATTTTAATTAATTAATTAAATTATTATTTCTAAAAAAACACAATGATGTCTGTCTAAGTTTGTCCTAAACACTGAAGAAGTGAAGAGACTGTCAGAGATGAATTTTGGAGAATTAAAATAATAAAATAATAAATACCCCGCATCCGAAGCAGGGAAGGTCCTCGATGCGCTTGACGATTTCGTAGCCTTCTTGAGCAATGGACTGAATGGTGAGAGATTAAAGATTAAAAAGCAGAAACCACACTCACCGGCGGCTTGAACAATTTCCTGTGCCTCTTCGGCTGTGGGACGAACTGCAAACAATAAATCATTTGGTTCTTAACTAGAGAAGATAAAGGAAGAGGGAAGAGTGAGGGGAGGGGGTTCATTCCTTGAAGAAGAGTGTAGGGAGCGCGGTCTCTCTTCCTCAAGAATGAGAGGGAGGATTAACTCTTGAGGAAGAGTGAGAACTCTTCCTCAAGAGTTGATTGAGAATCGTGCTAGGAAGACGCGGACTTTGATTTTGAACATGCGCCACTCATCGTGCACTGAGATAAGGGTACTATACTTATCGTACATAACTCTAAACTTAGTTATCGCATGTTTTTTGCATGACAACTATGTTTAGGATGATTCGCAAGCACATCCCGAAATACGAAATTCAGTTATTTTGTCTGATTGATGCTACTAACACACACACATACTAAGTGACCTTGTAAACTTTGCGAAGTACCTTTTTTACACGCGATATATCTCAAACGTATGAAGTTTTGTGCGGGAAAAAATATTTGATTGAGATGCCGAAAATCGTAGTGAAACTTTATTCAAATGCTTCAAAGATGACTTTCTGTTGATGTTTGTGCAAGTGCTAGTCATATTAGCAAGAAACCGGAGCGAAAACCATCGAAAACGAGCCCTTTATAGAATCAACTCTTCTTCAAGAGTTCTCACTCTTCCTCAAGAGTTTGTCTCCTCTCTCACTAGGGTTGATCATTCGGCTCTCGGAATGGCCGACAAAATAATTCAATTATCTCCACCATTCCGGAACGAGAGTCGAACAAAGGATTTCTCATTGTTCGCATCGACTCTCGTTCCGGAATGGCCTTTGTTCGTTTTTAATCCGTTCCGGAATGAGACGATAATTGAATTAAAAGTTCGGATTTTCCGTTTTCCGTTCCGTTTCGTCAACCCTATCTCTCACTCTTCCTCAAGAGTTAATCCCTTCCCTCTCATTCTTCCTCTCCCTCTCATTCCTCGTTGCGCGGAGAGGAAGACCCTTCCTTTCACTCTTCCTTTATCCACTCTATTCTTAACCATAGTAATTCTGAAGAACAGCAATTCACACTGGAAATCATTGAGTATCAGTCCGTCGTGAAACCCATTTTGAACTATTCAACGCCAAATATTTCCCATCTATCATTCTTTGGCCTCCCCCCACCGTCACTGAAAACGGTCTAATGTTTATAGAAGACCAAACCACAACACTAACCTCACACATGCTGGAAGGGAGGTTTGCATGGAAACTGCTCCCCGGTTGATCACTCGCCTCTGGTCCTACCGTTATGCCACTCTTCTGAAAGTGGTCGAATGAGGTAAAGTTTGCCAAAAAATTCACAGCTTGACCAGCGATTACGAGAAGAGTAGATTCGATAAAAATTTATAAAATATAATCCCACCGCATTATCTCCATTCCGTTCGTGCCAGCACATGTAGATGCTGGGCCAACCGCACGACTGAAATTCATTTAGAAATTTTTAAATACAACTTATTATGGTATATATTTTTAAAAAATAACTGGAGCAATTCATTGCTTGAATAATAGTGTAAAGTTTCAAGAAAAAAACCACGGCTGGATCAACTCTGCACTCCATTACCCGATTTTCGTAGTATCCGCGAAACTCATTTCGCACTGAACTGCCAAAACGTACTTGTGACACCTCCACTTTTATGCCTTTGTCCGGAACACTAACGAACCTTGGCAGAGTATTCACTTTCCCCTTATCCTAATCTACCATACCTCCCCATCGCCTCCCTCCGCTGCAGATACATGCGTCCGCACCGAGGAGATGTTGCAGAAGTCGTGGCCGCATCGGCCGCAGTGCATCCACATACTCGCCTCAAGGAGATCAAAGATAATATATCAATACCATAACCCAAAGATCAAAGATCAACGAACGTGTCATATTGGTTCCCTATTTGACTGCATGAAGATTCATACCTGATGAATGCCCGCCTTGTGCACCTTCCGCATGTGGTGGTCTACGCTCGGGCACGTAGCGAAACCTCCCTGGAGATTATTTAATTAATGCACTTTAATTTCAGAAATTGTTTAGAATTCTCTAGCGAATGCACGACTCATCGAATAGAGAAACATAGTAATGCTGTTATGGCAACAGCGAAACACAACAGTCTTTATCAACTGAGTACTAGAATTATAGCAATTTACAATAATCAAATATTCGCAAATAGGAATGTTCACTCGCCTCGCCGCACAGCTGACACACCATATTCGCCTGTCTCCGCACGACCGTGTGGCCGGGCCGCGGAAGGATCTGCGATAAATCAATAATTAGGAGATAAAAGATCAAAGATTAGATACCGTAACTCTCCAGTAGTGATTACGGCCTATTTTTTATCATGAAAAGCAGAGTCGAATATTAAAAAAAGGGCATCTCACATAGCTCTTGTCCACTCTCTGCTGGTGCTTGCGCTTTCTCGAAGAAGATTCAGCAGTCTGCAACTACGACACATTAGAGCTCTCGAAATTCGGTCAATCGTCTCTTCATGTCCCACACTCTATCGCTGCTCTCACTGGTGTGCGAATTTAGCCACCACTGAACATTTCATCTCGCACGTGAGTTGTGTTTCACGCATTTACCAAATATAGAGGAAATTTTCCGATTTCAATCTTCCATATCCTCCCGCTCCCAACAACATTATTTATCATTCAGTGCTCCAATCACAATCATCACCCTTTTCCGGAACTTCTTCGGCTTTTGGCCCAGGCAACAACCGCTCCTATTGTGGAGGGGGGTGGTGAATGAGAATGGTAGGGATGGAATACTCTGCGAGAATAGTCTGGGCCAAAAACAGAAGAAGTGTCCCTTATCCTACCGTACCCCCACTTACCGTACTCCCTCCAGCCGCGCCGTCCTCATCGATCAGCTCCTGCTTGACTCCGGGTGTCGACGACGATGACGTCGTCTGCGGATTTAGAAGAGCGGCCAATGTTGAAGATGATGAGGAAGGAGCCACGGGATCGAGGCCTGAATGTAACTGTTCGAATAACGGTTAATCGTTTTTGTCATGCACACTCTCGCCACTCTGTCAGGTGTACGAACGTTTTTGATCGTTTTTGATGGCCGCTTATTTTCAACATAATATTTCTCAATTCGCAATCTGTTGCACACCACTTCCAGCTCTTTTTTCACTGCCGGTAACCGTATCCGCATTTGGAAAATCTCAATTCGGCATCTACACCACTCACCATCCCTGAACCGCCTCGCCTCCTCAGACGTCTCTTCCACTTGCCATACGAGGGCTGCCGTCTTCCAGTTGCATGCGGGCTGCTGTAATTGGGAATGTGCACGACTACACCAGCTACAGACCCCTGTTGTAATGGCAGGACGCAATGCTTATGGTAATTGGAAATGTGCACATCGGCATCAGCTACAAATCGTAGGTTGTCATGTCAGGACGCATTGATGATCTCTCATTGGAAAGGGCACATTCGCACCAGCATCGTGCTCATGATACTGTATCAGATATGTTTTACTATAAAACGTTCAGATCCGCTAGATTTTCGCTTGCATTGTCAAATTCCTTCTGATTACAGTAACCCTCTTCCGTAACCCCGTACCTCTCCCGCAGCATACGCAGTCGCAGCAACATCCGCGATATGATTGCGGATCCAGGAGAGCGATGCGGCATCCTGACCGCACCCAAAGCACCGCAGCCATTGTTCCACCTGTAGTAATTTATCGGATCTTAAACTCGGCGAGCAACTCGGCGAGATTCGATTTCTTTCATAAATTCACCCGGATCGTTCGGTTTGGTTATGTTTCATAAATTCTCCAAAAACCACTGTGTACGTGCTGAGACAATTGCATCTTGACATATTTTCCAAAATAATTTCTTCACCACCCTTCCCCATTTCACGCGTAAATCCTCTCCCTCTTTAAATAAATGCTGCTCACTTGCGACAGCTGCATGGAGTGCTGCTTGCGCTGATGGTACACGAGGCTGGCCAGGGTAGGCAGGTCGGACTGAAATCAATTATCCTTATTCCTGAGCGCTCTATTGGCTCCCCTCAGTCTTCTGAGAAGGGCCCAAAATGCACTGAATAATCGATGGGTTTGCACCGAAATCTGGCGAGACCCCCATAGGCTATCATAATCCCAGCGTACCTCTCGGCAGACTTCGCAGCGGAAGTTAGTCGTCTGGTGCACAATAATCCATCCGTCGCGCTGTTTCATCTGCAAGTTATTGAGTTATAGGAGTTTCAATTTGTATCTTGGCAGTCAGCCAAAATCTGATTCTGTTCCCGATAGCCCCCGCTACCGTAGCCTCTACCGTAACTCACGTAAGGCCTTGTGAACGGGGTCTTCCTTCCTTTTCCCTCCTCCTCTTCCTCGTTCCCTCTCCTTCTCTTCTTCAGATCCTTCATTGGCTTCGATCGTCCGTCGAGACCAATTAGTGCCGACTGAAGATCGAAATTATTGATTGGCTTGGCTGATTATTTTTTAGTCATTCCCTTTTCATTTTCTACAAAAAAGGAAATCTTGGAGATGAAAGATCATATTCGAAAAAGAGAACCGTAATCCCCTCCTACCTCATCCTCCTCTTCTTCACTTTCTCCATCTTCCCTCCGCTTTTCCCGCCACCGAATCGACATCGCTGTTTGCGGGCAGTTCTGGGAAAATCGATTGGTCTCCTTTCGAAAGGTTCTTTTTTTTTAATCACTCGCAAAAAATGGCCTTTATTCATTCAGAGGTAGATAATGTGTTTGACGAGAGTTGGTTTCTTTTTTTGCATAGTATTCCTCATTTTCGTGTTGAGACAGTTCCGCATAACATTCTTTACCATCTCTTCAACTACCGTAACCCTACTGTATCCCCTCACCTTCTTCTGAAGATGCAATCGCCAGGTGGAATCGTGAGAAAAATTGGCGTCGCACGCGGAACAGTGCACCCATCGGCCGACCTGCAATATTTTATTAACTTAAGTATTTTTTTGCTATTTTCATCATCAAGGGCCACAGCTTCACTCACGAACCATGAAAATCTGACATGCTAGAAAGAGTCGAATTTCACTCCCGCTACATTGTGCAACGCAGTAATCCTTTGACTGGGATATTCTGGTCCGACATTTTTCTGACAAAAAAAAAGAGATAGATAATCAAAAGATCTGACTGCTGTAGTACAGTTCGGTTGCTATTATGGTTACAGTGGTAGCGATATTACAATATCGTACAGAATCCTATCGTACCCATCAGTAACTCACATCGACGAGTCTCTTCTGGTGCACGCTGGCCAGATGCTGCCATAGACTGGAAGTGCCAGTGCGCACACTCTGCAATTGATTGAGTTGACCCGCCGAATACCTAGGCCTTGTAACCAAACAGTTATCGATCGACACCGTAGCCGTGCCCCTGACCATTTGACATACGTGACAATAATATGTTAACTCCTCAGCTATTTATAATGATCATTACTGTATTTTGGAAGTTTCAATAAATCAATATCAGTTCCGAGTTCCGTGATTCCTCAATCATCGTTCGACACCACTACAGTAACCCTCCCTACCGTACTCACCCCGCACAGCGGACACTTGTGCACGTACGTGCTCGACTTTTCAACGTAGTCGTCCTCCATCGGCTCCTCCATCGAAAAATCGATAATATCGTAAGAAAAATCGATAATCAGATAATAGAATACTGTATTTCTGAATACTTTACGAAATTACACTCATTTTACAGTGAATCACGCGATCAAAACGGACTCTAGCAATAGGCGCAATAGTTTTTAGCATGTTTTGCTGGAAAACTGGTTGAACCGCAAAACAAAGTGGAGGAACATGACCAGAGGGAACCTCGAAAGATTGGAAGCATCCGTTTCCGAAATTCAAAGAGTATTTAAAGTTTTAAAACTCGCGCAATTACCACGGATGCGCGAGCTTGCGCTGGCAAAGGAAGGAAAGAGAATAACGCATTCCTCTTCCTTCTTTCTCTCCCTCTGCGTGTATGTTTGTGTTTGTGTGTCAGTGTCTCTCGCTTGGTCTATTGATTAGGCGAGACAGACAGACGGACAGACACACGCGCGAGACACACAAACAAACGGACAGAGACGCAGAGGAATTGAGAGGGAAAGGAGAAAGGTAAGGAGGGTGTCCTCCTATTGCCAGCCAAGCGGAAGCATCCGTGGCAATAATGCGAGAATTAGATGAGTTTGCTATAAGAAACGAGAGCAATGTTGAAAAGGCACAAAAAAACAGCGTGTCCTGACAGACGGCCTAGCCATGAAAAATACACCGATTTTTACCCCGGATGCTGTACTTGTGCTGATTGAGTGCAAAGTGATAGACGAACAGAACCAGAGAAATTCAGAGCATCACGTCGGTTAACAGGATCGGAAGCTATGCTCGAAAATCGATAAGTATCCAGCTGATCCGCGCAGAATACTCACCGATTCTTACCCCCTCCACCCTCGCTTACGACCATACCCCGTTGAGAACACGACATCCCGTCCGATCTGTCAAGTTAAGCAACGGTGGGCCCAGTTAGTACTTGGATCGGAGACGGCTTGGGAATCCTGGGTGTTGTAAGCATTTTGCGTTTTTTGTCGAATTTTATTTTCATTTTCTACTTCACGCAGGAGTTGAAAACGTATTTTTTGCCGATTTTTGAACATTTCACAACCCATCAGGAGAGAAGTGCAATTCAAAAGTCGATTGTATTAGTTGTAGCTAGAGAAATTGAGCTTCTTGAAAAAGGGACCGTACCGAACCGAATTCCGTACCGAATTATTGCTTCTGCTCCTGAGAGCCGTGCACAGCGTTTCAGCCCTGTGGAGAGAGCGGACACAGAAAATTGGCAGCTTGCCAATATTGCGCATCAAAATAGGCGCGGGGGAGGCTCTCTCCTCCCGCGCTTTCATGCGTCGCGTGTCGCGTCGCGTTTTCTCTGACTGTCTGCACTCTCTCGCGCGCGCCTTATCTCTCTTTTCCTTTCGTCGTCTCGCTATTTTCCGCTCTCGAAACGCTGTGCCGTGCCCTAATATCTCAAACACATCGCGTCTTTTTACAGGCATTTTAGTGGTAGATTTTATTCCACTTTTCCACTGCATCGAACCAACAAACAAAACATGGACTTGAATTCAAAATAAATTATTACGCGATAACAACAATCTTTTTAGACGTGAAAACGTTTGAAACAAGAGATCGGGACAAAAATAGAACACTTCGGATGAAGGAGCTGATTAGTGAGCTAATTACATTCTGAGATTGGTGCAACGTACAACCTAGGCCTGGGTTACTGTAGTCTGGGGGTACTGCAGGATGGTTACGGTAGGGTATACTGGGCTACGGTAGGCTACCGTACTCGCTTCTTCTATTTCTGTTTGAACTCCTGCTCGAAAGTGTTGATCTTGTTGGCGAGATACTTGAGTGTGAGGCCTGGAAGAGGGAGTGTGAATATCACAGCGACATGAATCCCTAATTCACGAGGTCTGTTTCAGACTCTTCACAGAGAAAAATTGTGAGTTATACGACTTAAGAATGAAATGAAATTGCTAGGCTTCCGCATACATGGCTATAGCATAGAGATGAAACTCATGCTTCACCGGCGAACTAACACTTTTATCTATTGAACAAAGAGAAGAATTGATGTGCTAAATTTAGCATTTCGCAGTGACAAAACATGCTTTCAACGGGTTACACAGTTGAATGTATCCATTTTACAAAATGCAAATTAAATATTTATTTTGATTTAATTTAAAAAAATACCTCCTGAATTCAGCTCATCGTCGAGAATCACGCGCGGCCCGTAGCCGTTATCGTCTGGAAAAGCATATTATTTAAATTATTATTATCAATCGAATACATTTTAAACGTCGGGCTCAGAACCAACTACTTCAAAAAATTGTTTTTGAACAATGTCAGTTGCAAGAATCACCCAGATCACCTTTTCCTGGCAATATCTCCACTTCGTAACCCGAATGTCACGTGCCTCTAAGTCGAAACCAGTCCGAACAAGTCAAAACATTGTTGTTAATGTTGCTTGACCTATAGAAAAACAACAACAACAAAAACAAATCACAATTCTGCTCCCATCGCCAAATGAATGCGTGTCGCGGCACCGCCGTCTTCCTGTGGATGGACGTCTGCCAGAAGTTTGAGTAGACGCTGTAAAAATATTTTTTTAAACTAAATGCGCTTCGTGCTTCAATGTCAGCATCGCACGCTATTGAATGCAGTCTGGATTCCAATAAACCCAAGAGAAGCTATAGAAAAATTATTGCATTCCTTCTTTAGTCTGGTAACCACCTCTGGGATCTGGTTTCACGATTTTGATGAATACAGGGTTGTGATCCTAGGTTCGATTTACGGTGATGTCTGATCAGTATGCAATCTTTAAAATTCAGTGACTGTATCCACCCATTCCCTCCGCACCTAACCCGTCGTATCTAGCTCGCGTTCAATTCTCAAGTGCACAGTGCACTCACCCCTGCTTGTGCAATTCTCCCTTTCAAAAATACACCGTGCACTAGGAGATGTGATGTGGTGTAGTCCGCCTTTTCCAAAAGGTCGCTAGTCAAAAGTTCTACTTACCCCTGCTTGAGCCATTCTCCCTTGAACACGGGTTGCCTGCCGGGCGACGATGCGTACAGCTGCTTGGATGAGCGCGAGAAGTAGATGTGCCAGTTGGCTGCAAGAAGCAGTGAATCAATAATTGGTTTAACGCAATCCAGGAATAGTTCCCGTAAGTTTCACGTTAAACTGGGGGATCTAGGTTCTATGCATTCACCAAGAACATATTTTGACCGGAATTGCGACCAAGTGACCAGAAACATTACAGATTGGAATATTCGAAAGTACCGTAGCGTTACCATAATCCTGAAAAGTTTCGTAAACCCTACAGTAATATTGATAGCTACCGTATGCCCTACAGTACACCATAAACTACCGTACACTCAGCATTGACGATGCACTGCCCTCTCACTGCTCGGACGAAGAATGCTCGGCCGTGCTCGGTGAATGTTACAGATTGGTCGCCGCGCACCGAATTGAGCGTGAGCTGCGAGCGAATCGCCGTCTGTAATGAGGGGCGATAAGAGAATGGCAATGCGAAAAGTGCACCGATACATCGCCCGAAATAATTTATTCGCTGGATGTAACGGGGGTGTGCGAATGAGAGAGGCAATTTGGAATGCGCACCGATACATTAATCCGTTGTTCAGGAAGATTGCAGTATAATCTGAACATATTATATTTTTTTGGGCGGAGCTGACAAGAGCTACTGATTAAAGTCTTGAGAAAAATGGATTGATACCAAACAGCAAGCTCGCAAATGCACCTAGTCCAATTTTCTGCGAAATGGGAAATTGAAACTTGAATTGTATCGTAGATGGCCATACGTCGTCAATTCATTCTCTACCATCATTTTACGTACTCTCTCACTGGTCATAGTGGGCGAGAGAGCGTGCGAAATAAGGAGAGTCATCAACTCACATCGACGAGTTCCTTCAGACGGAATCGTTGGGCGACGACCGTCAGATGCGGGATGTACACCTCGCGGAAGCGACCGCCCGTACTCATCGCTGGACACACCTGTAATGGCGGATGATGACTTTTTGGAAATGGCGTCCTGGCCACACCATCTAGCACACATAGTGGCAAGTAATCTGCAGTCAATTTATAGAAAACTGGAAACCCCTTCAGATGGTGCTAATGGACAGTGCCATTTCTTGAAAGGCGACCAATAGTAAAAGTCGAAAAGTTGGGCACACCCATCTACCGTATCCCCCCTTGGAATACCGTACCCGTTCTAGTGCGAGACACATCTTCTCCGCAGCCACCATGCGATCCTTGTACCTGTAGAAAGGAAGAATATTGATCGGTACCGTATTCTTTCGTTAACATAATGGTTTCGAGTAAATTTGTCTTTACACCTAGTTAGCTTGCGTTTCATCGGTTCTTCAAGATCGCACCAATGCATTCACGGGCAATCATCCAAGGACATTATAGAACAAAATCTTCCACTATTTCACAGCAATTTGTGATGTCGCTACCATTCAATCAATATATGAAAAAATCGATAATATTCTGACGGTAGGTCGTAGACGTTGTCGAAATATATCAAATGATTCCCCCTTCCACCCTAAGCCCCCCACTATCTTATGAAATCAATAATCGTTTTACGGCCGGCAGGAGGCGCCATCACAATGTACCAAAGCGGGTGAATCTAATCTCACAGCAACTAGTGGGTACGGTATTAGCCAATCGATAATCATCTTACGGTAGGTCGGACACATCATCTCCGTGTAGCACCGCGCAATCGAGAATGCGAATCACGTCGCGCACGTCATTCTTGTCCAGCACCTGCGCGTTCTGTAAGGAATTCATGTCCTATGAAGTAATGCATTCTGGCCTTTTATTGAAATCGTTAAAGACGAAGTTTTCGCGCGTTCTGAATTAAATTATTCTTACTATTCGAAAATGCAAGCGCGATCTATAATTGAGATCTGTCATTGAGTTATTGAAACGGTGAAACGCATTTCAGCCACTGCAAAATTATTGTTCAAAACAACTGGGAGAAAACGTATTTATACTTCCAAATGTAATTCCTAGAGCCACCCACCAGGGAGTTTGAGATCGACTCCCTGCTGGCTTATGGAACACATGACACCCAAATCACCCACGGGCAGATAGGAACAAATTGCAGATAACAATGAAAGGATAATTAATTGTAGGAGTAATTTTGGCTGTCAAACTAGTGCAACTCGATTCCCCAGGCTTAGATCTATCTGTGGAACGTGAATGCACGAGGTCAAAGAAGCTACGACTTTCGCGAATGCCACAAATTCAGAGAAATTGAAGATCAACCAACATCGGCATTTTCTTCACTAGTCAAAGCGGTGAAACACAATCCCTCCAGGTTATTAAAATAAATCAAAATCAGAATGGAACGCACGAATCCGTAGCTCTTCGTCAGGTCCACGAGCAAGATTGTGTCGGGCGGTAGACGGAAGTATCTGAGAAATGAAATATTTAATTACTAAACATAAAAATAAAGGGGATAAAAATTCATAGCATGTTTTCGAAAAATCGTTCGAAAAGCATCAGTATTAGGTTTCGACCGGATATGTTTCTGGAAGTAATCGACAGCCTTTTTTGTTGCAAATTATTTACTTTAAAAAAATAAACAACAAACTTGGGCTCGGGCAATCGCTCCCAGTCACGCGATTGGAAGTTCCGCTTGAAGACTTGGTCCTGAAAAGAGAGAAGAATCGATTATTATAACGAACATGGTACCGTGCTACACGCATTTAAGCGACCTCACATACTTTGCCATGAAATTGTAATTTATTTCCACAATCCAGTGGACAGATGCAGCTTACAACTATCATGCTACCGTAATAGTCATGTAACCTTACGGCGGATACCCAAACTACAGTAATCTCAACTCATACCGTACCCCAGTGGAAATCAAGAGGAATGGTTCCTTCTCTCCCAGGAACGAGCACTCGAATTCCTCGTGTTGATACAGCTGATTGTTCAGATTCATGTGCGTCCTGAAATAATTACATAATAATAAAATTTGAAATTCAATATTTTTAAATTCACCACTGTGCGCTTCTCGGTTTCAACTGTTCCTGATACCCCAAGTATCTTTTTGTTTAATGATTAGATTGAATAAATGAGTTCTCAGAATGTTAAAAACACACACAGTATTTATGATTCATTGATTTCCCTAAGATCCTCAATTTGGGGAAATTGAGTACGCCCCCTTCCCGTTTCAGAAAGCGCACAAGAATGCTACGCCTAACCCGAGAATGATGCGTTCTCTCAAAATTGTTCTAGAGTGAAAAATATCAATAAACTCTCACTTAGAATCGAGATGCGGCGTGCGTTGTGACCAGTCCTGATCGCTGAAGAACTGGAAGAGTAACGGGTTAACCAGATTTGACTTGATAGAAAGCTGAAACCCCGCTTCACCTGTGATGCGTGTTTGCGCACTCTTGAAACGGTCCACATATCCAACAGTAAAAATGCGTGGTTCATTACAATCTTATTTAAGATTATTTAGTGGATAGCGCTTTGAACACGAGGTTCTTCCATAAGAATCCGACGAATCTACTCCGAAAGCAGACTTTATAAATTAAATTGTATGGAGTTCTCATATTTACAGCTATCCAAAATGTTACAAATAACTCTCACCAATGGCTTCTTCCTTCTCGCTGTGAACTTTGTGAGTGTGTCGTTCACGTTAATTTCCGGCCGGCGATTTTTGTCCTAAAAATTTATTAATAAGAAAGAAAGTCAATAATATTCTAGGTAAACTGAAAATTTCGTAGCTGAAGATTTTTAAAAATCAAATGATCAAAGATTATTAGTCAAGAACATTTCATCATTGATATGACCAAGTAGTGAAACCGAAACGCATTACTTCCAATTTCAATGTGAAATCGAAAGGCGAAATTCTAAATTTTCTGGTTCAAATTACAGCTATTCCAGTTGGGTGAAAAATCGGCAAAAGATAAAGCATAACATGATGAGGCGTAACGAGAATTTAATTACTATACTACAATACTAAAATTAAATTTTTTTTAAATATTAAAATCTCGCCTTCTGAATATTCGGGATCATCCAGTACTCCATACATTCCTCGCGCAGTTTTCCCTGCAAATTGATAATTGAATACCGTAACCAGCGAGAAAAATCAATACTTTTCTACAGTAACACATCCAACAGCAACACAACGGTATTCCTGGCCGTGGTAGATCGTACCGCAACCGGGAAACTACAGTAACCCATCAACCCAATCAATACCTGGTCCCGGTCGATCTGGTTCAGATTCTTGGCGAAACTCTTGTACTTGTCGAGGTAAACCTTCTGACGGACGACCAGTCTGGAATGAAGACGGATGGTCTGACTCTCTCACTTCCCCACGCTCCTCGGCTTCTATCATCGACGAGAGAGCATTGCGATAATAAGAATACGATTATTGGGAAGGAAATATTGATTGAATTGTGATAATATTATGATTTCTTAGGACACATAATGTGAGAACCGCATTGTAAGCTGATTCCTGAGGGCGACTTGAAGAATCAGTGAAACCACTCATCACCAGTGCAAATTTTAACATGTACTTTCAAAACAGTTTGGTGTAATTTTGATTTATAACGAAGGCCAGACGAGAATCGAACTTTTCATAATCGTTTAACTATAGTAGACTGATGAAACACCAATGCGCCAACTAACATAAATCATAATTTACTGCAATATAAACAGAATAAACCCACTTGTTATTGCTCTTGACGATGTACTCCATGAACGCATCATCTCTCGCCATCACTTCGTATGGAACCACCTGAAATTAAGCTAATTCAGACAAAACAACAACAACAACAAAAACAGCCAAATAAAAACAAGTCATCAAGGACCCACATATTCGAAAAATAATACTTTTTGCCATGGAATTACGCGCATATCAAGATTTGGGTTGCACGGGTTTTCGTGGCATTTTTAAAGAACAACAACAAAAACAACAACAACACCTCACCTCGTTGACGTCATACTTCTGCTCCTCAGCCACTGGCTTTTTCTTCTGCGCACCGTTGTCGTACTTTCTGCAATTGCCGCTCGTAACCAATCGATAATCGACTACGGTAAACTCGCCTACATCAGCCCATAATTGATTGTGACAGACCCACCAGGTTGGGCCTCAGCGCAAGAAATTATCAAGTAAAAAAATCATTCCATCCTAATCGATAGTCAGTTGTCGATCACTAGATTCACCCTTCTACCGTACTCACCGACTCTTGGCCATCTCCCTCTCCTTGCCAACTTCGTGCTGTCGCTGCGTCTCCAGCTCCTCCAGACGGAGATTTACCTGAAATTAAATAATTTAAATTGTAAAATTAAATTAATTTAAATATCCGAGCGAAGCGTTAGCTTATAGCACAGAAAGCACAGAAGAAAACAGGAAAGTGAGTCGAACTTCAGTTTTTTTTTAAATTCCAGTAAATATCATGTTTCACACTCACTACGAAATCTCTACTTCAATGTGTTCAATATTGCATCTTCTTCCAGTCGATATAAAAAAATCATTATGCGGCCACCGTGCTAATTTGAGCACGCTACAGATTATAAAAACTTAAAAGCTGCACACTCATCCAAGCAGGAGCTCTAATGTTTCACGGTCACTACAAGACGCAATCTGCTACGTTCTGTTCAATAGATTTTCTCCACTTCATTCAAAAAAATGCAACCTCCAATATAGGTATACTGGTGTTTCACGACCATTACAAATCCTGTTCAGTCTCATCCAGAGTGATGTTCGTGGCATACTCTCTCATCAAACAAAATACTACGCTGCCCTAGTGCTCCCTCGACGGTCAGACAGAACGAGAGACTAAGGAGATGCGAGCACTGATGAGATCGAAAGGTGAAGAAGGGGGAGGGGGCATCCGCAAAATGGCTCAGGGCATCCCTTTTCGAGCAATTTAAAAGTGTCTCCTTTCCTAGCCCTAGCCCATAAGTGGATCCGAGATGCAATCACTTATTGTCTTACCTTCTTCAGGTAGTTCTTCACAACCTCCGCCGTGTCCGCCCGCAGACCCTTGCAGATGATGTACCTGTAATCGAATGATTAAGCTATTCAATTTGACTTTCTAAGTTAAAAAAAACCGAATCGGCATTTTCGACCAACAGCATCTACCGAACTAGTGCCTCCAAATCCCTCCTTTATTCGGGTTTCACTAGCAGCTAGCTCATCAGCTCCACACTTGGATGAGAGGTCAATATTTAGTTCATTTGGAAGAAATATAAAATACAAATTTTCTAACTCCATCGATGTTTCACTGGATACACTTACATTTAGCCTGGCTTTTACCCATTACTCCAATGCTACTTCATTACTGTCCCAAGAGAGAATAAAGAAAAAAAAATTAATTGAATAAATAACCGCACCTCTCCGAGTTAGCCGGTCAGTTCGTGCGTGGCTTGTGAATGGAATCCCCCCTACGCGCGTCTTCCTGCCCTTTCTAACCCGGTGCTTCTAGCACGCGTCCTCACCTTAACCACAATCCAACATAATAGAACCCACCTCTCCGAATTGGCCGGTCTGCTCGTGTGCGGCTTGTGAATGGAGATCTTCTCGTAGCACGCGTACATCAGATAGCACAGGCCGACCTGAAAGTCAGGCTATTATTATCATCTTTTTTTTTAATTGTAATTATTATCACGGCTTAATGCATCTCTGTCTGTCGAACCGAATAGACTCACCCACCATGAACACTGAAAACAGAACCAGGCACTCCACCATGCTATTTCACAGCCTGTGCGAATCACGGGATAAATTAATGAAGTTCATAAATGATTGGAACCCGCCATTTCAATGTTTCACTATTAGCACATAAACCAAGATTTACAGGATAAACAATAACTTCCAAAAGCAGTCCTCAATTTGCTGCCACCCGTTCTTTCCTCGTTTCACAAAATCACTGAAAACAGAGTGAACAGTGACCACTGAACACGTCAAACAGCTTGCAGAAGAGCAATCTCTCTCATTTTCACGTACCTCTATCACAGCTATAAACCATCCTGCCGTCGAAATTTACCCGGCCAATTTTCGTTTCATCGCCGCCACAAATCCACTCACCGAAAACGGAGTGAACACATCAAACAGCTTGCAGAAGAAGTTGCCGCCTTCTCTTACGATGCAGAGCGAGACGAGCAGTTGGCACAGGTAGATGCGCTTCGAGAGAATCTCCTGCAAATTACAGACTATGTAATTAGGCTGAAATAGAAATCCGACGGGTTAGAAGACCCTATTTTTCATTTAGAATTTACCGAACACGAGAGAACTTTCTGCAAATCATAGACAGTGATACGAGAATATGATGAAACACAAAGCTGTCGGGTTCCCCATTGTACTCGGCCTTTAAAAAATACCCTAAGCGGCACAGGTAGATGCGCTTGGAGAGAATCTCCGCAATATGAGGATAGCGTGAAACTTGAAGTCTGAAGACTTCGGATCTATTTTTATCCAGAAGATGCATACATTTTAGTTTACCACGAGGACTTACCATCTCATAACCTTAGGGTTCAGCAATGTGAGAATGCTGTGAAACATCAAATAACCAAGTTCCTTATATGCCACTACGCCGCATCTTACGGAGCTCAGACTATGTTCATACCTACTAACTTCTCACTTTCGTTCCCCTATAGTACCTGTATGCTCTCCTTTCCATCCCTTCAACCGTATCCAACCCTCAGACACCCCCCCCCCACATCTTCACCCTATCGTGCTCTCTATCGTACCTGAATGTTCTCCTTTCCATCCACACAGAATCCTCCATCAGCCATCATCAGATGCACTCCCTTTCCGCCCGTTCCCTTCTTGATGTGTTCCTGCAACGAAAATACTGTAATTATCGATTTCAGACTCTCCTAATGTCACATGCTCTCTCGCCGCTGTGACCGGCAAGAGATGAAGTGCGTGTCCCTACTAAAACGGGGTCAGAAATGTAAAGGTGAATCAAATTGATGTTAAGACCACTTTGATGCGGTTCTTACTATAATAATTCAAGGACCTAGAAGAGAAAAATTGAAATTGGTCGAAAAGGGAAGCATTTATAGCTGAAACCTCAGACGTCCTGTCGTGCTATGAGTATACTAAACCCAAAATTTGTACTATTTTATTGCTGAAACCTCAGACGTCCTGTCGTGCTATGAGTATACTAAACCCAAAATTTGTACTATCCTATTCTAAACATTTCTCTTCAAAATTCTGATTTGATCAACTCTTCAAGAACCTGCTCATTAATACCGATTCGCTAAAACGCAAACCACCCTATCGTTTTAAAAACGAAAAATAAATAAATAACCTCAAACGAATCGATATTAGCCGGATTCGTGACATCACCGTCCTGCGCCGTGCCGTAGAACGCCTGTCGTGGATTTAATTATTATTAAATGTAAATATTTAACTACAATCAACGACGCCTGCCGTTTACGACATACATACATGCACAATTTAGGTTTCACTTTGGCAATGAATATATTGCCTCAAATGGAGAGCACCGGCATTAGACGGCTATTAAAAAAATAGAAAGAGATCGAAAAAGATCGAACTGTTCAAACGCTCACCTCAAAGTAGTTAGCGCTGGTCGCGCGGAAGTTCTGCAGCTTGAAGTCGTTGTTGCCTACAAAATTACAATTAAAATATATTTATAAATATTTTTAAACTACTAAGCAACTAGCAGAACCAATGTTTCATCATTCCATACAAATTAGAAAGAAAATTGTCTGCCCAAATATACCGTAACCAACCAATGAGCGTGAATCCGAATCCCTTTGCGTTGTAGAACTTCTTCCTCCACAGTACATACTCGGAGAAGCCGCCGGGGCCGGCGCACACGTCCGCAAAGTAGAACATCTCGGCGTTCCTGAAATCCGGCTCCGGATGATGAGGAAAATCGATGACCATTTATTTTATTGAGTTTTGTTTTATTCAAAACGAAAACGCACAGGGAATCAACATCGTAGGAGGAACCGAGTACTGGATGAAAATGTGAAGCGCAAAGCCTCACAGCGCCCCATTTACTTCGTGGATTACGAATCCTATTCTTCCTATATTACTGCGAAAAGCGAAACCGCAATTAACAGTTGAACGTGAGGATCAATGATCAAAAAGAAACGGTGAAACACAAAGCCTCAATGTGACTAACCTACTTTATGGATTTTGAATTATAAATGTATTTGATACTAAGTGTTGCCGAGTATCCCGGCTATAAGAATACCCTATCGTGGTACCTTCGTACGCATTCTATTTTTTTATGAGACTACCGTAATGCCACCGGAGTACTAAGCTACTATTGATTATAGAAAAGTTCTTTATGTTAGTTATGTATTATTGAGAAGAGCCGAATGACTTATTATCAACCGAATGACTGAAGCAATGATCAAATAGAAACAGTGAAACACAAAACCTTGCTGTACCTAATCTATTTCGTGAAGTATGAATCCTATTGTGACTGCTTAACGTAGCCCTACCCTAATCAAACCGAGGCCCACATCTACCGTAATCCAAACCCCGAAGCTACCGTAACCTCGTCATTCTACCGTACCTGTCCACATTCACCGGCTCGACTCCCAGCTCCATCGGGTTCTTCGCTTTCATCGAGGCCACGTTCGATTCCTGCGACATTTAATTTATTTTTAAATATTAAGCAAAAAATAGAGCACAAATTGTAGATAATGGTGCACGTTTAATCATGTAATAGCGAGTTCTAATGGCAATATATTTCCATGACAAAACTACGAACACAATTCTAAAACTAGGCAATATCGCCACTTTGAGTTTCACGTCCTATACTAGAGCCTATTGCAGCAATGACGGTGATGGATTCGACATTGATTGTATAACGAAAGATAACAAAATACATTCTTAAATACTAGGGTTCCTTCAGGGAAATTGGTTCCGCAATTTCAATAAGCGAGCAATGAAATATGACTGATCTCAAGACGAGAGAGTGTGAAGAATTAGGAGTTATTGTTAACTTTCCAAATAGCAGATCTATTAAATACCTGCGAGAAGATGAAGTCAAAGACAGCGTCCATGTTCGCAGTCTTCATTGCTGCGCGATTCTGGAATGTATATAATCGAATATAGATAAGTATAAAGCCATGTGAAATCGTTACGAATCCCAATTGAACTCATATACGACTACAGTGAAACACCAACCTCATGGCCTTACAATTTTCAAAAGTTGAAAAATGATACATCACAAATTACTGTTTCACCATTCCTACGTATCTCCTGGTCCACATGCGTTTCTGATTAATCGGAGTTGTGAAAGAAGCAAAAAATGCAGCCCTAATCAAGTAATTCAGGCGATGACGATTTATCATCTCATATGAGTTCGCCCTCATTCTTTCCCCATCTTACTCTTTCTAACCCGTCGCTTCTAGCATCGATGCACCCCCATTGGCTAGGGGTTCTCCTTACTTTAGTGGGTAAAATCCCAACCTGGAAGAATGCGGATCCGATCGTCTCGTACGGGTTCGCCCTCGTTCTCGCCTCATTCAGCTCACGCTGCGTCAGGGAGTCGAACACCTGTCATAATATTATTATTACTTTAGTGAAACACATCCGTTGTGGGACAATATTTTTAATAGATCATATGGATACATGTGCGGCGTATACACAAGCTGTATCATCTACTCCAAGACATGAAAGCCAACCGTATAAATCAATCTTGCGAAAGAGGATTTTTGGTAAAATAAAAGCAACGTAATTTATGCTTCACTATTTCTATATCATCGTGAAAACTGATGCTGATTTGATTCAGCGAATACACAGATGATAACCATACGCGCTTGATTGCCCAAACGCTATCCTAATACTCAAATCATCGATAGCAACCAATTTCCCCTCAGACGCTACAGTAAGTATATGGCTAAAAATCAATCAATAATTACCGATTCTCCCTCGGGCGCTATCGTAATCGGCCAAAAATTAATCGATACTCACCGATTTTCTGAGAGGCGCTACCGTAAGCTACCGTACTCCCCTAGAAATCAATAAATCGATACTCACCGATTTGCTCTCGAGCATCTCCTTCAGCTGCTGCGCGTCCACGTACGTCGTCTCGTCATCGATCGTCTCCTTTCTCTGGAAGAGGAGGAAGAATCGATATTTAGTATTTACAGTAGTGGCATATGGACAAAAAACGTAAATCGGAAATGTTTTCGTTCTTACATTAGGGTTGTTTTCAACGATCTGTGTCTATTTATAGCGATTTCTCGATAAATTCTGAACAAACACAATAGACTCAAACATCACAACACATGCAGTTTCTTTCTAATTGAGTAGCGATGAAACATCGATCAATCCATTTCGACCAATGATTTTTTATAGTATTAATGCAACTAACTCACCGCCCCCACGACCATCCATCCCCCGTCGCCCTCGCCGTCGTTCAGTCGCATCACTTGATCGATCGTGTCCGGGTCAGCCTCGATCCAGTCAACTGTTTCCCTGGAAGGAAGGATACGGTGAGGATACGGTGTGAAGGCGATATTATCGATTGGTTGACTGTTTCAGAACTTTCTGCATTGAAACTGGGTACTTGCCTTTGAAAAGTTTCAACTTATTCAGATTGCTCATATTTGACTGAAAAGACATCGACAATTAATATCGTGCCAGTTTCACCACCAACTATCAAATCTTCACGAAACACAAATTTCATTTGACTTTTTTTCCAACAAATATTCCAATTAGCAAGATAAAGTACATAGGTATCGCTACAGTTTCCCCAAATATCAAACATTTCCGAAACACAAATCTCACTTGACTGTCTTCTCCTCTGCCGATTCATCCCAGAACTCGGAGTTGTCCCGAGCAAGCACCTGCATTGTTATTATTATTACAATCAATAATGATCCAACGTTGCTTTTTTAGCCTCGCGGTCACAATAACTCACTAATGGGAATATTTTTGACAAAATACTATCATAAAAATAAACAGTAAGTTAAACGACGTTTTCAAGGCACACATGGGGAATCGTTGATAGGCCAGTCGGCCGCAAGTGGTTTTTCAGGGCCAATCAATTCAGTGTTTCAAAGAAAAAATACATTAATCTTCACCTTTCCCGTGTCGTGTCCCAATCCGGCTCGTCCTCTCTGATTGGACTCCTTGATCGGCTCGACGATACCCTGGCCGTGCTTGC
This sequence comes from Pristionchus arcanus, assembly GCA_900490705.1. NCBI lineage: Eukaryota > Metazoa > Nematoda > Chromadorea > Rhabditida > Neodiplogasteridae > Pristionchus > Pristionchus arcanus. The sequence continues at coordinate 46,236 of LS487193.1, read as the reverse complement.
CCAGACCCTTGCCTTCCCTGCAAAATTAATTGAATTAATATAAATGATTTACAGATTCGATCAAATTTAAGCCAAAGCCGACTACAAGGACACAACTACTCGCTGGTATTGCAGAGCTGACCGGTTTTAACTGATAACTCCTTTTTATCACAAAAAATACCCAAAACATAAGAGATAAAATAGGCATTCAATAAAGAAGTTAGACTTAAAACTCGAATTCACTCACTGGTATCCGTGCTTCGCAAGCAGTTTCTCTCCAATACTCATTCCCTTTGTAGACTTCTCCTTATCGTTGACAAAGGGCCTCTTTGCGGGCATCGAAGGCTGCTAATTAAATTAATTAATTATTTTTAAAAAATTTTATTGAGAACATTTTCGTACCCTAACCTTATCGAGCATCATTTGAGGGCATTTACAAAGAATTAGGCCTTCTCTAACTGACTCAAAAAATCCGAATTGGCCGAGAAATGTTCCCCATATTCCCATAATTAATGTAAATATAATTTAACAATAAGAAACCTCCTCATCACTCTCGCTGTCCCTTGTTTCGGGCCTCCTCTTCCGATTGGCGAATCCTCCGAAGTCATCCTCCTCGTCGAACTTATCTCGCATGTCCTTGTTCGCTTCCGCGCGCAGCTTCTTGATGTTCTGAAAGGCTTTTTTTAAATATGGATCGCTGATTAGACATAACCATCAGCACAATGACCTGATGCAAACATATCGGCTGATTCTCTAGTCAACAATTTTTCAACCCGTGTTTATAACCATCGTAGTAGACTTAGTTGACAATATAAGAGAACCTGCTCGCCTTTGTATGAACTGGCGGCCTAAGTAATGATCTGGGCACAACCCAGGGCAATACACGAATAAAGTAAAAATTATAAGCACACATTGAATTTAGGCAATTCCGAAAGTATTTTTTAGTGAAGCGAACAAAGAAAATAGTTGCACTTACGTCTGACATGGCCGGTTGTGAGCTTGGCTCAATGAAATAGCATGCGCAGTAGAGTGAAAAGAAGCGACTCCTGAAACAATCTTCTTCAATGAAGGAATAGGGGTGAATAAATAGTTTAGTGAACCAGTACAAATGCTAAACAAGAAGCTTCTCATATTAAGGAACGAAACGAGAAGAAAAGCTGAGCGATTGAACGAGTATTACAACAGGTAAAGCGAAAACAGCAATAACAACAACCAGCAGTTTTGAGTTTTAAATTTTCGTAAAGATTACTGTAAGAAATGTTCGTCGTGTCAGTGCGTTGTGTTATTACAATAATTTTATTTTTATATTTTTGAAAATTATTATTTTTAAAGCTTTATTATTAATATTATTCAAATATTGAAAGCATAATTATTTCATAAAGTAATTTCTAATGTTTGATATCCAATCATGAATATGGTTAGAATGTGTTTTTTTCCTATTTTTAAAGGAAATGAATTGTTTATTCATATTTTCACGAATCGTATGAGCTCTGTCCAGCGAATAACACAACGATACGGAAAACGATTGCGATGGCAGTACAAGTTCCTGAAACGAGAGTCAATTCAAAATTCGCAATTTTGCTCGATTTTGTTTTTCATTTAATTGTAATAGCCGTGCCTCGGTAAAAGTCTCATCGGAACAGTGGCCAGAGGGAGTATGTGGTACTGTTTTTTTCTTTGTGAGGTAATCGTGGGACCAGAATTTAAAAAAATGAAAAAGGGGCAAAAATCACCGAAGCCTATGTCATGTGAGGCAGCTATCATGCACGTGTAGAAATTATTGTCGCATGTGGACTTTCCGCCTTGTCTCTTGTAGCACGCATCGTGATATCTGAAGAAGGGCTATTTTGCGAATCAATCTGCCGAACTTACTCCCAGTAAGTGCCACTAGGCTTCCGTGAAGTCTTGTGAATAGAATTGTGAAAAGTGCTTCCTACCGTACCTAACGCATGTTATCAGTCTACAGTATCCAAAAAATGCACTCAGATTTACTTGCAGCATTGACTGCGCATACTGTCTACTATGCCATCAGCATACAGTATCCAGTCTACAGTACACGGCAAGTTACGCAAGAGGGAAATGAATCTGAAACACACGCGTCGCATGGCCGCTTTCCCGCGCATTTTTCATTCAAATTTTCGTGCCAAGGTTACTTAACAAGAAATCGACGAATTCGCCTTTCGTTTCAACTTGGCGAGAGAACTGGACGAATTTCAGTAATTTTATTTAGCACACATTGTGGAATGACCATTGGGGAGTTCATTGGTGAGTCGTTTACGTTGATTTGAACTGCTCTGTGAAAGTTTTACAAGGTTGTACACGACATACAAAGTTTCCAATTTTGACTTTGACTTCGTTTTTCGAATTCGCTGGGGATTTATTTCAATTTTCCGATAGCAGGTGTTGTAGTCCTCGAGATAGTGTTTCTAATGAACCACAGTTACCCGAAATTTGTCAACTTCTTTAAGAAGTTATACAGCTTTCTGTGTTTTCTCGCCTCTAGCTGCTCTCGATTTCTATCTTTTTCGACCTAATTTTGGCCACGTATTCATTTCCCATAGTAGAAACAATTACCATAGGTTTTGGACGAATACTGAATTGCTAGGCAATGAACTAAGGGCTGGGTTAAAATAGGCGAAAGCGAAAAGGGGCGGAGTCAGCATGTAATGCGTCGCGTTTCAGTTGCGTTGCGGTCGCGCGTCGCGTGTGTTTCAGATTCACTGGTAACGTGCCGTG